>JADMNL010000030.1:43977500-44315000 GCA_016271365.2 Neoceratodus forsteri | reverse complement strand
CACCTCGCCCTACCCTTCAGACACTGACAAGTGTCAAGGTGTGCCTTGGGGTGTTTGGGCTTTACATTCACCTCATTCCATAAGGAAATATGCTGAAATGGACGCAGTATAGGAGAATGGGGTGAACTCTGGGAGCAAAGGGTCCAAGGTGCACCTTGATGCCTGCCACTGGCTGCAGGGTGGGGCCGGGGGTGGAATGGTATGAGCATTACTGTTGATAATCCCAAGTCGCACCCCTGACATCTGTCAGTCCCTACAGGGTAGGGCGTTATGGTCAAAAACCCTAACACCCTGGACATTTCTTGGTATTTTTACTCCAAATTTTCCACATGGGCTTTTTGTGACCCCACCGCATGAACAGTGACACCATAAGTTCATTAGGCGAAAGGTGATTTTGCACAGCGACTGTGCCATTTGGCGCCACAGGTGCGAAAACACATTTTGAACAGGATGTGAAAAGTGACAGGTGTACTGTTCATGAGGAGGTGTAAAAAATGGCATTGTTGAAAATATGGAGTGAAAATATACAAAAACTGGTGAAGTCACGAGCGTGTGTAGAAACTGCGCAATGTACACCTGTAATGTAATTAGTTTGGGAATTTTTTACAGCAGATTTTCAACATAGGCATTTTGGGACCTCTGCTCATGAACAGTGTCATTGTGATTTTCTTAATCTGCCCTGAACACTAATTTTCCACAGTGACCGCGTTATTCTGCGCTGGAATTGCGAAAACACATTTCGGCCAGAGTGTGAAAAATGACAGCTGTACTGTTCATAAGGAGGTGTGGAAAAATCTCAGTGTTGAAAATCTGAACTGAAAATATTACAAATTTGTGAACTTACAAGGGTGCGTGCAAATTGCTCAATGCACACTTGTAACAGAGTCATTTTATTGACTTTTGTCACCAAATTTTCAACATAGCCATTTTAACACCTCTACTCATGATCAGTGTCACTGTGATTTTCTTAATGTGTTCTGAACAATGATTTCACACACCGACCGTGCCAATGTGCGCTACATGTGCGAAAACACATTTTGAGTGAGAGCTGAAAAATGGCAGCTGTACTGTTTATAAGGAGGTGTGGTAAAATGCCAATGTTGAAAATCTGGATTGAAAATATTAAAAATTCTCAAAGTTATGAGTGTGGGTAGGAATTGCGCAGTGCACGCCTGTAAAACAGTCATTTTTGGGAATTTTTTCACCAAATTTTCAACATAGGGTGTTTGGGGGCCTACCTCATGAACTGTGACACTGTTGTTTTGTTAATCAGTCCTGAAAGGTGGTTCCACGCAGTGGCCGCGAAATCACTTTTCGGGGCTGAATAACAAAATGACAGTGACTGAGTTCATGAGGTGGGGTCACAAGAATCCCATGTTGAAAATTTAGTGAACAAATTCCCAAAAATGGCTGAGATATTCACCAAAGTTGAAAAAAAACCTTTCTGCCATTATACATCTTACCGGCATTTCTTCAGTTCGCGGTTGGCTTTGAAGAGTTTAGACATGTTCCCAGTCCACTGAAGAACATCGCGCTGGACTCGAGGTAAGTATGGGGTCGGGGAGGATTTGGGAGGGTGGGTGCGGGTTGGGGGCAAGACAGTCAACGAGGGACCATTTTTTCTTACAGGTGTTGTTTTTCTTTTTACAAAGACAATGCTGGACTTTTGCCATGCTGGGGTGGGCTCCCAGCGTGGCAGCTGGATGTTTGTTTGGGGGGGCAGTGGAGCCCACGGGGAATTGGGCACCCCCGTCGGCCATACAGTATGCGGGGGTGGGGGGAGTGCATGAGCATGCTGGGGTGGGCTCCCAGTGTGCTACTTGGGTGTTTGTTGTGGGCGGGGCCAATAAAAAAATGGAGCTGTCTATGACAGCTGTTCAGATGCAGTGCTGACCTGTAGGCACTTTGCATACTACCGGCAGCAGTATGTAAATTGCCTGACGATGGCAGTATGCAAATTGCCTACACGTTACCACCGCTGATTGTAGCGGTCTTTTTCTTTGAACTGTATGCCACTGCATCTGAACTGCTGTCATAGACAGCGCGGACATTTATTGGTGCAGTGAGGCCGTGACTGCAAGAAGGAGCAGGGCATTGGAAGCGGGGTGGCACACCTACGAAAATTCGTATGGTGGTACTATGTTTCTTGTACATGCGTGCAAGCAAACATAAAAAACTGAATGCCCTTATTTTCCTGTCTTATAAGATGCCCCTTTTCCAGTTTTGAGTCTGCTATAGTACTTGTTATGTTTGTTTGCAAAAGCATGAGTAAGATGAACATGTTGCGGCTACTCAGGAGAGCTGAGGCTGCAGAGGTGTGTCAGTTTTGCATCCAATACAGCCCAGACTGCAGGAGGTTCACCACTGACAGCCCAAAGAGGTGCAGACTTATAGTGATGGTATTCATCCTAGCTGATGGGTACAAACTTTATGTAGCTAAAAGGAGGCAGATGCACCAATCAGAGTCCAGCTACATCCTTTCATCTACAAAACGCCTCTCATCAGTCAGCTGAGTGGCATCAGTAACAGCCTACTTCTCATACCCCCCCACCGGAATGCATTTCCAAGTTCCTGTTATACATTCTCTAACGTTTTACAGCTGCCATGGGTACTGCTAAGAAAAGAGTAGCGATACCTGCCATTTCCATGGCACCAACCCCCCCCCACCTCGCCAACTGGCATGTGACATGCGGTGCAGCACCCTGTGTGGTGATGTCACGCTGCTGACACAAGATGTTGCCGGTAGTTGGCTGTTGGAGTCGGGGAGTAAATGAATGACGGACGCAGCAGGATAACACAACCAGCACAAAGGAGGGGAAGACGCAGGCTGGAGAGAGAGAGATGGGGACAGGCTGGGTGCACTGGGACAATTCACGAGCACCGCATGCTAGAGATGAGGCAGGGAGTGAGGAGAGTGGCCTGCCTTGGTATGAAGGGAGACAGTGGCCCCAGTATGATGGTGTGAGCCCTGTCAGGGGTGCCTCATAGCCCTCCACCATTGCAGCACTTTGAGCCAGCAAGGGCATGGTCAGAGGGACCTGGGGCGGCGGACACAGGGAGAGGAGGTAAGGCAGTCACAAGGAGGCTGCACCACCATCCCCCAACAAAACACTATGCATATAAGGGAGTGGGCAGACTGGGATGGATAGCCTGGCAATCAAAGGTGCATTCTACCCAACCTGGTATCACTGAATGTGTAGTTTTCATGGAGCAAAACCTCATGGAGAGGATACTTTGTTCCACAGAGTAGATAGGGAACGGGGATGCTCTGCATCTGTTATGTATATATAATTTCTGGTCAGCAGAAATTTTTAAAAGTGTGAGTCAGGGGTCTCCCACTGCTGCTTCATCCCTTGAAATGAAAGGACCCTTTGCATACAAATTAAATCTGACCCAGCATTAAACATTCCTATCGATCCAGCACTTAAAGTCAGAGTCCTACACTCCCAGAAGAAAGCCTGGATTGCCATTCAGAGGGATCATTAGAGTTGTATCTAAAGACAGTGCAGGGCTCCGTTCTCCCAACCTGGTGTCACTGAGCACAGGACACATCCTCAGACATGGGGTTACATGCTCAAAGCACAGTGCAGAGCTCAGTTCTCCCATCCTCATGTTAGTGAACATGGAACTCATCTTTAGACATGGGGTTTCATGCTCAGAGCACAGTACAGGACTGCATTCTCCCATCCAGGTGTCACTGAATATGGGACACATCCGCATACATGGAGTTATAAGTTCAGAGCTCAGAGCAGGGCTCAGTTCTCACAACCTGGTGTCATTGAACACAGGACTCATCCTCAGGCATGGAGTTACATGCTCAGAGTACAGTGCAATGCTCAGCTCTCCCAAACTGGTGTCACGAACATGGGAAACATCCTCAGACATGGAGTTACTTGCTCAACACAGTGCCCGGCTCCTTTCTCCCAACCTGGTGTCACTGAATATGGGACACATCCTCAGGCATGAGTTACATGCTCAGAACACTGTGCAGGGCTCAGCTCTCCCAACCTGGTGTCACCAAACATGGGACACATCCTCAGATATGGAGTTACATGTTCAGAGCACAGTGCAGGGCTCAGCTATCCCAACCTGGTGTCACCAAAAATGGGACACATCTTCAGACATGAAGTTACATGCTTAGAGCACAGTGCAGGGCACTGTAGGGCACCGAACACGGGATACATCATCAGTCATGGAGTTACATAGAAACATAGAACTTGATGGCAGATAAGGACCCCCTGGCCCACATAGTCTACCCATTTCCCTACCTACTGTATAAACTCCAGATCCTATTTGATCTGCGGCCTACCTCTTGCTTCTTACCACTAGGTTTGCCTTCTGCATGTCCCATGCATTCTTGAATTCGACAACTGTTTTCCCCCACAACCTCCTCCAGGAGGCTGTTCCATGCACCCACTACCCTTTCTCTGAAAAAATACTTTCTCACATTGCCCCTGAGTCTTCCCGCCTCCAGTCTCGTATTGTGACCCTTTGTTCTTGCACATCTCCTTTTCTGAAAGATACAGCCCTCTTGAACTCTGTTGATCCCCTTGAGTCTGTCATATCCCCTTCTCCGTCCTATTCTCCAGAGTATACATATTGAGTTCTTTCAATCTCTCCTTGTATGGTTTCTGGTATAGCCCCTGCACCATTTTTGTTGCCCTTCTCTGGACTACCTTAACTCTGTTGATGTCCTTTCAGAGACAACATCTCCAGCACTGCACGCGGTACTCTAGATGAGACCTCACCAACTGCCTGTACAGCGGCATCACCACTGCTTGTTTTCTGCTGGTGATACCTCTCCCTATGCACTTCAGCATTCCACTGGCTTTCCTCTCCGTCTTCTCACATTGTTTGGCTACTTTTAGATCATCTGTTATGACTACCCCCAGGTCCCTTTCAATTTTGGTTGATGTTAATAACCTCCTCATTGTGTATTCCTTCACTGGGTTTTTGTTCCCCAAGTGCATGGTTTTGCACTTCTTGGCAGAGAATCTGAGGTGCCATACTCTTGATCACTCCTGCAACTTGCTTAAGTCTCTCCTCACCCCCCCCCCCCGAAGTGTCAATCCTATTGCAGATTTTGGTGTCATCTGCAAAGAGGCATACATTTTCTTCAAGTCCATCCACAATGTTGCTTATAAAGATGTTAAAGGCTTCTCAAATAACATTTTGCTAACAAACCATTCAAAAATCTGACTTCATAGGGGACTAAAGGAAAGGCTGCTGTATACATTAGTGCTAAAACTACATTTATATAATTTACCTAAATGCAGTTCCAAAGCATTTGAAAAATGTAAAATCAGCCTTCCAATTTCAAAAAAACTGCCTTGTCTGCTTCCTAAAATGGCTGCCAAATGTGTTACGTGGTGACATCATTGGAACCAGAGTCAGAGAGCTATATGGCTCTCTGTAGTGCTAACTAGTTCTTTTTTCCCCTTGTTTAGAATTGTTTCACCAACATGGTCAAAACCATGGACATTATTTTGATCAATACACATGTTAGGCTGTGGTTCTGTTCACTTTGTTTACTTTAACATGCTGAAATTGTGTTTTAATCCAACCGACTTTCTTTTGGCAAACCACAGTGCAGTACACATCTTCAAATACCTGGTGGCCTAGTGGTTATGGTGGATTCAGGATGTTACAATGGGGGGTGCTGGGGTGGTGTGCATACTTGATATGTACTTTTTAACATTTTTATTAAATCTTTATTTTGTCTGCTGTTATTCTTTTTTAGTACATTTTTGACAGACCCTACAAATGTAATCCACAGTTTTGAATGTAAACATTTGTACAATCAATAAATCACAGTTCTTCAACTAAGTGAAATTCAGAAGCAGCAAGCAAGTAAGTTACAATGGGGGGTGCAGATGCACCCTTCACCACCCCCTAGAGTCGCCACTTGTTTCATACTACTAAGTTTCATACTACTAAGAGTGTTTGATGTACAGAAGGTTTTTTTTAAACCCATATAAGTACATCTCCAGAATCTGGATGTCTTTATACCTTATTTAATAAAAATTTGTCAAGATTACATTTGAAAGTTTCCACATTATCTGTTTCCAACAAATATCTTGGTAATTTATTCCATATTGATATAATTCTTTGTGTAAAGAAGGAACGTCTAGTATTTACTTTGGGATAAATTAATGCCAATTGAAACCCGTGGCTCCTGAGGTTACATTCTCTCATATTGAGGCACATTCCTAATTGTGTCATTAAGTCATTATCTCTAATGATGTTAAACATCAAAAGGAGATATCCCCTAGTTCTTCTCATTTCCAGTGAATACAAGTCTAATTCCTTCATTCTAGCCTGATAATCTCTGTTTTGTAAACCATTGATCATCTTGGTAATCCTTCGCTGAACCCTCTCCAGTACATTGACATCACGTCTAAGATTTGGGCTCCATAATGGTGAACAATAGTCCAAATGTGGTCGCACATACGCTCTATATAGTGGGAGTATACATGCCCTATTTCTGGTAACAAATGATCTTTTTATACACCCTATTATTTTATTTGCCTTTTTTTTATATGATTACAGTGTGATGTAAATGTGAACTCTGAATTTGTAATAATACCTAGGTCTTTCTCCTCTTTAACTGATACTAATATAGAACCATTTAACATAAACTGTACACTTGGATTATTTTCTCCTAGATGCATAATAACTGTTTTATCAACATTAAAATCCATATTGTTTTGTTTGGCCCAAATTTCTAGGAGTTTAAGGTCTTTGGCAGCATCTGTTATTTCATCCAATGTTCCCACTTTAAGTGCAATTTTAGTGTCATCCGCAAATTTGACAGCCTTGTTCTTGAGATTTTGAGTCATATCTGACATAAAAATATTAAACAAAATGGGTCCAAGGATAGATCCCTGTGGAACCCCACTAGTTACTGCACCCATGGTTGAGGTATACCCTCTTATATGTACTATTTGTGTACGATTTGTCAGTCACTCATTTACCCAATTTATTAAAAGAGGATGAATCCCACACGATGTCATTTTATTTATCAGTGTTGAGTGAGGAACTTTATTAAAGGCCTTACATAGATCCAGGTATACTATATCCATAGGTAATTTATCACGAAGCAAACTGCTAATTTTTTCATAAAATACCAAATTACTAGTCAGACAAGATCTGCTTTTTTTGAAGCCATGTTGGTCAAGATCAACAAGTTGTTTCATAACTAGATCCTCTTCCAATCTAGTTTTTAGAATGCTTTCAAATATTTTACCCAGTATGCTTGTCAGGCTAATCGGTCTATAGTTTGATATTTTACTTTTATCTCCTGTTTTGTGAATCGGTGTTACTAGTGCTGTCTTCCAGTCACAAGGTACTAGTCCAGTTTTTAATGACATGTTAAACAATTTGTATAATGGATCAATTAACCATTGTGCAATACCTTTTATCATTCGTGGATGGAGATTATCCGGGCCTGGGGATTTTTTTGTTTTAATTGTGTCCAATTTATTTTTTATTTCTTGTTTAATTATTTCAGGTATGGTATAATCAAGAGTATTTTTTGTAGTATCCACCAATGTTTTGGATTTATGGGAAAAATTAAAAACTGAACAAAAGTATTTATTAAATTCCTGTGCCATTCCTAATGGGGTCTGAATTATATCATTATTTACAAGTAGTGGACCAATAGTTATGGTAGATTGTTTTTTATTATTTATATAAGAGTAGAAACCTTTACCACCATCATTTAAATGTGCTAACTTAAATTCAAGTTCTTTTTTTCATTTTTAATTGCTAGTTTGCATTTCTTTAATATTTACCTATATTTCTTTTTTTGTTATTTTCATTATTACACCTGGATGCTGCTCTACAGGCTCTTCTTTTTTTTAATTAGTTGTAAAATACTTGGGGTAACCCATAGTGGCAGCTTTCCTCTATTGTTATATCCAATTTTATCTGTTTGTAGCAAAGTTCTTCTGTAGTCCAATGACAGAGTTCATACTTTCTTGGAAATCAAAAATATGCATGTCTTGTCTTCTTTTTCTATGGTAAATAATAATAAGAAGAAGAATCAGCATTTATATAGTGATTTTCATACACATTGTATCCCAAAGTGCTTTACAAGCAGTGCTAGACTGGTAGTGAAGTGACTGAACATGTAGTGACAGCCATTTCACACATTAATATCCACACACAGCCTTGGACAATTGCATGAACTGGTTTTATGGGAAGGGGAATGTTGGTCGGAACCCCAGGGTCAGGTAGTGATCATGGTGCTGGCAGCCCCACATTTTACATCTCACAGTGATCTGCTCATCTTTTCCCCCCATTATGTCTTCCCTCTTTTGCCTTCTCAGTCCCCTTCTGATATTTATTCTTCCTCCCGTTCCCCACACCAAAAACTGGTGAGCTCATCACCCTTCTGCATCATGAATGCAGTTAGTACAGTCCCTGGGTTTTTTGACATATCAAAAATAAACAAATCTTTCTAGTAAGTCAGACTGATGGCAACAGGGCACAAGGGGAGAGGTGGGCTTTCCTATCCTTAAAAGATCTAGGCTACCTTGATTGGGCACTATTAAATGATGGCATGCAAATCATTATGCATGTCATTTCATAGCACCTAATCATAGGTAACTTAGGCCTTATATGGGTAGGAAAGCCTATTTTCCCCTTGTGCCCTGCTGCTATCAGCCTGGCTTATCAGACAATCATGTTTATTATTAATATGTAAAAATAACACGGGAGACTGTACTAACCATATTCATGATGCGGAAGGGTAGTGAGCTCATCAGGTTTTGGTGTGGGCAGCAGATGAGAAGAATGAGTGCCAGAGAGGTACTGAAGAGGCCATTCCAGCAGGGTACACCTGTATTCAGGTAAGGGGAAGACAGGACAGGGGAAGTTGAGCAGATCATTGTGATATCTGAGGTATGGGACTTCCAGCACCGTGATCACTACCTGGCTGTGGATGAGAGCAGCCAGCAATGACAAATACACACAGTAGCAGGGTTGTACCTAAATTGTTACTTTAATTCAGTGTAGGGGGATTACCTTTGGGTGGGAGGGGGATGGTGAGGTTTGTTGGGACAGCATCGAGGGAGCTGTTTCTAGCTCATTCAAGATTCAGATGAGTGGTAGCCAACCAACTCATATTGTGGAATAGGGCACAGAAAAATACTGGAGAAGAATTGTTGAGAACTGTCTTGCAGGGTTCTGTAGATCACAGGTAAAGGAGTAGACTGACACTGGAAGTTGGGTGGATACTCTCAAGGCATTAGTATGCCTTTCCTGCTAATAATATTGTTATCCATAGTAAGTGCAGCCATTATGAGGGTATGAACAGCAGTTTTCCTGGTGTGTCCTGTCCTGATGCTTATTGCTTGGCCCTCCAGGAAGACCTAGTTGTTGGTTAATGAGGTGGGAAAGAACACAACAGGAGGACTGTACATACTGCCTTCACTGTGCAGAAGGGTGGTGATCCACTCAATGTTTATTGTGGGAACAGAAGTCAAACACTGAGAAAGAGGACTGGAGAGTAATTTGGGAGGCATTTTTAACAGAGCCAGCTGATGAATTGTATCGGTATAGGTGTGAACAACTCTCTGAGGTACAAGATTACAATCTGAGGTGTGATAATTCTCTTCATGAGACCACAAGCTTATATGCGGCCCCAGGCAGTACTAAGGACAGAGTATGGATGGTGGGGGTTCAACAGAAGACAGGCTAGGTGCAGGGGGTTCACGTGGAAAGAGACTACAAGAGAAGCTTATTTGTGGCTTACCAAGAAAGCATGAACTATGGAATTGGACCATACCAGTACTTCGCTATAAATTTCAGGGCATCACATAACCACTAGATCATCAGGTATTTGAAGAGCTGTACCGTACTGTGGTTTGCCAAAGGGAAAGTCAGCTGGATTACAAAACAATTTCAGCAAATGAAAGTAAACAAAATGAACAAAACCATAGCCTAACATGTGTACAGATCACAATAATCCATGTGTTAACACATGGTGTTGATCATTCTTGTGAAACAATTCAAAACAAAGGAGGAAAAAAAACTAGTCAGCACTATAACGAGCCATGTGGGCCTCTGCCTCTGGCTTCAATGATGTCATCACTTAACACATTTGGCAGACATTTTAGGGAGCAGGCAAGGCTGTTTTTTGAAACTGAAAGGCTGATGTTTACCTTTTTCAAAAGCTATGAAACTGCATTTATGTTATTTATATAAATGCAGTTTCAGCATAAATGTAAACAACAGCCTTTCCTTTACCTCGCTATGAAGCAAGATTTTGGAGTTTGCAGTTTTAAAAAACTGCTTGTTTAGGTACCCTTGACAGTTATTACATGCTCAGAGTGCAGTGCAGGGCACAGTTCTCCCAATCTGGTGTCACCAAACATGGGAGACATCTTCAGACATGGAGTTACATGCTCAGAGCACAGTGCAGGATTCAGTTCTCCCAACCTGGTGTCACTGAATGTGGCACACTTCCTCAGTCATGGGGATATGACAAGCTCAGAGCACAGTGCAGACTAGTGAGTTCCACTGTAAAGTTTCATGTTGACTTCGTAGCTGAATAGCTTATTATACAATGGCAAGAAAGAATCTTGGACTGTGATTGGTCAGTTTGGGGCTGGACCCATGGCGTTATCCCAGCATAACACCACAGGTCTAGTCTCATCACTGTGAACCAATGTAGATGAGCTTATGGACCTCTAGGATACTCTATCTCTTTTTTTGTATCTCCTCTTAAGAAACAAAAATATTTTTTTCACACTAATAAAAACAATCTTTAAAATTATTTTTTTATTTTATATAAAACAACAAGCCATTGTATAATAGGACTAAAGCATTCCAGGGTGTGTGTCATGCTGGGATAATGCCACACCTGGGGCAATGGATGCAGTCGGCCTGCAGTGTCATGCCCAACCCCCCCCAAGGCATGGCGTTATCCCAGCATGACACACACCCTGTCATGCATCATTCCTTTATTACAACATGGGTAAGAGAAAAAACTGTACTGTGATTGGTTGAATCCAGTCACACGACTTTGCTAATATCCTAGTAAAATAGCACTGGTTAGAAATGCTTAACTTTCTAAACCTCATTACTTGGTCTTAAAATAAAAAAAATCTGGAAAGCCATTTTATAATAGCAATAAGGCATTTTAGGGTGTGTGCAATTGAGGGCTAACGGCACTTTTCAGGTGCATAAAGCCCTTGGCTTCACCTCTGGCTTCACTTTCCGAGGTGTGCCATTATCCCACAATAATGCACACTCTGTCATGCCTTATTGCTCAATTAGTCCATTTCTGCAGTTTGGCTAGCGCCTTTTGACATGTGAGATGGAGCAATTATGAGGGGTAAAGTGAGGGATGTTCCTCTCCCTAATCTGGCTCCATGGTGTTTGATCTCCCTTTACACCTGTAGTACTGTCAACGTTTTGTGCCTGCCCCCTTCTTGGATTGTAAAGTGCTTTGGGATACTGTTTCTATGAAAGCCACTGTAGAAAACTGAACTTCACTCCTAGAAGCATGGGGCAGTTACATTTTAACATAGTGATTTAAAGTCAGAAAGGACACCAGTCTCATCATAGAAACATGGGAACATGACAGCAGAAAACAGACCCATTGTCCTGTTCAGTCAAACAAAGTATGATGATTTTTCACTCTTTGCATATCAGAGGCTTACTGTTTTGGCATGGTTGGTGGGGTATATGGTGGAGTGTCACTGACGTCACAGCGGGAAGCCACCTGGGGACCAGTGATCATCGTATGGTGTGGTTCAGCATAAGGACAGGGCCAGAACTGAGCCACATTAAAATGAGGGTCCTGGGCTTCAGGAGGTCCAATTTCAAGAAAATGGGAAAGTTCCTCAAGGAAGCCCTAGCAGGAATGGGGAATGAGAGTGGGGTAGAGGAAAAGTGGGTAAGAATAAAGCAGGCCATTGAGGAGGCAACAAACCTCTGTATCAAGCAGGTTACTAAGAGCAAGAGAAGGACGAGACTGCTGTGGTTCTCCAAGGAAGTAGCAGAGAAGGTAAAGGAAAAGAAGCAGGCATTCGAAAGGTATAAGATGACACAGAAGGAAGAGGACAGGGAGAGTTATCAGGAGAAATAAAGGGAGGCAGGGAAGTCAGTTAGGAGAGGTAAAGCACAAATGGAAGAAAACATTGCCAAATCAGCAAAAAAGGGGGTCATAACTTTTTTCAGGTACATAAATGAAAAGAAGAAAAGCAAGGCAGGGATAGGAAGACTAAAGAGGGGGGAGTGTGGAAGAGGACCAGAAAACAGCTGACATACTAAATAAGTACTTTTGTTCAGTATTCACAAAGGTAGGGGTAGGCAATGGGCCACAGATAGTGGAGAAGGGAATTAAGGGAAAGGAGGTGGACACTAGCTCTTTTATGGATGAGAGAATCCTCAGGGAACTAGCAAAACTAAATGTAGACAAGACTATGGGACTGGACGGGGTTCACCATAGCATACTAAAGGAACTAAAGCAGGAACCGTCTGTGCTTCTGACAGCCCTGTTCAATCTATTACTGAATTCGGGCAAGCTCCGGTGCACTAGAGGAGAGTGGATGTGGTCCCACTACTCAAAAGTGGGAACAGGGAGGAGGTAGGAAACTACCGATCTGTAAACCTAACTTCGATGATGGGCAAGATTATGGAAACACTACTTAAAGTGACTTATGGAAGTTTGCCATAGCAAATGGGAGTAGTAACCTGTAGGAGTTGTGAATCAGTCTCCTACAGTACCATTCAAACTGCCAAAAAAGTGCTGTTTTCCATAAAAAAAAATCCTTTTATTTCTGTGCTCTGCTTCATTTTAATAACCCTGCCCCTCTTTTTTTTCTCAGTGCTGGCACGGGGGGGGAGGGTTTAAGCAAGCTGGCAGGCTGCTCTCCTCTCCCAGGGGTGGTAGGGATGGGTTGTTGCCCCCCAATTGTTCCACCCCCACAGGGTGGAGGTCCGGTGGGGTAGTGTAGGCGAGGACGGTGAGGCAGTATGGGTGGGTGGACAGGGGTGAGCTGGCTTTCAGTGTGTGTGTGTGTGTGTGTGCCTCCACACGTACGTACAGTCGTGTGCCGTGGCCTCGGGCAGGGGAAAGCAGGAAAAAATCTATGGAACAATACCATAAAAATCTCTATACAAAAAAAAAAGAAATAGGAGACTATATTTTTCAGTAAATAAATCTTTTCAACTAGATACCGTATCTACAATGCCTTGTTTTGAAAATAAACATGAGAGCTTATATTGTTGAAGCCACTACAGAAATATGATGCTGAACCTCACAATAAGGAAACTGGAAAACATCTTCTTATTGTACCACAATGCCTTGCTGTATATATCTACATACTGTATTATGTGCTATAATGCAGTCACCAGTACCAATGCAAAAAACTGCACCTCTTAGTAAGGAACATTTAAGTCAACTTTATAATTTACCCAGAATTCCTCGTATGTAAAACATTGACAGCGTCCTTGCATGACATCATTCTGGAGGTGTGGTCACACACAGATAACTGGAGGGCAGGCAGAAACAAAACGCTGATAAAACATAAAAAAAATGGCCATGACAGATTTTTTTACAAAACAAATTGCAGCTTCAACATCTGAAGCATGGTTGACAATGGCATACTATGTGAAAAAGGCATATGGGGAACTTCCATAAATAACTTTAAAGAAAGGATTGGGGAATATCTTAACGCCAGTAGATTATAGGATCCAAGGCAGCATGGGTTCACAGGAGGTAGATCTTGCCGAGCAAGCCTAATAGAGTTTTGGACTGTGTTACCAGGAAGATGAATCAGGGAGGAACAGTGGATGTGGCCTACCTGGATTTCAGCAAGGCCTTCAACACCGTTCCACACAGAAGACTGGTAAACAAGCTAGTCAGTATGGGAGTGGATCCAAAAATAGTAAAATGGGTACAAAGTTGGCTAAGTAACAGAACTCAGATGGTGGTGGTAAATGAAGTTCACTTGGAAGAAGGTAAGGTAACCAGCGGGATGCCACAGGGGTCACTACTGGGACCATTCCTCTTCAATGTCTTTATTAGCGACATTGCAGAGAGGCTGGAAGGAAAGGTATGCCTGTTTGTGGATGACACAAAAATTTGCAACAGAATGGACACACTGGGGGGGGGGGAGGCTGGAGAAAATGAAGAGAGATCTAAAAAAATTGGAAGACTGGTCAACAGTTTGGCAACTGGGCTTCAACACCAAAAAAATATAAAACTATGCACACGGGGCACAGAAACCCAAGGGCAATGTATCGTTTGGGGGGGGGGTGTTAACAACAACCAAACAGGAACGGGATCTTGGGGTCATCATATCTGATGACCTGAAGGTAGCAAAGCAGTGTGATAAGGCAGTAGGAAAGGTTAATAGGATGCTGGGATGTATAGGGAGGGGTATCGCCAGCAGAAAAAGGGAGGTAGTGCTACCCCTATATAGATCAATGGTGAGGCCACACCTGGAGTACTGTGTCCAGTTCTGGGGGCCCCATCTCAGAAAGGACATAGACTAGGTGGAGGAGGTACAGAGAAGGGCATCCAAAATGGTGCATGGCTTACATCAGAAGCCCTATGAGGAAAGACTCAGGGAATTATATATGTACTCACAGGAGGAAAGGAGAGAAAGGGGAGACATGATAGAAATATTCAGATACCTCAAGGGAATCAATAAGGTACCAGGGGTAGCATATTGCACAGAAAGAGAAGCTCAGGGATGAGGGGGCATGATATGAAGTTGGAAGGGGGAAAGTTAGAGGGGATGTGAGGAAATATTTCTTCGCGGAAAGGGTGGTGGACAACTGGAACAGCCTCCCAGAAGAGAAGGTGGGTACCAAAATGGTAACACATTTTAAACATCCTTGGGATAGACACGGGGACTTTAGTAACAGGGCTGGGGGTGTAAGGATGGAGATCAATTAGGATCTACAGTTGCACAGTAGGTAGGGACTTTGGGGCAGACTAGGTGGGCCAAGAGGGCCTTTTCTGCTGACAGCTTCTACGTTTCTGTGTTTCTATTTTTTTACTTAAAATTTGTTAACTGGAGGATCTGAGGGCAAAATGGGAAAATGAAACAGGGGTTCCAATCTCAGAGGAAAAACAGAAGTTGACCTGGGAAGGGGAATGGAGAACTACAGCCTCCCCAGGTTGGAGGGAGTTTAAGTGGAAATGCACGTCGCGATTCTTCCACCCCCTCATGATCACCAAACACTTTATGACAGGCAACTACGAATTGTGTTGGAGGGGGTGTGGCCAGATGGGGACACACCTTCATGTCTTCTGTAAATGTCCGAAGATCACGGACTTTTGGTCTAAGATCCAGGAACAGCTCAGTAATGTATGGGAGAACCAGATCCCATATGACTTCAACACCATGATTCTGGGGTTTGGGGTTACTGAAACTGGTGGTCAGAGACAACAGACCTTACTACGAATTTTATGCTTAGCGGTGCAAAAAGGAATACCAGCCAGTTGGCTTCAAGAGACACCTCCATCCTTTGAATCTTGGATTTCGAGAGTTGCCGATATCAAAAGAATGGAGTGGTTGACATTGAAATTAAGACTCACCACTGAGAAACACATAGAGCTGTGGACTAGATGGAAGGTGGTAACCACATCACTGATAGTAAACACCAAAGAAACGGGAGAATGCGGGGACACATAGCCTCCGGGGGATTAGAGGTAGGACCGGGGTACACCTCATGAGGCAAGTTAAGATACTTACAGCCACTTACATTTTTTCACTTTTACAAAAATCAACTTATAGGCCACATTAATTTTATCCTAATTAATGTTGACAATTGAAAAAGAGCAGTACCAATGTTATTTCTGGCTCATGTTGAGTCTGAATCCTTGTTCAAAAGAACATTCTGTATTTCCCATTTTGGGTTGATATGTTTATTGTGGCAAGGTTGTTCAACTTAAATTGATTCATGAGCCATAGAACTGCTATATTCACATGTTATTACCTGCAACATTTCCAGTGCTCATAAATCCTCACAAATGGGTTATCCACTGCCATCCCATTGGCCAATGCATGATCATAAATCTTTCCGGTCAGCTAGAGGCCAATCCCCCAGCTCCGATCAGAGATACCAGTTTACTTTGTGCATCTCCTGGATGTCAGTCACAATCTGTATCGTTCCCAAACTTGGGTAATTATTTTGGTATCTTCTCACCCTGCACTCCCTATCTAGTCAGGCACAGCGACAGGCACAAACGAGGTTCTAGCATAGGACTTCCTCTCTCACACTTGCATGCCACAGGTACAAAAAAAAAGAAAGAGAAGAAAAGGAAAGAGACAAGATATTGAACTGAACAACACTGCAGGCAACAAAGAAACATAGAATTTGACGGCAGATAAGGACCACATGGCCCACCTAGTCTGCCCATTTCCCTACCTAATGGATAAGCTGCAGATCCTAGTTAACCAACAGCCTACTTCCTCCTGTGCCCCACTAGAACTGCCTTATGTCTGTCCCATGCATTCTTGAATTCCCCCATTGATTTCGACTCCACGACCTCCTCAGGAAGGCTATTCCATGCATCTACAATCCTCTCTGAGAAGAAATACTTCCTCACATTACCTCTGAGTCATCCCCCCTCTATCTTCATATTGTGCCCCCTTGTTCTTGCACATCTCTTTTTCTGAAAGATGCCACCCTCTTGGACTTTGTTGATTCCTTGAGGTATTTGAAAGTTTCTATCATGTCCCCCTCCCTCCTTTCCTCGAGGCTATCGTCTTAAGCTTCTTTAGTCTTTCTTCACATGTCTTCTGGTGCAGACCCTGCACCATTTTGGTTGACCTCCTCTGGACAGCCTCCACCCTGTCTATGTCTTTGTGGAGATGGGGTCTCCAGAACTGGATGCAGTACTCAGATGGTGTCTCACCAACTGTCTGTACAGAGGGCCAACAACTTCCTGTTTTCTACTGGTGGTGCCTCTCCCTATGCATCCCAGTATCCCCAGCCCTCACTGCCTTCTCACATTGCTGGCCCACCTTTAGGTCATCTGATATGACTACCCCCAGGTCCCTTTCCATTTTTACGTTCGCTTGCGCGCATGCGCAAGGGACGTTTTGGGAGAGTAGCACACTTTGGAGGTGTGCCTCTCCCATTCAATCTGCTGCTCCATTGAGCAGGCATGGTGGTCCTGCACCAATGGGTGCGGGAGCTGTGTATGACAGCGGTGGTCTTCACTTCAAAGAAAACCACCGCTGTCATACAGAGCACCAGCATCGCCGTCCCCAAATCTTTGCTGCCACGCTGAGCCCACACCAGCGTGGCAAGCGTCCAGCGTTGTTTGCCGGCGGGGTGCCCAATCCTCGTCGGCTCCTCGGCCCCATGCCATCCTTCTGCCACGCTGGGAGCCCACCCCAGCATGGCAAACGCCCCAGTAGTCTTTCTTTTTTTAAACCTGTAAACCAAAAACAGTCCCACAGCACTTCTCCCAGTCCTCCCTCTCACAACCCGCACCCACCCACTGTGCACCCAGCCTCCCCACACCCCCCCATCACCCCATACTTACCTCCGGAGCTTGGCACGACGATCTTCGGTGGACCAGGAACACGTCTGCACTCTTCAAAGCCGACCGCGAACTGAGGAAATGCCAGTAAGCTGTATAATGGGCTAGATAGGGGGTTTTCAACTGTATTGCATATCTCAGGCATTTTTTGGAATTTTTGCACCAAATTTTCAACATGGGGTTTTTGGGACCCCTTCTCATGAATGATGTCACTGTCATGGCGTTATTGGGGCCGAAGGGTAATTTCGCATCACTGCATGAAATCACCCTTCAGGCCCGAATCTTACCATGACATGACATCGAAAATTAAGCAATGGCAAAATAAAAAATGACTGTTCTGTGGCGTCGTTGCGCGGTTCTCGCCCGGCTCATAAGTTGGCAAATTTTCAATATTTTCACTCCAGATTTTCAACATTGCCATTTTACCACACCTCCTTATGAGCAGTACAGCTGTCATTTTTATTTCCTGCCCAAAATATGTTTTTGCCCATGTAGCACACAATGGCGCAGTCGGTGTGCGAAATCAATGTATGGGATGCATTAAGAAAATCACGGTGACACCGTTCATTAGCAGAGGTCTTAAAATGGCTATATTGAAAATTTGGTGAAAAAATTCCTAAAAATGACTGTTTTTCGAGCGTGCGTTGCGCAGTTCCTACGCACGCTCATAGGTTTGCGAATTTTCAATATTTCCACTCCAGATTTTCAACATTGCCATTTTACCACACCTTCTTATGAATAGTACAGCTGTCATTTTCACACCCTGCCCAAAATGTGTTTCCGCCCATGTAGCACAATGGCGCAGTCTGTGTCTTGAACTCAATGTATGGGACACATTAAGAAAATCACAGTGACACTGATCATGAGCAGAGGTCTTAAATGAGCTGTGTTGAAAATTTGGTGAAAAACCTAAAATGACTGTTTTATGAGTCTGCGTTGTGCAGTTCCTACGCACACTCGTAAGTTTGCGAATTTTCAATATTTTCACTCCAGATTTTCAACATTGCCATTTTACCACACTTCCTTATGAGCAGTACAGCTGTCATTTTTCACATCCTGCCCAAAACGCGTTTCCGCCTATGTAGCGCACAATGGGGGTAACAAAAAGGTCATGCTGAAAATTTATTGTGCAAATACCAGCAATCGCACAGGTCATTAGGGTAAAGCACCATACGTGCCAAACACCACTGCAAATCCCTGCAAGCGAACGTTCGGCATTGACAAATGCTTGTTATTGTTGTCAGTATCTCACCCCCCCATTGTGTACTCTTCGCCTGGGTTTTTGTTTCCCAGGTGCATTACTTTGCGCTTCTTTGTGTTGAATCTAAGCTGCCACACATTTGACCATTCCTCCAACCTTGCCAAGTCCCTTTACATCTTTTCTACCCCACCTTGCTATCAACCCTGTTGCTGATCTTTGTGTCATCTGCAAAGAGACATACTTTCCCTTCTAGTCCCTCTGTAATGTCACTTATAAAGACATTAAAAAGGACCGGCCCCAGTACTGAACCCTGTGGTACCCCACTAGTAACCCTCCTTTCTTCACTGTGGACTCCATTTACTATTACCCACTGTGTCCTGTTGTCCAGCCAGTGTTTTACCCAGGCTACCACCCTGGGACCCACTCCCAGGCTGGCTAATTTGTTTAGTAATCTTTTGTGCAGGACTGTGTCAAATGCCTTGCTAAAGTCTAGGTAGGCCATGTCCACAGCCCTTCCCTGGTCTACTACTTTGGTCACCCAGTCCAAGAAATCAATTAGATTTGTCTGACATGACCTTCCTGCTGTAAATCCATGCTGCCTTGTGTCCTGTGCCCCACTGGCCTCTAGGTACTCAACAATTATTTTCTTCAGCAGTGATTCCATCATTTTCTGTACCACTGAGTTCAAACTGACAGGTCTGTAGTTTTCTGCCTCTGTCTTGCTCCCACTTTTGTGAAGGGGAATCACATCCGCCCTCCTCCAGTCCTCAGGTACCACACCATCCTCCCATGATTTATTAAAAAGGCTAGTCAGTGGTGTTACTAGTTCTCCCCTTAGTTCTTTTAGAATTCTGGGATTAATCCCATCAGGCCCCATTGCTTTATCCACCTTCAGTTTTAAGAGTTCTTTCAGAACCCCTTCTTCTGTGAAAGGCCTAATATCAACTCCCTATCCAGAGTGTTTCTATTGACTGGATTAGGTCTCTCCCCCTGCTTTTCCATTGTGAATACTGAAGAGAAGTATTCATTTAGTATCCCTGCTTTTTCACTGTCGCTCTCTGCCCAACACCTCCCTCTTTATTCAGCCTCAGTATCCCTGCCTTAGTTTTTCTTTGCTCCCTAATGTACCTATAAAAGGTTTTATCCCCCTTCTTAACTGAGTTGGCTATCTTTAACTCGGTTTGGGCCTTTGCTACTCTGACTGCCTTCTCCGCTTCCTTCTGCTTTAACTGGTGAAGTTCTCTGTCCTGCTTCTTCTGTGTTTCCTTATACTTCCTAAATGCTATCTTTCTCTCCCCTACCTTCCCCGCTACTTCTTTTGAGAACCATAGAGGTTTCTTCTTTTGTTTTGATTTGTTTATTTGCTTCACACAAAAGCTTGTTGCCTCTGTGATGGCGGTTTTAATGTTTCCTCATTGTTACTCCACCCCACCTTCTTGCCTGTTTGCTAGTGCTTTTCTGAGGCACTCTTGCATTTTGACAAAATCAGCCCTCCTGAAGTCCAGTACCTTCACTTTTGTGTGGCTTGACTCTACGGCTAAGTTTATCGGAACCACACTGTTTGGTGTTCGCTTGTTCCCAGATGGCTATTCACTTCAAGATCAGAGATCCTCTCTCCATCCCCATTTGAGAGTACCAGGTCTAAGATTGCTCCCTCCTGAGTGGGTTCCAAAACTAGCTGTCAGAGGCATGCCCCCTGTAGGGCATTGAGAATGGCCCTGCTCTTGGATGTGGCTGCAGCAAAGGTGCTCCAGTTAACATATGGCATATTCAGGTCCCCCATCAGCAATACCTCCCATTTCTCTGCCATCCCAAGGATGCCTTCTATCATTTCCTTGTCTATTTCTTCCCCCTGAGATGGGTGTCTGTATACAGGGCACAGGTGGAGCCAGACCCTCCAGTAGCGTCTGACTGGCACCCCTGCTCCAGTTGGAGACTCTCAAGTAGCGTCCCCAACCTCGCTATACTGTGGAGTGGTCCCTCTGATAGCGTCGACTCCGGAAGTGCATGCAGTGGGCTGAGTGCTGAGAGGACAAGCACCCAGCATAACAAGGGAGAAGGCTCTAATGGTATGAGAGCCAGAGAACAGACCTGTGGGGGACCAGCTGTTCTTCCTGGGACCCCATCCCCTGTCTCTCTGTTCCTACACTCAGAGCTCTTACTGACCTGCTGGAACAGGGCTACCGCCTCTGTCACACCCTGGTATTCAGCCCCTTCGGGGCTCCAGTGCCTCCCCCAACTCTCCAGTCAGTAAGCCTGTGAGGACCTGACTCCCTTCATTGTCCGGGGGTCCAGAGAGAGTTCACGCTATGCACAGATCCTCTAATCACTGCTCCACACATTTCTGGAGTCACCATGTTGCTCCTCAGTCTCGCGACCACCTGGCAAGATGGCGGATCTTGTGAGAGGCGGCGGGATGGAGCAGGATCACCTGCAACAGAACTGGGCATTGTTTTTTTAACTGCTGCAGGGCCAGGCAGCAGTGGGTGTCAACAAAAGAGCCACTGCAAAAAGGGCAAATTAAATAAAGGCTGCAGGTGCCCAACAAAGCCAAATCTCATCGCTAGGGAAGTCCAGTGAGACTTCAGCTGACCTACTGCATAATTCTCGAGGTCTATCACGAGACCAGCAGATATCTTACTGAAGTTTAAGGGGCAGCCATCATTTTAAGGATTCAGTGCAGGCTGCGTCACCAGGAGCACCAAAATGGCATCCTGGTACATCAAGGTGGCTCACAGCCCCCTTAAAGGACCATGCTACAATAAATGTACACTATGTCTCCACACCCCCTGCTAAAACTGTTGCTGTTTTATATGAGATAACATAGAGAGCCATGTTTCTGACACTGTTTTGTTCTGTTTCCCTTATGCAGATCTGCCACCTCATATCGGATGACTTCCATGTCTGCCGGCCTTGAATGCAGATCTGCGCTCCTAGAGATTCATGTGGGGGAGGCTCTTTGTGCTGTATGTACAGTGTCAGAGACCGGAGCTCTGCAGAGCCCCAGTCTGGATGTAGTTTCAGCCCAGGGAGAAGTAGCCTCCCCCACCCACAGCACCCTTGACATTGAATGCCACTCAGGTGGGCCTCCTCTTCTTCCAATGGCTATAAAAGATGCAATCACAACTGCCGCAGTAGCAGCCACAAAACACCCTAAAACAGCTCAGGCCCTGTAACAGCAGAAGAAATGGTGCAGGCAGGCGGAAGGGACTGAGGACTCCTCGGAGGAGGAAGAGGCTGAACAGGACTCCGGCTAGGCTACAGGCAGGCTATGCCTGCAGGAGGACATAGCCAAACTGGTGAAACTGGTTTGGGGGGTTCTGCAGGTCCCAGAGGAACCAGAAGCACCTCATACCTCGACAGACCCCCTTCTGTCATCTCAGTCAAAGGTGATGGGGCAAGTCTTCCCCACATGCACAGTCCTCAACAATACCCTGGACAAAGAACTGGAGGCACTGGAACCATCAGGGATCCTAGAGGAGAAGAAATCCATTCAGAGACTGTACCTGCTTTCCCAATCACATCAGACCATATGGCATCTGGCCCCAAAGGTAGACACACCAGTGTCAGCCTTGGCCAGGCACACAGTCATACCGGTCGAGAGCACGGCAGCTCTAAAAGACCTGATGGACAAAAAAGCTGAGAAGTCATGGAAGAAGATACACAAGGTGATGGGAATGACCCTGTCAGTGGGTACGGCAGACTGGTATACCAGCAGAGCTCTCTTACGGTGGATAGAGGCCATCATTGACAAACTCCCAGAGGAGTCACCCCTTACAGGACAGGCTGACTACACTGTACAGGCCTCCCGTTACCTAACAAATGCATCCTCAGACATCATGAAGTTCAGCACTAGGGCCACGGTCCTGACTAACTGCACCAGATGGGCCCTATGGCTCAAGCTCCGGCAGGTGAATACCTAGTCCATGGTGATGCTAATGAAGCTCCTATGTAAAGGGGGTCATCTCTTCTGCAACACCCTAACCCCATTCCTCAGAGATAAGGCAGGGGTGAAACAGATGGTGGAAAAGAAAGAACTGTACCTCCTATCAGGCCACCCTTTTCCCAGGCTCAGGGGCAACAAGGGCCAAGCAAAGTCGGCACAAAATAATTCCAAGAAAGGTGGGGCAACCAAGTCTCAGTTTCGACACAGGTCTTCACAATCCAGGTTCAGGGGTAACTTTGGGAAATGCGGAGATTTCCACAGCAACAGAACTGGTGGAGGCTCATCAGGAAAAAGCCGATGAAATAAGGCAGGCCCCGGCAGACAGCCCTCCAGTGGGAGGATGACTCTAACTGTTCACCGATCAACGGGCCCACACCACAAAGGACAAGTGGGTACGAGACTTGGTGGCTCACGGTTACACTATAGAGTTCACACAAGAGATAATTCCACACAGACTGATGATATCTCCAATGCCCAGGGAGCCTCAAAGATTAGCAGCAATCCAGCATGCTGTACGTGACCTCATCAACAGCAGGGCCATTGAGCCTGTGCCACCACAAGAAAAGAACACAGGGGTGTATTCTATGTTCTTTGTGGTCCCCAAAGAGATGGGGGGACTATGCCCGGTTCTCGACCTGAAGTTCCTAAACAAGTTTGTGGCCTACAAAAAATTAAAAATGGAAACACTCCAGTCAACACTGATGGTGATTCAGCCAGGGAACTTCCTAACATCAATAGACTTAAAAGTTGCTTACTTGCACTTTCTAATTAGACCCGGCCACCACCACTACCTCAGGTTTCAAATCAACAGAAGTCATTTCCAACACACTTGCCTACCTTTCAGTCTGGCTTTGGCCCCAAGAGTCTTCATAAAAATGCTGATAGTGATTGCAGTGCATCTCCAGGAGCAGGGGACACATGTCACCCCATACCTAGATGACCGGCTCAGACATGCCAGGTCGCCGGCTCAAGCCCAGAAGTACACTGAGGCAGTGGTCCAGTGCTTACAGCAGCATGGCTGGATTGTGAACTTGAACAAGAGTCAGCTGACTCCTGCACAACAAATCATCCACCTAGGGGCCAGGATCAACACCAGCATGGGCAGAGTCTTCTCGATGGAGAAAAAAGTGGAAAACATGCTCTGGCTCCTGGCATCTACGCAGTTACAGCCCTGCAGGCCTGTAAGGATGTATGTTCAGTTGCTGGGCCTTATGGCTTCAGTAATAGCAATGGTACCATGGGCGCAGCTGCACATGTGGCCACTCCAGAGGTACATTCTAGATGCATGGGATCAATCGTCCCAGGACTTCGAGTGTATACTCAAACCCAACCAGGATATATCCCGGAGCCTCACTTGGTGGATGAACCAGAGCAACCTGTCCAAGGGGATTCCGTTGTTGTTGACCCCGATGGTGATGATTTCAACAGATGCCAGCCTTATAGGTTGGGGAGCCATGCTGGGTCGGCATGCTACCCAAGGGAAATGATCCCCACGGAAGTCTGTCCTCCCCATCTATGTTCTGGAAATGAGAGCAGTGTACATAGCCCTGTTGTTTTTTTGCACCATGGCTGACAGATCAGCCATTGTTTATTCGAACTGACAATCAGGTAACCATGGCATACATAAACAAGCAAGGTGGAACCTGCAGCAGGGCAATAATAAGGGAAGTGCTATGCACCTTGCATTGGGTGGAGGGTCACCTGCCAATGATATCTGCCACGTATTTAGCGGGGACACTGAACTCCCAGGCCGACTGGCTCAGTTGAGTGACCCTCAGTCAGGTGGAGTGGCAACTGCACCCTCAGGTTTTTCAGACTGTCGTTCGCTGATGAGGACCTTTTCAGGTGGACCTGATGGCTTCTCGACACAACACCCAGCAGCCACGTTTTCACTCATGCCTTCCTGACAGTCAGGCCAAAGAGGTGGAATTGATGGCAATGCCATGGACATTTCAAAGAGCATTCATTTTTCCCCCTCTTTCCAATGATTGCAAAAGCGCTTCTCAAGATCAGGGCCACAAGGGTGACCGTACTGTTAGTGGCTCCTGACTGGCTGAGGAGATCATAATATTCACTGCTCAGGACAATGCTGATTGACTCTCCTTGGTGTCTGCCAGACAGGTTGGACTTGCTGATTCAGGGACCGATTCTACACCACAGCCCCCAGGTTCTTCGACTGATGGCCTGGATGTTGAAATGACAAGACTGTTGAAAGAGGGATACCCTTCTAGAGTGGTGGACCATCTGTTGCAGTCCCGAAAGGTCTCAACAAATAAGACTTACCAGAGACATTGGCATGTTTTTTTTCAAGCAGTGTTCCTCAAAGGGCCTGTCACCTTCAATGGTGGGCATACCTCAAATTCTTGATTTCTAGCCTGCCCGGTGGTGCTGAGGGATGAGGTGCTGGATGCCACACCTCATGCCATGCCAGCAACATGGGTTTGGGAATGGACTCAAGTCATTCAGGGTCAGTGAGGGAGGTTAGGATTGAGCATCCAGAGGACTGCTCTCCTTCCTTGGGGTAGGGGGTTTGTGTGCTGCTCATCAGCACAAGAGGGGTTCGACCCCTGCCAGGTGTGCTTGGTTGTCTCCACACAGGTGGAGATGGCAGCTGCACCCATTGCATGGGCATGGGGGCAGGGGAGGAAAAAAGTGGAGGAAAATACCGTGACCCGGCAGGACACATAATGGCCCCATTGGGCCGAAAGGAGGTACTGCTCCGAGGGGGGATCGTAGCCCCTGCCAGGTCCACAGAAGAGCTGAAAAATATTGTAATGATAAAAAAAAAATTATTTATTTCCTCAATGATGGTACTGACAAGAGTGTAGCTTACTCCTCCCTGTGGGTACAGGTGTCAGCCATCACAGCTGTGAGGGGATGTCTCCCCAGGGTGGGTGATATAGGGTCACATTCCAATGTGGTTCACTTACTCAGGGCAGTACAGATTGCAACTCCCAGTGTGCACCCATATTGTGCTCCTTGGCAGCTTAATTTGGTGCTGGATGGCCTACACAAACCTCTGTTTGATTCCCAGTCACCTTATTGGATCACCCTGAGAACAGTGTTCCTCATGGCCATGTGCTCTGGCAGATGCGTTGGTGAGCTGCAAGCACTATCCTGCAGGGAACCGTTCCTGACCTTACATAATGACAGGGTATCCCTGATGACTGTTCCTTCCTTTGCACCAAAGCTGGTTTCAAAGTTTCATATGGAACAGGCAATCCATCTACCAGCTATGAGGAGGGAAACAAGGGGACCCGGACGGGGACCCTCACCCTTTGGGCATGGTCTCTACTAAAAGTTTATCTAACTTGTGGGTGCTGGTCATCTCTCTGTTTTTTCTTTTGCCTGTTGTTTTTTTCTTCTTGGGATGTTGTTTCCTGTTTTTCTGCTAGGGAAGTTTCATACTGGTATTGCTGGTCGGAGCTGGGGGATTGGCCTCTAGCTGACCAGAAAGATTTATGATCGTGCATCGGCCAATGGAATGGCAGACGATAACCCATATTCCATATGAATTTTAGCCTAATTAATGTCGACAATTGAAAAAGAACAGTACCAATGTTATTATTGGCTCATGTTGAGTCTGAATCCTTGTTCAAGACAACATTTTATATTTCCCATTTTGGGTTGATATGTTTATTGTGGCAAGGTTGTTGAACTTAAATTGATTCATGAACCGTGGAAGAACTGCTATATTCACAGGTTATATTACAGAGGAACAGAGTACATTAGCACAAGTCTGATTATGTTAAGGACTTTTTCTACGTCTATCACCCTTTGAGAGTGACTTAGTGATATAATCTGAGCAACTGTGTCTGTGACAATGCCTTGTAATGTATATTCTTTTCCACAATAAAACTAAGTTTAAAAGAAATAAAATTTGTTAACCAGGTAATGCCGAGGGCATCATATGCCCATTTTCAGAGATAACCTGAACAAATAACAAATGACCTACATAAAATTATTGCAACACACACATACAAGATATCAGAAACATAAACTATGCATACTTTATAACCAGTCAGTTGATACAGCTATTTCTAGGCTACAGACATGACCTACCAATAAGGGAGGAACTGTTATGGGGCATTCTGCAATTTTTACTTCTCGCCCTGCATTTCCTTTCTGTTTGTCTGTTTGGACCTCCCCCCCTTTACTTGGGAATGGTAAGTGCTAGGATGAATGGTTTCTAGGTGTACCAAAGGAAGCTCATATCCCCTTATGCATGGTCTATTCCTCTCCTCTTTTTTTTCAGTACAACCCATACGCTAAGCCCGGAGGAGGGCCCCTTGGTATCTCTGCACACCCCCTCCCTCCCACTTTGCCTATAATGTTCTGAGGGCTGCTGAGAATGTTATTTCAGCTGTAATACAGAAACAACACCTTCAGTTTGGGACTCCTCACACAAGAGAAACAACTGTAGGAAATGTGCACCAGGAAACTGCAAGCTGCTCTGTTTTGGGAAACTAGTGTTCACACTGCAGCCGACGCCCATTGGGTAGGCAGCTGATAGTAACGAGCTGCCTACTCCAGCACCTAAATGAGCCATAAATTCAATTTCGTTTTAGCCAAGGATTATTTAGAATTTTAAGCCTGTCGCTGAGCACCCACTAAAGCCCCACCTGCAAAACATTTTAATGATGCAAAGTAGGGAAGAGGCTGCAGGGCTGTAGATAGCCTTACAATGTGATTGGGGGCAGTGGTGGCCTTTAGATGATAATTGAATTGTTTTAGACTATTATATGTGATAAGGGGGCATACACATGTAATACTACCCACCCTTAACATATACAATACCCTATAAAGAGTACAGTAGCCTATAAAGAGTCCAAGTTTCATCTAAACGTTGCTGCTGCCCTGAATGTTCCTTGAAGAAGAGGACTATCCTGGAAGCGCTGGGGCTTGTATGTGGGTGATCTGGAGTGATGAGTGCACTAATAGTATTATGTCTGTAATAATCAAAATAAATAAAGCTCTTCTCTGGCACAGCCAGTGCAGCAGATTATTCTGTCTGGGAATGCTCCATCTTCATTGTTTTGAACTGAGATATTTGTATTAAACACCCACTTTAATGGCAACACATTTTCTGTTGCTGGTATGGCTCATTTAGGTCCTCAGGCAGACTGCTCCTTGCCACAAGCCACCTACTCCCAATGAAAGTAACATGTCAGTAGTGTTTTACAGTGACACTTGTTTACAAGCTGTACTAAATTGTTGATTGCATGTAGTTAGTGCTGCATCACGGCACTTTGCAGTAAGCATAAATCATCTGTTTTGTGAACCTTCATATGTGGGTTCTTAAATTATGGGGTTGAGTCCTGTCAGTCAACACACTGTTGAACATCTTACAAGACTTTGGTGACTGTCAGCCCTGACTGCCAGTTAAGAGAAGCTTAACACATTAAAATTCATGAAAAAGAGGATAACTTAATTTCCTTTTCTTATTGTCAATTTATTTTAACTTACAGTTAAGTAAGAGACTATAAACTCCTAAAGAAATAGTCTAAGTAATTCAGTTACAAAGTTAAAAAAATTACAATTACGCTGGCGTTCAGTTAGGTGTGGTGCAGCATGTAGTTTTTAATAAATCATTTTTTTAGAATTAGACAACCTAACATGTGTTTTTTGACTCCTTTGTGAGAGCCTCAGCATGGTCTTTTTTTACTTCTATTAATTTGTTTCATGGATAAAAAGACACTGGAAATACGCAGTGTCTGACATTGCAGAAGAGCTGGAAGGGAAGGTACGCCTCTTTGCAGATGAGGCAAACTTCCACCACAGAAACATTTCTCTAAAGGGAAGATTTATCATTGTGGAAGGTGTGTTAGAGCAAAAAGAGATGGTTCTTGGCAGTATTTACGGCCCAGTGGGAGGGGATCTGACTTTCCTTATGGAACTGATGGAAAAGCTGACCGCTTTTCTCCCCTACCCACTAGTCTTGGGAGGGGATTGGCACTTACCCCACACCCAAGACCTAGACCGGTCAAATCAGTCACTCAACCTCTGTCAGCTGCCCAAAGGACACTGCATGAGTTTATTGATACATTGGGGATCTGTGATCCGTGGAGAATTCTTAATCCATTATCTCGTACCTTCTCTTTTTTCTCAATGGTTCACCAGACCTCTTCTAGACTTGACTATATTCTCATCAGTCGCTCCTTCCTTTATGGCCTTAGTAATGCTGGTATGGAACCTATAGTTATCTCTGATCATGCAGCCGATTGGGCTGTACTAGTCCCTGACTCTACCTCAGAATGAGACATGACATGGATGCTAAATACTCAACTCTTCAAAGATTCACATGTTCAATCTAGGATCTCTTCTCATTCAAACTTTTATTCACTCTAACCAAAATTCAGTCTCTAGGGCAGACTATGAACGGTGTGCCCTGAAATGCTTCCTCTGAGGGGAGTTTATTCAGATGGCCTCTACTCGCAAATGCCGTAGAGAATCGGAAACCCTCTCGCTATTGGCACAGATCCACACCTTGGAACAACTTCTCTCTCTCCCACCTCTCCTCCAGATCTCTTGCAATCCCTGATGTCACTTACAGACAAATACTCCATCTTACTACAAGAAAAGGCGGAATATGCTATTCTTAAAACACAGACCAAGTATATTGAACAAGGAGAGAAAGCAGGGCAACTACTCACTCGCTGGTTAAAAAAGCATGAGGCGTCACAATAGATCCCCTCTATTCTAGCCTCAGATGGCTCTACGAAAATCCTCCCTAGGGATATATCATTCGTTTTCCAACAGTTCTATTCTGTACTATACAGCAAACACTTATCTGCACCAGACACATCTGACACCCTCACATACCTAAACTCTATTCCTCTGCCCAGTCTTACTGAGCAACATCACAACTATCTTTCAGCTCCCATCTCAATTGCTGAAATAGAGGTCACCATAAACAACCTAGCTGCAGATAAGTCTCCTGGTCCTGATGGTCTCCCCTCTAATTTTTACAAGAACTTTCGGGCAGATCTGGCTCCTTTCTTGCTCCGTCTTTTCAACTTCATGTTCTCCTCGGACTCACTGGATCCCTCACTATTAGAGGCCACTATAATTCTCCTTCTTAAACCAAACAAACCATTTAACCACCCAGCAAGCTATCGACCCATTTCCCTAATGAATTGCAAAATCAAACTATTTGCCAAGACACTAGCTAAATGTGTTGAGCATGTATGGCTTGGCCTTCTTAGTCCAGAACAGGTAGGATTCATCTCTGGGAGAGCTTCAGCTGACCATATTCAGAAGATAGATCATCTCTTTCAGACAGCTAACTCCTCCCTTATTCCTATGGCTCTGGTATCCCTTGATGCTGAGAAGGCCTTTGATAGGGATGATTGGTCTTTTCTCTGGTCAACCTTGCAGAAAATGGGTTTTCCCTCTGGTTTCATATGTTGGATTCAGGTTCTCTATTCCTCCCCCAAAGCTAAAATGTACTGTAATGGGACCCTCTCCTCCTCCTTTTTCTTATATACGGGAACCCGTCAGGGCTGCCCTCTTTCCCCTTTTCTTTTTAATCTTTATTTGGAACCGCTTATTAGAAGCTTAACGTTCATCCCAATATACATGGTATTCAGGTCAGTAACCTCACTCTGTCCCTTTCTGTTTATGCAGATGATATTTTACTCCATCTTTCAGATCCCGTACCCTCTCTTACTGTGGCCTTACAAGTCATCAAAGTATTTGACAAATACTATAATTATAAATTGAACCTCAATAAAACTGAAGTATTCACTCTTAATAACCTAGTTTATAGTCAAGACTTTTCCTCCTTTGGCATGAAGTGGTCCCCCGGACACATTAAATACCTGGGTATCTACCTAATGAATGACCTGTCTTTGACTAAGAAGCTGAACCTGGAAGACTTGCTAATTACCATACAGCAGGACTTGACACACTGGAGAGGCCTCCCAATTTCCTTATGGGGCAGGATAAACATTATTAAGATGAATATACTGCCCAGGCTCTTTTATCCTTTGAATATGCTCAACATCTAGCTTCCCCTATCCTTTTTCAGGCATGTCCAGTCTTACATTGCTTTTTCATCTGGTCAGATAAATCTCCCAGACGGTCCTACTCCAACTTAGGTTATCCAAGGATTCCCGTGGCTAACAACTTCCTGATTTTCTGTTGTATTATTGGGCCAGCCACCTTCAAAAATGTGGCAAATGGCTCTTGGCTCCCCACAACTTCATTGACAGTGTATACACCCTGATTTGGTTACAAATTGAATCCCAGGTAATTTCTGACTGCAAGCTGTCTCCCACTTCGATCCTTTTCTCCCCCTGGAATTCTCTGTCAGAACCATTACGATCATCTCCGATTGGTATATCCATTAAGGTTTTTTTTTCAGCTATGCTCCTACCTTAAAATTCCTTTACCTAAAGACTTCTCATAACCTATTTTCTATAATTCGAATATTAAGCTGGGGACTTCTTCACTATCTATTACCTGGCTCCCTATTGCGTCTGACCTAAAGATCTCTGATTTCTGTAATTCAACCTCTATTCTAACATCCTCAGAGATACTACACAAGCTTAATTGAAGTCCCAACCACATTTTTAAGGTTTACCAGTTAAGATACCTATAAACACGACAATTTGGGCTTGCTCCACAAACCTCAACTCTGGGGGATCTTCGTCAACAAATTCAAAGTATAGCACTCCAATCTCATGGGGTCTCAGCTCTTTACCAGTGTTTACTAACTTCGCCTTACCCACTTGACCCCAGTGGTAGTATGGGAGTCTCTTTTACCTGACACCTTTAACTGGCCTAAACTATGGAATAACCTCTACACATATTTTTACTCAAGATCGACTGCTCTGCGACTCACTCAATAGCATATTCTTAATAATATGTATTATATCCCTATTAAATTAGCTAGAATGGGTCACCTTCCTTCCCCCTGCTGTACCAGATGTGATAAAGCAGATGGCACCTTATTGCATGTCTTTTGGCTATGCGAGAAGGTCTCTCCCCTATGGGCAGCATAGAAGATAGCATTGACCCCCTCTTGGGGCTACGTGGTCTCTTCTCTCCCGAAGTTTGCATTATTGGAGATTTTTTTACAGATTCAGGGTAAAGAAAGACACTACCATATAGCTCTTGTCTCGTCAGTGGTTAAAAAAGTAGTCCTGAGGCATTGGCTTGACCAATCACCCATCACCGATACCAAATGGCTGAGTGAGCTTTCTTTCTCCTTAAGAACGGAACACTTAATTGCTGCCATGCGTAATTGCATGCCCCTATTTAATAAGAAATCGGGCAAATTATTTGCTTCATATTTGAAGTAGCTGGCATCTTACCCCTGGCACCTCGCTAGTTCTCCCATTATTTGTTACGATTCCTACAGCTGCATCCTGAATGTATTATCCTCTACTGTGCATGTTATGAAGGGATTGGTGCACTCCGCTGGGGGAAGGGAGAGGTGGGGGATAATGAGGGAAGGGGGAAGGTGGGGATTTGTGTTTTAATTTTTTTATCCCAACAGCTTTCCTTGTTGTATTACACTGGGTATTCTATGTGGTGTTATTAAAATAATAAAGCTTTTTCAATTTCAAAAAAGAAACATTTCTCTATTTCTTGCAGCTTGGTAACCTCTTCAACTATCATAGCCTGGGCATGACCTGGGTAGCGGGATGGTCCCAAAGCCATGACTGTAGAAAAACACACAAAAGTTTACTGTTATCACTGAGTTCACTCTACCTGGTACAGTCTCACAAAATGGCTCCCTGCTGCTGTGTTTACATCACTACCCCACCCTGTAATGGCGGTGGCAGCACTCCTGGTGCATCAACATTCTGCATCTGACTCAAGCCACTGCGCATCCAGTTTACTGCATACTGATAAATTTTACTCAAACTGCATAGACTGCACTGTTTTGCTTCCTCAGTACATCTATATGATTTTCTAGGACTTTACCATTAGCTTTCAATCACTTTTACTTGCTTAAAGTTACTAAAGCCACATTATTTCTTGAACAGGATTGCCTGTTTGTTGCAGCCTCTCATACAACTCACAGTCTCTCTGTTTGCTCAGAAAATGACACTGTTGCTGAATCCATAATACATGCTCACAGTCTAACGCTCAGAATTCTTGCTTGGGTTTGATTACTTTACACAGTCCTTCTTTACAAAAACAATCACAATGTTTACACACAGATCCAGCTGGCTTTAGAAATATCACACACAGTTTGAGCTCGGTTTTGCTGAATGGTACTCACTGAATCAGTAGCTGGCTTTTCAATGGAAATTCTCGGCCTACAGATGATCCTGGAAGGCCTCTGGGTTGAAACAGGATGGCAACCCTGCCGATTGTCCCTACGAACACCATGCTTTCTCCCCAGTCAGTCAGAATATGAGTTGAGCCCGATTTAGTACAGAAAAATCTGTTGTTTTAACTTTTAGAATGTTTGCAGTCACAGCGACGCTCCTCCTGGCTAGCCAGCTCGCACATCACTCATTCTCTTGCCCTCTCGAGCACTGGCCAGCACTCTGAAGCTGGCTTGGAGGCAGGACTGATTGCAGTCTCACCAATCACTCGACGCCATGCAAATGAGCCTCTCTCTCTTCTTGTGCTCTTCTCCTCCACGGTGATCATCGAGCAGGCAAAATTTAACCTGACAAACAACTTTTTTCTTCTAAACTGTAACTCCATGCCGGCAGCACCATTTTTAACCATTTTCATGGCAATTTCTCTAGCAAGTCCCCCAGTTCACACAGCAAGCATTTGAAACTTTCAGGGCACAAATGTCTCTTTGTTTCTCACAGTTCACAATACTTTTTCTTGTCACAACTTGAAAATTAAAGCTGGCAAACATTATTTTTGATGCAGGACAAGGGGCACACACAATCTGGCTTTACAGCTCCTTGGTAAAGGTTGGCACAATCACAGCAGCGCAAGAACAGCAGGCACACAGCGGCACATAAGGATGGCACTTCTTTGGCAAATTCCTTATGCGCAAAGCTTCCGACTTTGGGCTACCAACTGCCAGACAGACAAAATGCTAGCCACAACCTGAGCAAGCATCTCTTGTTTTCTCCCAAATTCCAAACAAATTCTCAGTTGTGCCTCCATTTTGCAACCTCCCCCACCAGTCCCCTTGTTCAACTAGCAGGGCTGCTCCTTTCACACATGGCACCAATGAGAGGGATGGGGGCTGTCACTATGAACAGTTCTGTTTGCCAATACTTCTACTTCAGAGCCTGCCATCCTCAGACAGGCAAACCAAGTGTGGCTACTACCTGGCTCACACCTGGGGGGGACCATTTATCATGGCCATCAACCTGGGTTCCTGGGAGAAAACATATGCTCAGCATTATGCTAGGTTTGTACTTCTGGTTGGGGGAACCCAAGTAAATCCAGACAGAGTGCAAGCACTAACAGTATTTTCCAAACCAGGTTAGGATTCTAGAGTGTGGCTGTTATTCACATACACAGAATAATCACAAAGCGAAGATGGACCCCCACAGGTCTACTCCCATTGGTAATGCAGATTACTGCGGTACAGAGCTCACACACAGTGAACCCTCAGGTTCTGAATGGAACTTGAAACAGTGAACACTCTTTGGTTCTGAATGGAGATTGACACACACTGCCAGAACTGGTACATTTCCCTTGACTAGGCATCCTTGGCCTGTACTAGGAAACTTTCCCATATTTCATGAGGAATTACTGGTGGCACCCTCAACCATCAAAGAGCACACTCAGGCTCACAGAAAATCCAAAATCCCACATCTGGGTATTTTCTTCAGGCACTGGCCAAATGCACTGAGAGAAAACAAAGGTGCCCAAACTGAACACGGAGAGGTAAACATGGTTACTCCAGATGGGGTGTCTCCCACCTTTTGCTTCCAAATTTAAACTCAGCCATTCATCTAGTTAACAATACCTTTCTCAGAAACTCTTGTAGATGTTATCTTGAAATGTCTTTCACATTTAACATACTACTTTACATTCCTCTGAGGTGTCATGAAGTTAAAAGTTCTGTACTTGGCAAGTCTCTCTCCAGACCCCATAGTAGGCAGACACTTTTAAACAGAAACAAGCTTGGTGACAGAGTCTCTTTGTCAGAGAAAAACTCACCACAGGAATGCAAGTGCCCCAGGGCTTTTTCCATGCAAAAGTCTTGGGTACACACAGAGCAGATGAATCTCAGGCAGTTTCAACACAGTCCAGATTGGATCAGGGGATTGCTCCTGAATCCTGGAATTCCCCCATCCCTCCAGGGATGGGGCACTGGAAAACCCTCTTGGAGCAGTCTCTACCACTTCACTTACAGGCCTTCTATGTTCTTCTTATAGGGTAAGAACAAACTACCCAAATCTATGGAGGTAGCTCTCTGTCAGAGCTAAAACTGAAGAGCTGCCCAGACAGCAGCCTCCTCTTCACTCTCCACTCTACAGACTACTGTACTCTAACTCAACATTCTACTGCTAACTCCCCCAGCTAGCATTCCAATGTGGCTTATGCTGCTGAGACAATTCTAAAGTGACATCAACACTCCAGCTCAGCTGAGACTGAAAACAGAGTGGGACACTGTGAAATCCATTTAACTGACATCTCAATAGCTGTCTCTCCCTGACAGCCACTGATTCTAAGTGGGATTCTAGTAACCCCTAGGAATAAGGGGGTTACACCAATATCTGCAATAAACTAGGTATTCCAGAGGGGGTGGAGAGAATACATAGAGACCTTAGAAAACCCGAGGGGTGGTTAAGGATATGTCAGCTGGGCTTCAATGTGGAAAAGTGCAAAATTATGCACCTAGGTCACATAAACCCAGAGGTGGAGTATAAAATGAGGTGAGTGGTATTGACGGTCACAGAACAGGAAAGGGACCGTGGAGTAATCGTATTGGATGACCTCAAGGAAGTGAGGCAGTGTGACAAGGCAGTAAGTGGGGTCAGCAGGATGTTGGGGTGCATAGGGAGGGATATCACCAGCAGAAGGAGAGGGGTGGTGTTACCATTGTACAGATTACTGGTGAGACCCCACCTGGAGTACTGAATCCATTTCTGGAGACCGTATCTCAGGAAAGACATACAAGTAGATAGGGTAGAGGCTGTTCAGAGGAGGGAACCAAAATGGTGCAGAGACTGCATCAGAAGCCCTATGAGGAGAGACCAAGGGACCAAAGAATGTACACTGTGAAGGAACGGAGGGAGAGGGAGACATGCTAGAGACCTATAACTACCTCATGGGGGGTGAATATGGTACAGGAGGGAGTATTTTTCAGAGAAGAAGATGCATGAGAATAAGGAGGCATGCAACAAGGCAGGAAGGGGGAAATTTAGGAGGGATGAAAGGAAATATTCCTTCGCTGAAAGAAGGGTGGATGCCTGGAACAGTTTTTCACTGGAGGTGATGGGGTGAAAACACTGGTGGGCTTCAAACATGCATGGTATAGGTACAAAGGAATCTAGGTAGGGAAGCGGGGGCAGAGGCACCCGGAGATCAGATAGGTTCTACAGTGACAGTCTAGGTAGAAAAAAAATGGGCAGACTGGGTGGGACAAGTGGTCCTTATCTGCCAGTAAATTCATTGTTTCTATGTTAGTGTGACAGCATAAATGCACCCTTTAGTTTAACAGTGCCAGGATACTGTCCTTTTCATTTGACTGGTTGACATGCCTCCAAGTTTAATAGGCACCCCTTCCCTTCTTTTGCGATCATGAATCAGATTAGTTATCATGTAGCATTTATGTAAACAATAAAATAAATGAAAGCACTAGCTTATCAAATCTAAAGCTCTTCTTTCTAAAAACATGTGTCATCCTGGAGTGTTCGTGTTGGGTGTATTCATTGATTAGTAATGAAACTGTATAATGCTGGCCCTGGTGGCGCTACCACTTGTGATGCTTATGACCCAAAATCAGAAGCAAGTAAAGAGAGTCAGAGGGCTGGCTGGGGGTGGTGGAGGATTGAGCATCCTATGGACTACTCTCCTCCTCCTCCTCCTCCATGGGGAGGGCTGGGAAGCTGCAGGTGCTCAATTGACCCCTTGCAGAAGCTGGGGGTCTGACAGCCGGAGCTCGAAGTTTCAGGAGGCCTACCAGATGTTTGGTCTGATTGCCATAATGTCATTGCATGTCATGCCTCACTGGGGAACAAGAAAAACTGGGAAATGTCCAACTGTGGCAGGAGCACATCCACCCCGCATCACAGGCCCTGCAGCGCCAACCATGGCACTGACTCCTGACGTACCAACTGAGTCTCTGCCAGAGGAAGGGCCCCCAACCAGAATGCTGGGGAGTCAAGGTAAGTCCCAGGAGGCGGATGAAGATGCTGGGTATAGGGATCCAGACCGATGAGGGATGGTCAGATGGAGAGGAAAAAGGATAGTAAAATAAAAAAAGTAACAACATTGTAAAGCAGGCCATTAGAGGCAATCATCATGGACGGGATTTTCCTACTTCCTCCTGCCAATGAATTCACCCAGAAACAGGGGTATTCTTAATGAAACACCATGCTGAGATGAAGCCACCAAGCAGGCCGACTTCTGTCCACTATGTATGTTTGGACTCAGACATGTCCTCCAATAAGGGTCTCTCTCATGCAGTGGTGCAGTAACATTGGTATGCACGGCTTCACGCTACAAGTGCACTGATGTTTTTGTTAAGGTCAGTGATCTAAGACACAAAGCAGAGACTGCATCTATTCTCACCCCATGGCATAAACAGCATATGCGGATTCGATCGAATGTTGCGTTCCAGCACAGACGTGTGCCCTTGAGCTCCAGTATGCCTACCTCCACAATGGCAGAAATAAAATCAGTAACTGTTTATTTCACAATTTTACATTAAATTCGCAGACGCTTCTAATTTTTGCAGCTCTTGACAGGGAAAACGCTACTTCCGTAAACACTACGTATTGATCTGAACTTCAGACTAGTCACTAAGAAAATGTACAAATGGGAAAAAAATTGATAGTAAATTGATCCTGCCACACCACCTACTGGCTTATCACAGTATTCACATGACTCGACAGGTTTGCTTGGTTATTGCGGTGTTCATAATTCCCTCACAACTCTCAGAGTTGTAAATAACATTTCTGATCAGTTGAATATTATCACAGTTTCACCAAAAAACTCATTCACCTTTGACATTCTTTTACCACTGTTTTGAATAGAAATGAAGCAGAATTTGTTTATAAATATGGAGTAAAATCTAGTTGTGATGTTCGAGGGGGTAGAATCAGATATAGAGGTTAAAAATAAAAAAAGACCTTTGGGCATAATAGACAATCAATCGGGCTGCTCTTTAGTACCTGAAACCAAGAAACAAAACACTGACCAGCCTCTAACAGTTTCCCACTTTGATATGCTAATGCAAGAAATGGACAACATTAAACTCACACCTTGATGGCAGAGGATATTAAGTCAGTCAAAACTGATTTAACTGTGCAGAAAATGAGAATATTGGATGTGGAGGTCCGCATTAGCAGCCTATAAGATAAAATAGCTAATGATCAAAAAAATAAAATAACCTCTAACAGACAGATAACTGAGTTGATGGTTAAAGTGGAAGACTTAGAGAGCAGGAACAGGAGAAACAACTTAAGAGTTTTTGGGTTAAAAGAAGGGGTTGAAGGATCTGACCCTATTGAATTCACAAACAGACTATTAATTTCCATAGCAGGTCCTCCTTCTGGCGTAGCTAGATTCTTAATTGAAAGAGCTTATAGATCTCTAAAGCCTAAACCATCCAAAAATGAAAGACCAAGATCTTTTGTTTTTCATGTTAGATTTCCAACAGAAGTTATTTATTCAAAGAACTCTAAGAAATTCAATGTCTGTTTCTTTCGAAGGTAACACAATAAAAATCTTTAATGATCTACCCCCAAAGTGCTTCATAGAAAAGATGCCTTCTACCCCATCAAAGAAGACTGAGGGAAGCTGGGCTCAGCTATGGTCTACTGTACTCCACAAAACTTCAAATTTGGTCCACAGATGGTATTAAGGAATACAATGGATTTGATGCTGCCAAATCTGGCTTAAAAAAAGATTTTCCGAATCTCTTTACTAATTTCGACTTTCAACAATAAACTGTGGCTAGGTTTCTTTGCTCAAACTATGTATTCAATAGACTGTTTGTTCTCTGATTCTAGGATGATTAGGATGGTCGGTGTGGGGAGAGAGTTTTGTTGGATGTGGGGAGTTGAGGAGGTAGAAGGTGGATGCTCTTGACTGCGGATACTTGCTCCCCTCAGATAATTCCGATTCATAGGCTGTACTTCAGCATCGTTAGTAAAGAGATAAATCTGTCAGGAAGCTAAAGGAGCTCCACATCCCCAACATTATAATGAGATATGTGAGACACGTATCATCTTTTAGGAAAGGAGAGATATGTGTAGGAAGTGAGATCACATTAGTGGATGGATCTTCTGTCATTAATTCTTTAAAAAAAAAAAGAAACATGCTTTGCGGTCAACAGGCTCGCCAACTAGGCCTCATCAGGAGTTCTTGTTATAATCATCCAAGTTTAGGATGGATGAATATGGGATCCTCATGTTTTTTTTATAATATGTGGGGTATGTACAGTGCTCCTTTAATTTATATATTTTACTAATCTATAGTTGCCTCAGTAGGAGGAGAAAATTATTTGCGTAGCAAGAATAAAAAAAATAACTAAGTACAGCCTGGGAATCTCTGAAGAAATGGGGAGAGTGATGTCTGTTGGGTCATATAGTGCTTTGCCTTCCCTAATTGATTTTCCAACCCCAGATTCTCTCTTTCAAGCATCTCATGCATTGAATCAAAACATACCGATTTTTTTTCATTTCAGCCATCTTTGTTGTTTATTGTTCACTTGCCTGATTTTTCATTTCCAACGGTCAGCCACAGGATTTGGTGCATGAGGATGGATTTGAGAACCGAAATCTCATGCCAGTATTTGCACAAGAAGACGTCAATATCCAGCATCATGCAGCTAGGAATTCTGGGACTTTTGACACTGAACATGGCATTGAAAATGCATTCTGAGATCAAAAATTGCCATAACAGATCGTTTTTATTTGACTGAACACGGCTACGGTAAGATTTAAATGATATTATTAAAGAACTGGATTTCTTTGTGCAGTTTCCTACTGAAGGATTTCTTTTTAAATCTTAGAATCATTTTTTATTTACGGATATATAATGTTGTTACCATTTTGTGTCACACATGGAAGGGCTCTTTTGGGACCATAAACATCCAAAGGACAGCAGTGATGCTACTTTTGTGTGAAATTAACAAAATCTAAAAAGGTAGATATTGTATTTAAAGTTATAAATATGTTGGTACAGTATTTAGTTTTGGGTTGGAAAGGTCTTAACATGCATACAAACAAATCAACCGAGGACTGTAATATTGGAGCAAAATGGGTTTTTCTCATTATATTATACATTGGTATGTTAAATAAGTGTTTACATTCCTAAAAAGTGTTAAGATAAATAAGGATGGTCTATTCCTCTTTTAAATGTTCACTCATTGGGATTCAATACTGATATTTTAGAAATAAGTCATTTAATGGTGTTTGGAACTACAGTATTTTGGGTCCTTATCAGGATATTTAGCTGTTATAGTTATAGAATTACATAGGTTGTGTTTGCCTTTATGTTACTGGCATACATAGGATATAGGATACAAAAGATACAGTGCTCTGTTGGGTTGGGGGGGAGTGCCGAGCACGGGGGTCCTTGTCCTACAACATTCGAAGGTGTACGGGGGATGGGGCGGGAAAGGAGAGGTATTTATTATGATAGATAAAGGGGAACAGATTACACCTTCTTCTATACAAGATGAATTACAGGAAATGACAGATTACCTTATATATGATTGTATTCAGAACTCTAACTACTTTTTTTCTTCTTCTTGGTACTTTCTTTTCTTTCTTTTGCTAACTTGGTACACCAATGATATCTTATTAGATATAAAGTTACTTGCAATTAGGATGGGAGGATTATTAGGCACACCTACGGTTGAAAGAGAACATAAAGTATTTTGTATTTGGTCATGATTACTATCCAAAATTCTCATACCATGTGTACTTGGAATGTTAAGGGATTAAATCATAAATTGAAGAGATATTCGGTTATTAGACACCTTAAGAGATTAAATGTTTCATTTGCTTTTCTACAAGAAACTCACCTAAAAATAGAACATTATAACCTTATGAGAAGGGAATGGGTGGGTCAGGTTTTCAGAGCAGGGAATAGTTCCAAAAAAGCAGGTACGTTGATTTTAATTAACAGAAGACTTGACTTTAAAGTAACTTCACAAGTAGCAGATAGTGAGGGACATTTCTTAATTGTTCAGGGACAAATTGATGGAGAGGTATTTACATTAATTAACATATATGGTCCAACTGCCCCATGTCATGACAAATTTAACACAATTCAAAACAGGCTTATTAATAATAGATATGCAAACATTATAATAGCGGGGGATACGAATGCCATGTTGGACCTGAACCTAGACAGATCCAAAATCAGAAAAAGTAGGTCTAAGGCAGAACGTGATCTAAACGACTTAATCTTGACACATGATTTTATAGACATATGGAGACTGCTGCACCCAAATGTCAAAGAATTCACTTTCTGGTCTCCATGTAATAGTTCAGGTTCCAGATTAGATTATTTCTTAATTGAGCGAACTTTGGTAAGTAGGGCTAATTATGCTACCATCAAGCCTGTGGTTATTTCTGACCATGCTCCCGTACTTTTACACATCTGTGTGGCACAGAAATCTCATAGATTCAGTAGATGGAGGATCAACAACGGGATACCATCTAATCCAGAAATGGTTACAGATTTCAAAAATAAAATTGCTGATTTTCTTGAGTTAAATGACTTAGTGGAAACAAAAAAGGGATAGTCTGGGATACACTTAAAAGCTGTCTTAGGGGTTCCTTGATAAGTGTTTGTTCATACCAAAAAAAAGTTAAGAAATAAGCAGCAAAGTGAGATACTTACTAAACTCAAAGATATGGAACAAAAATTGAATAATACAGCTGCTGATGCCTTATGGAATGAATGGACAAAACTTAAAAAAAAAATATGTAATGTTCTAATTAGTCTTGAGGCAGAATTTGCCATCAGAAAAGCCAAACTCTCTTACATAGATACATAATCAAGGGCATCCAAGATGCTGGCCATGAGAATAAAGCAAAATAGTAACTCCACTACCATTTCTGCAATGAAATCAATAACAAACAACGGAGAGCTATACATGGAACCTAACAAAATCAACACAGGAATCAGGGCAGGAATCAGGGGTTGAGGAACAGTGGGAAGTATTTAAAATGGGGATTACAAGAGCAACAGAATTATGTATTAAGCAGGTTAGCAAGAGGAAAAGGAAGAGGAGACCATTATGGTTTTCCAAAGAGGTAGCAAAGAAAGTGAAAGCCAAAAAGATTGCATTCAGGCAATACAAAAAGACACAGGCAGAAGGGGATAGGAAGAAGTACCAGGAGAAGCAAAGGGAGGCAGGGAGGTCAGTAAGGGAAGCCAAAGCTCAGACAGAAGAACACATTGCAAAATCAGTGGGTAGAGGGGACAAAACCTTTTACAGGTACATAAGTGAAAAAAGAAAGGCAAAGGGAGGGAGGGATAGTGAGACTGAAGGGGGAGGATGGGGGCTGTGTGGAGGATGACAACAGTAAAGCTGACATATTGAACAGGTATTTCTGCTCAGTCTTTACTGAGGAAGAGGAGGGTAATGGGTCTGAATGGAGTACAAGGGGTGAGAATGGTGCAGAAATGGACACAAGTCCCTTTACATGAGAAAGGGTCCTGAAGGAACTGGAAGTAATAAGAGTTGATAAAGCAATGGTGCCAGATGGGATGCACCCCAGGGTCCTTAAAGAACTAAGAGAGGTGGTGGCTGAACCTCTTGCTATCCTGTTTAGCCGATCACTAGAAACAGGGGAGGTACCCAAAGACTGGAGGATAGCAGATGTAGTCCCCTTATACAAAAGTGGGAACAAAGAGGCGAGGAACTACAGACCAGTCAGCCTCACCTCGGTAGTGGGGAAGATCATGGAAGCACTACTGAAGGAGAGATTGGTGGAACATCTGGTTGTCAATGGACTACAGGACCCAAGGCAGCATGGTTTCACCAGGGGAAGGTCATGTCAGACCAACCTCATTGAATTTTTTGACTGGGTGACTAGGGAGGTGGATCAGGGGAGGGCAGTGGACATGGCCTATCTGGACTTCAGCAAGGCCTTTGACACTGTGCCACATAGAAGACTATTGCACAAACTGGGGAATATGGGTGTGGGCAGGACAGTAGTGCAGTGGGTAGGTAACTGGCTGGGCAGCAGGACACAGAGGGTGGTGGTAAATGGCTGTCACTCCACAGAGGGAAGAGTGACCAGTGGGGTACCACAGGGATCAGTGCTGGGACGGTGCTATTCAATATCTTCATCAGTGACATTGCGTGGGACCTAGAGGCAGAATTTCACTGTTAAGCTGATGACACAAAGCTCTGTAACAGAGTAGACACACCAGAGGGTGTAGACAGAATGAGAAGGGACCTGCAGAAACTTGAAGAATGGTCAGGGGTTTGGCAGTTGAAATTCAATGCAAGGAAGTGCAAGATAATGCATATGGGGCACAAAAACCCTGGCACAATATATCAGTTGGGGGGTGAGGATATAGCATGCACCAAGCAGGAAAGGGATCTTGGAGTTATCATCTCTGATGACCTCAAGGCAGGAAACAGTGTGACAAGGCAGCAGGTAAAGTAAATAGGATGCTGGGATGCATAGGCAGGGCATCACCAGCAGGAAAAAGAGGTCATAATTCCACTATACAAGACACTAGTGAGGCCACACCTGGAGTACACTGTGCAGTTCTGGAGACCTTACCTATGTAAGGACATAGACAGGGTAGAGAAGGTTCAGAGAGGGCAACAAAGATGGTGCATGGATTGCATCACAAGTCCTATGAGGACAGGTTGAAGGCACTGAACATGTACTCCCTGGAGGAGAGGAGGGAGAGAGGGGATATGATAGAGACATACAAGTATCTTGCAGGGAGGAACAGGGTGCAGGAATGCACTATTTTTAAGCGAAAAAGATGTTCCAGGACTAGAGGGCATGGGATGAAGTTGGAGGGAGGACGATTCAGAGGAAACGTGAGGAAGAATTTCTTCACAGAACGGGTGGTGGACAAGTGGAACACCCTGCCAGAGGAAGTGGTGGGGGCTGAAACAATCACGGGATTTAAGAATGCATGGGATAGACATAAAGGAATTCTGGAGGTCAGGGGTAAGGGGCAACAGACTTCCTGGAAAACATAAACTGAACTTACAAACTTAAATGGGCAGACTGGGTGGGCCATAGGCCCTTATCTGCCGACACTGTCTATGTATCTATGTATGTAACACAGATTTCTATGAATTCTATAAAAATATTTATAAATCAGAGGAATACATCTATAATAAAGAAAGTGAATCCTTTTTAAAAGAGCTGCCAATTAGAACTTTGTCTGAGGAACAGAAAATAGACTTAGAAGCACACATCTCCATCTCAGAAATACTGATGGTCATTAAGTCTCTAAAAAAAACAAGGCCTCTGGCCCAGATGGCTTTTCTACCAATTTTTATGATACATTTGCAAAAGGAATTAACACCCATCATTAAAAGAAGTGTTTATGGAAGCATTGGAGGAGGGAACACTCTCAAATGATCAAACCAGATGCTTAATCACCTTAATACTAAAACAAGGAAAAGACCCAGTTGATTGTAACAGCTACAGACCTATCTCATTGATAAACACGGATATGAAAAGTCTTGCCAAAATTCTTTCAGCAAGAGTAGAATCCGTTATCCCATTTCTGATTTTCCCACAACAAACGGGCTTTATGAAGGGAATAATCTCATCCGATAATATAAGAAAAATCTTTCATATTCTAGGTATCATGAATAAACTAGATACATCCTGTGGACTGTTGTCGGTAGATGCTGAAAAAGCTTTTGATAGGATCTTATGACCTCTTATCTGTAATGTTTTATGCAGATATACCTTTCCAGAAAAATTTATTAAATATATCAATATACTATATAATAATCCAACATCGTCGATAGTTACAAATGGGATAATTTCCCCCTTCTTCACAATTATGAAAGGTACCAGACAAGGATGTCCACTGTCTCCTTTGTAATTTAATTTGACAATAGATCTGGCATCAAAATTGCTGGTTTAGATATTCGCACATCTATTTATGATCTCTTATTAACATTGACAGATATAGAAAATTTTATTCCCAGGGTTCTAGAGGTGATAAACGAATTTGGGATAATATCTGGATACAGACTAAACATAGGCAAAACTAAATTTTTACAGCTTAATAATAAATGCTGTAAAAATAGTGTGCTTAAGCTAGGGTTGATATGGGTAACAGATTACATTGATTATCTGGGAATAAGAATATATAGAAATATTCATTCAACAATGGCCAAGAATTTATCTATTACTAAACATAACATCCTAACGTCCCTCACAAGATGGAATAAATTACCACTGGGTATCCAGGGAAGAACTGAAATGGTTAAAATGATGCTTCTCCCCAAAGCTCTATATATATTTATTATGCTTCTATGTGCCATTAACAAACACTGGATGGAAAATATCAATTCTGAAATTTCTAAATTTATATGGGGATATAAGAAAATAAGATTAGCACAGAATAAGTTAACTAGAGCAAAAAATAGGGGCGGTCTCAAAATACCTGATATATTCTTATATTATTTAGCAGCTAGATTATCCCAAATATCAAAATGGCTCTCTAGTTCTGATTCTGACTGGTATATAATGGAGTGGGTAGAAATAGAAAAAAAATATGCTTAAATTTGGGAGTCTCACTAAGATCAGTATTCTTTGCTTGGAAATTCTCAATCCCTCATAACAAGGTTATGATAGATTCCTTCAAAATATTAAGATATGTATCCAGTACATTTAAATATAACCTCTCACAGTCAAGACATCAACCAATCTAGGATAATTATAATGTCACTATTAGCTCAGCATCCATAATAAAACAGGAATAGGTTGGCAAAAAGTTGAATAAACTGCAGGATATTATATGCAGGAATGCATTTTATACATTTGAAGTATTGGCCAAGAAATATAAATTGACAAATGAAGGAAAAGATTTTTATGATGAGTTAAAACAGAAATTACTCCCTATGTTATCGGAAACCTGACTCTGTCTGAAGAAGCGGAATTATTTATTGCCTCAATGCACCTTTCTCCTTCTATCTCTTCAATTTACAACTCACTCTTTTAGAAACATCCAGAGGTTCACTGACTGACTCCATTAGATGGTGGTCGCAAGAGTTGGGGGTTAATGGAGAAGAATGGGATTGGTCCAAAATATGAACCTTTGCAGGTAAGGAATTTAAAACCTCTAATCTCAGATTGTTGCATTTTAAGACTTTGCATAATCTCTATTTTACTCCTGTGCATATGAACAAAATGGGTCTGAGAAATGATGCAATTTGTCATAAGTGCAAAATAGGAAGAGGATCCCTCCCACATATGTTTTGGTTCTGTCCCAGTGTACAGATCTTATTGAAAAAAATAATAAGTCATTTTAACAACATCCCTATACTTAAAAACAAACTAACATTGAACACTTGTATATTAGGATACTTCAATGAAAAAGAAATTTGGACGCAGGAATAGAAACACTCTCTCATACTTATAGAAAGCTCAGTTAGAAGCAGTTTATTAAAATATTGGATAGAAGAAACAATTCCTTCATTTAGAGAGTGCATAGCCCAATTTTTAGAAGACCTCAGAACAGAGGAATTGGCCCTCTCTTTAAATGATTTATCACATAAATTTGCTAGCAGATATATAACAGTTGAACAATTCATGAAGAATTAATTTATCAATATTCTACTCCCACAATAGATAGTCTTATAAGGATTTCATACTGTAGGTTGTTGAATTAAAATAGGTGACATGAAGTAGATGGATCATCTGATTTGGTGTCCTATTAGTTAAAGCTTTGCTGTTCTTCTTGCTGTTTCTTTTTCTCTCTCGGCTATCTGTGACTGTTATCTTCGTTCATGGTGATTACTTTCCTGTCTTCCTTCTTTGGCTTTCCTTCTTTCCTCAACCTCTGTTAATATTAAAAATACAATATTATTGATAGCAAATATATGATTAATGTTATATTAAAGTATCTATTGTTACATTGTTATTGTATGTTACCTTGCATGACATGTGATCTTGTGGTGTACATGTATTTGACAATAAAAAACTTTTATTGATAAAGAAAAAAAATAAACAGCATATGCTGTGGGCTTCCTGGAAATAAATTATTCATTTTTTATCTCAGGGATTGATCTCTATAGACCTCACTCATGGCTCCCCAACTCATGAGGTCAACTGAGGTTAAAACCCGAGACAAAAAATCAATGATTTATTTCAAGGCAGTCCACAGCATAACCCCTGTATATGCTTACCCAATCACGAGCAATACTAGTAATCTGATTGGAAATTCTCACTCCAGTGCCCCTACTGAGTATGCTGTCACAATGGGAGAGCTTTAAGCCTGAGGTTCAATAGGTGAAGCAACTACTTCACTCGCCCATCAGGCTTTATAAGCTCACTCATCCTGGGCCTCCCCAGGATTATCCATGCCAATGGTCATAATATGAGTTAGGGTTAGTGTTTTCTTAGGTTAATTAGTTAGGTTCTGCTGTTGGATGGAGGCAGATGGTGGCCAAGGCTTTCCCCTCTCTCCTTAGGAAGTCTGCCTTCAATCATCTTCTCAGATATTCATTCATTCATTCATTCATTCATCATCCTCGCCTTGTTGATGCTCAACACCTGATTGGGTATTCTTTTTGGATTTCTTCCTAAGCTACCTTTAGCCGATGGAATCATTCCTACGGCACCTATGGGGGGGAACCCTCCTCTAGGGTTCCTTGTGTCGTACCTATACAGGGTGGTATATCCCACAGATAGAGAGGCGGAAAGCCACAACGTAAATCAAGTCACACAAGCATCATCTCATCCAGTTGCATAAGCACAATTGAATAAGAGGGCTTTAAGCCTGAGGTTCAATGGGCAGAGCAACTACGTCACTCCCCCATCAGGCTTTATAAGCTCACTCATCCTGGGCCTCCCCAGGATTCATTTCTCATTGGCAGCCAGAGGCACTGCTCTTCCTCATTTTCTGTGCTCACCTTGTCTCCCTGTGCTGTTGTGGTTACCTCCGGCCACCTGATTCTTCTGCTTCTTGCTCTTTTGTATTATGACATTTTGCTGCTTGCCCCATTCTCCTGCCCTGCCTTCTGGTTGTTCTCCAGCAGGCCCGGAGCTTCCCTGACTCCCAAAGGGTTTCCTCTCATTCGGGTGGCATTGCCTGCCGCATTCCCCCCCCCACTCGCTGCTTCTGTGGCCCATCCCTCAACCCCTCATTGCATTTTTTCCCTGCCCTTGTTGGCCTCCATATCCTTCCTAGCATCACGACCACCCCTACCTTGCTTTGGAACTTTTCTCCCCATTCGACTCCTTTTTCTCATTGTGCTTATCCTGCTCTGGATCCTGATCCTTGCTCCCATTGCACTGCTTACCCTTTCTGGGCTGCGCCTTCCCCTTGTGTCTGCTGGCTGCCTCATCCCTTGCTCTTCTGCTCCTCCATTGCAGTGTCTGCTCCATTTTCAGGTTGGTCCATCTGCACTCCTAACTTCCATTGCTTGCAGTTCCTGGTGGGCTCTCACTGCCTTCCTCGTTCAGGGCCTCCTCCCACTGTCCTCCTCCTGATGCTGCTGTATGTATGCTGTGCTATTTTTGGGGAATTCTGTCCTGTGCATCTCCTTTGCCTTTACCCTCCCTTGGGGCAGCATGCCTTCCTCAGTGTTCCTAGTGCTGCCTACCTTTTGTTGGGTGCAGCCGCCACTTGCTTTCTGCACTGTGCCATCGATCATGTTTTTCTACAGCGCAGTGCTGCTCTATCTGTGGTTGCCATCCCTGCAGGTTCTGCCTGTGCTTTCTTTTGAGGTTTTATCCCTATCCTGCCATCACATTCCCTACTCATATCCTTATACTTAGCTATCCATGTGGCTGTCTCTGGCTGACACCATCTGGTCTGCACTCAATAGTTTTTTGGGCATACCTATCATGACTCATATGCCACTTCATCAACCCACGGCCCTCCTGCCGTATGTATCAGGTTCATGACTCTGTTCATCATTCACTCATCCTTGCCTCATGCATCCTTACCTCATGGTTTGTCTATTTACATCGCTTACTCGAGCATTCCTATAGTTGAATCCTATGCCATGCCTCCACTATTGGTGTCACTACATCACCATATCGCTTGACCCCAGCATTCCATCTGGTTCCAGGCATGCCTTATCTCGTACCAGCCATCAAGGATTCACTCCAATCATGGCTTCTTTCCATCATCACCCATTGTCTATTTTGCTCACATCGATCACTTGACCTGTTCATACCCCCTGGTTCTGGGCATGCTTTCTTGGCCTCAGAGTCTACTCATTCACATTGCTCAATTGAGCATACCTTTTATTGGGTCTTATGCTACCTCATTGAACTGCTGCACTCCTGCGGCGATCATCATCATCATCAGTCTTCATCATCCTCAGTCTTCTTATGAGTACATCTGGATACCCCTCACTCATCTGACCTCCACACAAATCTGCTACTTCCCATTCACCACTCGAGCATTCCCTCGGGTCTATGCCTCCTCTCGGGTCCATGCTGCCTCCTGTTCCTTCTTCAATCTGTGCTTTCTTTTTGGGGATTTTCTGTATCCCGTCATCATCTTCCTTACTCATATCCTTCTTTAGCGTCATACGTCCTTAAATAAAATGTCATCAACCTGGAGGGAAGGCGACCTAGGCCTTGGCTTCCCAGAAGTTTCCTCCTTAAAGGGTGTTTTTCCTCTCCTCCATGCCAATGGTCATAATATTAGTTAGGGTTAGTGCTTTCTTAGGTTAATTAGTTAGGTTCCGCTGTTGGATGGAGACAGATGGTGGCCAAGGCTTTCCCCTCTCTCCTTAGGAAGTTCGCCCTTAATCATCTTCTCAGATATTCATTCATTTATCATCCTCGCCTCTTCAATGCTCAGCATCTGATTGGGTATTCTTTTTGGGCTTCTTCCTAAGCTACCCTTAGCTGGCAGAATCATTCCCATGGCACCTATGGGGAGGTACCCTCCTCTAGGGTTCCTTGCGTCGTACCCCTACAAAGTGGCATATCCCATGGATAGAGACGTGGAAAGCCACAAAGTAAATCAAGTCACACAAGCATTATCTCATCCAGTTGCTTAAACACAACTGAATGGGAGGGCTTTAAGCCCAAGGTTCAATGGGCAGAGTGACTACATCACTCCCCCATCAGGTTTTATAAGCTCACTCATCCTGGGCCTCCCCAGGATTTGTTTCTTGTTGCCCCACCATCCACCCCTCCTCCTCCTCCAGTGGCTCATCTCTGTTACCTGTGGGCTTCTTACTAAGCTACCTTTAGCTGACAGAATCATTCCTCTGGCACCTATGGGGGGGAACCCTCCTCTAGGGTTCCTTGCATCATACTCCTACAGGGTGTCATATCCCATGGATAGAGAGGTGGAAAGCCACAACGTAAATCAAGTCACACAAGCATCATCTCATCCAGTTGCAAAAGCACAATTGAACCATATTTATCTGTGACCTGTACAGCTGCCAGATTCGGCATTTAGGGACGCTTTCAAGTAATATGTTGAAATTTACCCTATAGAAGTATGGTAGACTCCTCATAAAATATGTGTGCAGATGATCACTGCACCAGTGTGTTATTCATGATATAAGTTCAGATCCTTCTTGTAGCAGCAGAAGATGGATACAATATAGCACCAATGTGCTGAGCCACTCATTGGCCCATTAGCAGCAGAGGTTTCTCTTGCTGGTGCACTGGTAAAGTGGGTTATAATGCCATCACTTAATGATCAGGGAAGATGCATGGCACTGTTTTATGATTGTCAGTGCTGCTGTTAGCACTGTCAGCACCATTGGTTATCCTAACATGTTGTGGTAATACATAATATGAATATTATACAGTATGTTGTATGTATGTGCATGAAATGAAATAAGTGTAAAATGAGGAGCAAGGAATTCCTCTGTCATCAGCAACCAGCAGACAGAATTAAGCTGCACATCCAAGAATAATGTTGCGTAAATCAATTTTTGGCTGCATTAAGACTCGTGAGAGCTGCTTCATCATTTAAGCCATTCTTGGACTGCTTTCCCTTGCCCCCCCCATCTGCATATCCTCCACGGTATTTAAAAGATGTAATCCCTTGGGCTTGTGTGAGCTAGTAAATATTGGAAGAGCCACATCCTGTTTGGAATTAATTCATAACCTTTGAAAATGTCCTTGGTAGCACTGGATGTTCTGATGTGTTAGAAGTCCTAATGAATAATGAAATTTGACACAAATCTGTAAAGTGTGTGTGTTGGGGGGCATTAGGCAGAGGAGGTTAAAGAGGTGGAAGAGTTCAGCAATTATAACCCAGTAGAGTGCCAGGAGCTGCGTTGCACAAGGGATAGTCATCTTACCACTCATCGCTGGATACTTGGGCCACTACCAGACTTAACTGCTGAGGTAAATTTCAAAACTCCAGTCTGTTCTTGGTAACTGGCAATTCAAATATTACATACATACAAACATACAAATATGCAAGCAGATACAGGCCTTACAGTTTATCTTGTCTGCTCAATTGTGCAGGTCCCCCCATGTCATCAGTGGGACCTGCCCCCTACCAAATCCCCCTTACCCCCAGTTCCACCCTCCCCCTTCCCCCAGAACTTTCTTGTTCATTCTGTCCTGAAGCTATCCACCATATTCAGGAGACCACCTCCTCTGGCAGCTTCTTACACTTGGCCACCACGCTGTCTGTCAAAAAGTGCCTCCTCATCTCCTGCTTGAATCATCACCCTATCAACTTTAGGCTGTTCCCCTAGTGGACTTGTTCCCATATCCCCCCTCTCCCTTCTGTCCTCAAAGGAGTGCATTTTGTTTCTCCCCCTGGCAGGCAGTGCCTCCATCTGGACAGCCCCCCTGCCCCATCACCGGGCTTCCCATGGACTTACGGCTTCTCCCCCATCTGCCCTCATAGCAGGGTGCAGCAGGATCCTCAGCTGCCACAGACCAGGATCTGCCATGGTACAGGGCCTGTGAGGGGTCAGTCCTTCTCCCTGCTCCTGGCCTGACCATGTTTCCATTTCCTCCCCTTCCTCGAGACACCAGCCTTGGGAATGACACAGGCACACTCGCAAGCATGCCGCATGTCATGCACCAGCTTCTCCCCTCCCACTGAGCACTCCAGGGTGTACTGCCACCTGAGGTCACCCAGGTGGCAGTCATGCACCAGAGCTGGCTCCCTCCTCCCTCCTCCCCCGAGGGGAGGAGAGCATCCTGTGGGATGCTCAGTCCTCCTCCTCCTCCTCCTCCTCCCGGCCGGCCCTGAATACTTGGGCCCGCTTCCAAACCCAGGTCACTGGCATCATGAAGGGAGTACATACTGAGTCCAGTGAGCATCTCTTCTTAGGTGTTATCCTGCCGGCCCTGGATCACCTTGGTCTCCCTTCTCTGGACCATCTCCAGCAAGTTGGCATCTTTCTTAAGATAAGGGCACTGATACTGCACACTGTACTCTAGGAGTGGTCTTACCAGTGACTTGTACAGCGGTAGTATAACCTCTACCTTCCTGCTAGCAATCCCTCTTGCTATGCAGCCCAGCATCCAATTTGATTTTACCGCTGCTCTCCTGCAGTGTGTCGAGTGTTGCAGGTCACTCTTGATGATAACCTCCAGGTCTTTTTCTTCATCAGACTCGGTGACCTGCGCAGCATCCAGCCAGTATTTGCTCTCTGGGTTCCATGTCCCTAAATGCATAACTTTGCACTTTTTAGCATTGAACCGCAGTTTCCAAAATGCCAGACCACTTCTCCAACCTAGTCAGGTCTTCCCTTAGTTCCTGTCTCCTCCTCTGTGTCCACCCTCAGGGCCGCAGTAATGGGGGGAAAAGTGGGGATGTTGTTTGGGGCCCCGAGCTCAGGAGGGGCCAACCTGAGAAGCTGTCATTACCCCTGGCATTAGCTGGTTTGGGAAACAGGGCCCAATTCAAGTGACTTGTCCTGGGCCCCAAAATTCATAGCTGCAGCCCTGTCTACCCTCCCAATATTATATATATATTCTAACTGGTTACCACTTTTTCCCATAGGGAAACCGGGTTATTATTCCAGCGTTAAAACCAGCTGGTTATAACGACATTCATGCACCTGGTTTCCTTTGTACTGGGCATGAGCCAGCCCCAGCTGTTCCCTTCCTCTCTGTGTCTGCCACTTCCCACGCTGTTCAAAACTTGGCATCGGCATGTACCACAAAATAACCCTGATTTTTACTCTTATAAACATCAGGTTTAAAAAAAAAAGCTTATTCTACGCTCGCGAAGTACCATGCTAACTGTGAACAGTTAAACTTCCACTTCTGTGCTGTTTGTTGCCATCCCGCTCCTTAACAGTCTATAGGACTTGGCGCCCGACTCCACAGTAAGTTAATTTTTGAGTGTAAGAAATGATTTTCAGCAGGACACCATCTGCCACAGACCACGCTCAAATCCCAACTGTCTGCAGTTCAGCTCCGATCACAGATGCATTTATTTTTTATAATTGCTGTGGAAAAAAACTATCTCCAGCAATTATACAAAATAAAAGATGGGTAGCTAGTTAAAACTCAGATTTTATACACCCTCTCTGGGTGGGATGCCTTCATAAAGCCTTCGAGCTTCACTCTCGGGGTTTATGTTGCATCCCACCTCTCGAGGGGTGTGTAAAATCCTTGTTATAACTAGCAACCCATCCATTATTCTCTATGTAATCACTAGTGAACATTTTTAATGCTTGGATAATGGGTTTGTAAAAATACATAACAAATACCAAGTTGTAATTACGCATTACAACCCAGCAGTTGTAACAGGTCCCTGTCAGTCACACTTGCGCTGTGAGCAGCACATGCACTCGTAACACAACTACCACCAGTTACATTAAACAAAATCACTTTCAAAACACAGCTTTCAGGGCCAACCCAATGGTGTGGAGGGCTGAGGTGCTGGTGCCTTACATCCTGCCACACCAGCGACAGGGAACAAACACAAGTCACTCAGGGGTCAGCCACGGGAGGAGAGCTATCCGAGGGATAGCTCTCCTCCCATGGAGGGGATCACTGTGACCCACTGCAATACTGCCACATGGAGATTTCCTGGTAGGAGTACAGGTTTGGGTGTGTCTGTACACAAGGCCATGGCTAAACATGTTAGGATGTCTCCGAGGAGGTAGAGCTTACCTGTCCACACATTGCACAGTCAAAGCCCTAGGACAAACCTATAGCCAAGGTGGAAAAACCTCCTTGACAACAGGATGAAGTCCGGTCCTTCACAGGCCCCGTACTGCTGACTGGGCACCTCGCCAGAGGGAACCACTATGAAAGACTGAAAGATAGTTGCCTGGCAGTCATAATCCTGATGCCGCAAGCCCAAAACCAAAAATCCCGACAGTGGGATTTCGCTTTTTTTATGTTTAGAGGTGCTTCGCCCTGCACCCCTCTTAATTATTATAACAAACTCCCGCTGCGGGCAAAATCCCACTGTCAGGATTTTCAGTGTCGGGCTTGCAGTATCGGGATTTCAAGTGTCAGGCACCCAAGTTTCAATCTTTCAAAATACTCACCACCACAGTCCAGGAAGCCAGACATTGGCATGAAGGTAAATACAGGAAAAGCCTGGTGATGGGGTTGGGGGGGGGGATCAGATGGAAGGGTGCAAGACAAGGAAGATCAGGGGCAAAAGCTGTATATATATAAAAAAATACAGCTTCACCACAGTAAGACTGTACCTTACTTTTGCAGACCCCTCATTAATTAAAAATGCTCACTAATAATTATAAAAACAAAATATGCATGGGTTTATGTAAATCAGAATTTTACACACACCTCCATGTGGGATACTTTTATAAACCCCATGAGCTTCACTCTCAACATTTATGTAATATTCTACACCTCAGGTTTGTGTAAAGTTCTGGTTACACACACCAAACCATGTGGAACCCCTTCCTCAGGAGGGGGCTTACCTGGACTGCTGCTGCTGCCCTCTCAAGGTCTCAAGCCAGAACTATTGCTGGTGCTATTGCAGCCTTCTCTCTCTCACTCCACTGGATGTGTGGCATGGTGAGAGAGAATCTATGCTGCAGCACAACTGTTGACACCTCCTGCGCTCTCTGCTGTGGCTGCAGCCGTGTTTGTTCAGTCCTGGTCCCCCAATTCTGGCAGAGGGGATGGGAACACTAGGACCACTGCTCCTCTTCGGTGCATTCTGCGCCAAACCCACCACAAGAGTGGGAGTGCATGGTACAGGCACTCCTCCCCAGCACTCCTATCTGCACAGGCCTTGCCAGCATGCCCAACCGCAGACCCAAGGCTTACATGACCACCACCAATTAACCGGATAGCAGCCCAGGTGGGCTGCAACAGAACACTGGGGCCAGCACCCAATTTGGGGGCAAGAAAATAAACAAAGAACATTTGAGCACAGGGCTCCTTCAGCTCATGGCCGCAGCCATTTTGGCAATCCTTGACCTCACCAGCCAGCCAACCAGAGGGCTAGGAAGCCCAGAGACTGAAGCAGTGGATTGTGGGGATGATGATGCAATCGGATCCTCCCTAAAGGACTGAATAGCTATGAGGGCCAATTATAGGTCAGAAGGACTGATAGACAGCCCTGCCTGTCCAATGGGACACTGAATGGGAGAAAAGAAGCTTCTGGGCACTTGAGAAGCTCATGGCAGTCTGAGAAGGACACTGAGGTGTGTAGACCTGCTGCTGGTGGGACCAAGAGAGAAAGGCTTGGCCAGGACAACCATCCTTCGAACTTTCACCAAGGTTCATTTAGCAAACTCTGAGACAGTGCCAGATGAGCATCTGAGAGAAGAAATTCCTGACAGTGTGAGCCTGTGGGCCGTTGCTGCATTCCAAAGCTGCTGAGCTGTACCAAGCAGAGGCAGAGACCTGCATCCTACCCAGGTTGCTGTGGAGACAGGTAAGGGGCCTGCTAACCCTTCTCTAATGGGGTGGATCAGGGAACAGGGAGCCATGGGGCATGTGTCCTGAGTAGATGAGTACTCTCAATCCAGAGGAGAGTCTGACTATGGGGGTACTCCTGGTGTCTGGGCTCCTTGAGTACCGGGTAGCTGCTGCATAGTGCTCCTGTCACTGAGAGTTGAGTCAGAACGGCTGTATCTTGAGAGGTGTGAGCCAAAGGGCTGTGCTGCTGTGGAACATTTGACAGAGTTCAAAGCTCCTGAGTGTTGTCTGACCTGCTGCTGCTGTGTACTGCACACCACCTAGGCTGAACTGCTGCTGTATACTGCACCCCACCTAGGCTGAACTGCTGCATCCATGGGTCACATGAATACTGGCATTGCTTGCTGGGTCTTTGTACTTTCCAACTTTGGATTGCAAGTTTGGTTTTAACCATTCTGTTTTGATTTTCAAGTCTTTAAACTGTTCTAGCACACTATGGCCTGTTGGGAAGTTTAAACTGCAAGCTTCCTAATGTCCATCAAGCACACCTGCAGTGGGAATCTAATGTAGTTCCTGGGTACACAGAGTCATTTGATATTGGTGTCATACTTGAAACTGTAGTTTCACTACTGGTGCCAGTTAAAGAGTTCACCTCACCCTGTGTGGAATAATTCATTTTTGTGCCCCTTGTTTGGGTGGGTGCTTCCTCAAACTGTGTGGGATCTGAGAGGGCAGTGGTGACCCACAGTACAGTGTCTCTTAGGGTGCATTGCTATAGGGTGGGACTGCTGAAGGTGACTTGCAACTGCTTAACCCTTTCTTTTATTCCAGCTGCCAGGCCTGTGTTCGTACATAAAAGACCGTTCATTGGTTGAGTTTTACTTCTGTGTGTATGTCCAGTTTTCACAATCTGATTGAAGTGTTTATTGGTAAAGTAACAATTGTCTTAGTGGTCCCCTGAGGTTAGTCCAGTCCAATTTTGGGAGATGGGTAGGTACTGCATCCCAGGGGGTGGTACTGTATACAACATCTGGCCCACTTATTCTCTCTGGGTGGAAGTTCTGTGCTATTTATTATTGTTCTGGGATGAACCCCCCCCCCACCACAGGATAAAAAAATGAAGCCAACCCCCTCAACTAGTTGGGCCTTGTACAGTCATCAGGCAGGGGTGCAAACCCAGATTCGACATCCAAGGAGTCACACATGTATTAGTTATCAGGCAGGGGTGTGAACCCAGACATGACATCCCAGGGGCCAAACATGTATTATTCACTACATACTGCATGACCTATAATATCCTTGAATATGCTGACGCTGTTTACAGGTCATCAAACTGCAAGCTTTGGTGGTGGCTAACAACAGCCACTGCAGATTTGTTAATTTTTGTTTCATTTACTTAAAATCGGGAGACTAAAACAGAAACATAGAATATGTTGGCAGAAAAAGACCACTGTTCCATCCAGTTTGCCCCGTTTTACACTGTCTTACCAGAGGACCTAATGTCTAGTTGGGGGTTATTGCCTTCCCCTCCTCCCCCTTGCCCCCCTGTCCTGCTGCTTTCCTGTAACTAATTATTGCAGCGACTTCATCCCAGCCATGTCTGAAACCGTTAATGGTTTCTGCACCCACCACCTCTGCTGGTAGGCTGTACCACGGCTCAACTATTCTTTCTGTTTAACAAAAAAAAATGTTTTTAAGTCCCTTGTGTTGCCCCCTGCAGCCTTCCACTCATATTCCCGTGTTCTTGATTCATAATTCCTGCTGAGCATTTCCTTGCAATCTCGTTCCTTCCTTTCAGGAATGTGAAGCTCTCTGTTATGTTGCCCTCTCCCTTCTGGTCTTCAGTGAGTATGTGTTCAGGACCTTAAGTGTTGCCCAACTAAGTCAAGTCTCATTTGCAGTAGTCTCCTGAAAACATGATAGGAATAAAGCATGACTACAGAGCAATATTCATAGAACTTAGATATGCTGTATTACTTAATTACAAATTTACTATACGAGCCATAAAAAGGTAAAAATTCTAGTAATTCAAGACCTACTCTGTCCTAGACTGTAATAGACTTAAACATCATTGTGTCACTTGAGAACTCCACCTGGCAGTCACCTTCTTTATATGTATTCAGGACCGCTGCCTACACTATGTTGGCAATCTCCTAACACAAGCTATGTACAAATAAAGCTACAGATCTCAAGATAATGAAGTCAGTCATATCCTGCAAAACTAAGAAATCTATTGGGGAAAAGGTCTTTGCCAGGGCACAAGTGGAGCAGGATCATGCACGGTTACCTTCTCCAGCACTTTCACTTTCTCTTCAGCTTAGCAGCTGGCAGGCATAACGTACCAGGAAGTCAGATGACTTGACCAGGAGAGAGTGACTCACCAGGGATATGAATCAAGATCTGCTAGTTCACATTTCCTTGCTTTAAGTACAGACTGCTTCCTGGGCTAGTCATTCTTGGTGTTGGTCGGGTGTTGGAGCGCATTTGATATTAGGGTGGTCCTTGGCATGCATGGTGGTTTTATCTGTAGGGGACAAAGGTTTCCATTAAAGAGCAACACATCAAAAGTGGATCTCGACACCAAAAATCCAAAAGGCCAGCACTATGGTAGTACCACAAAAAGCATGAATTAACTATTTAATAGGACAGCACAGTAAAAGCTTGGATTCTACAAAACACTAGTAGACTGCCCAACAATTTAAAGATAAATATCTGCGTCCACTTTTTTATGGTACCACTAAAGTGTTGGCCTTTTGTATTTTTGGTGTGTTCCTCCCCTTCTGATGTGTTGTGCATCTGTGATTTTTGGAGAGTGAACTCAGCAAGAAGATCCATGTGCTACTTTTTGTTGTAAGTCTCCACCAAAGAACACTTTTGCTTATTGGTGGTGCAGGTTTTGCAACACTGCCAGTGTTACAACTTTGAAAGTATTCCTTCAGCATATATGCTGAAAGGTCATTTACCATCTATAGGACTGACGGGTGATAGCCTAACTCACTCATATATAGGGTTATGAGGAATGACTCGGCTTTGCCCATTTATAGGAGTTAACCCAATGGTTCCTGTATACAGGACTCATAGGGGATAGCCCAATGTTGCCTGTATATAAGGCTCTGCGATGATAGCCCAATGTTGTCTGTGTATAGGACTCGGAGGGAATAATCAAGCATTGCCAGGGTATTGGGCTATGATGGGATAGCCTAACATTGCCTTTGGGTAGGACTCGGAGGGGACAGCCCAATGTTGCCTGTGTATAGGTCTGTGAGGGGTAGCTCAGAACTGACTGTATATAGGACTGTGAGGGGATAGGATAGCCCAGCATTGCCTGTATATAGGGCTCTGAGGGGAAAGCTCATTTTTGTCTGTGTATAGGGCTCAGAGGGCATAGCTCAACATTGCTTGTGTATAGGACTGAGAAAGGGAATAACCACAATGTTTCCCATGTATAGGGTTCATAGGCAAAAGTTCAGCATTGTCTGTGTATAGGACTCAGAGTGGATAACCAAACATTGCCTGTGTATAGGACTGTGAGGGGATAGCCCAGAATTAAATGTGTGTAGGACTGTGAGGGGTTAGGATAGCCCAACATTGCCTGTGTATAGGGCTCTGAGGGGAAAGCCCATTTTGGCCCGTGTATGGGGCTCAGAGGGCATAGCCCAACATTGCTTGTGTATAGGACTGAGAAAGGGAATAACCCAATGTTTCCCGTGTATAGGGTTCAGATGCAAAAGTCCAGCATTGTCTGTGTATTTTTTTTTTATTTCATACTAGGATTACAATACCTTTGAGCCAAGGCTCATTTACAAAGGTTCTGCGTCACTTGAAGACATTACATTAGAGAACAAGACAGAGAAAATACAGATATGGAGGAATAAGCATAAAAAAACACAACATTTTTAGATAATACAAAGCATACATATGGGTTCAAACAGGAAGGGTACAGGAGGTTGCAGGAGCGAACTGCTGCCAGAGGTGATTGTCAGGACATAGAGAAGTGCTATTTGTGGGATTATCCGGGGGGTGGATGAAGGGCAGTGGGGAGGGAGGAGAGGCAGGAGAAGGGGGTAAGTGCAGTGCTGGGGAGAGCGGAACAGAACTGGGGGATAGATAGAAGAGGTGGCTAGGTGTGACAGTCACAGGAGCTGGAGGCAGTGAGATGTGTTCGGAGCCTTGATTTGAAGAGACCTAGCATGGGAGTGGAGGTGACTTCGATGCTGAGGTTATTCAGCCAGCTAGGTGCCCTGAAGGCAAATGACAACTGACCCAGAGAGGTTCTGCAGTGCGGGACCATCAGGCACTGAGATTCAGAGCCCCTAGTGTGAAGGGGGTTACTACTTGCATTGTGAAGAGTCTGGACTCCTGGCGGGGCAAGGTCCATGGTAATCATCTTAGCCATAGTACAGGTTTGGTATTTTAGGTGATTTGCAAGTTGTAGCCAGCCAGTTTGTGCATATAGGTCACACGTATGGGTTGGTCGATGGGAGCCTGTAATAAGTTGGCAGGCTTTGTTGAGTGATGTTGAGATTCGTCTAAGGGCAGTTGATGTGGCCGAGCCATAAATGATGAGGCCATAGTCGATGATGGAGATAATGGAGCTTTGAACTGCGATGCGCAGGGCTGCTGGGGTTAGGCAGGACCTGTGCCTGTGGAGAAAATCGAGTCATAAGTTAGCCGCCTTTGCGATGTTGTCAATGTGGGCCCCATAGGATAGGTTGCAGTCAAGGGTAATCCCTAGATATTTGAAGGATTGAACCTGTTCAAGGGTAGATCCAAGTCAGTTTATGATGGATGGGGGGGCAGCCTGTGCTTATTATGAGAGTTACCGAAGAACATGGTCTTTGTTTTTTTGTAGTTGAGAATAAGTCTCTGTTTGCTGAACAAGTTCTCCACTGATGCAAAACCAAGCTGGAGATTGTTTTGCAGAGAATAGGGAACCTTATGAGTGGAGTGTGTGATGGCATCGTCTGTGTAAAGTAAGATTTGTTCTGGGCAGGATTGAGGGAGTTTGTTTAGGAAGCGGGAAAAAAGGAGGGGGCCCAGGATAGATCCCTGAGGAACTCCAGAACGAACAGACATAGCGTTTGAGAGGACACCAGCAATTTTTACTCATTGCGTTCTGCCCTCCAGGTAGCTTTTAAACCAGGCTGTAGAGACGGGGAGAGCCCGGCAATTGAAAGCTGGTAGAGTAGAAGCCTGTGGTGAACTGTATCGAAGGTCTTGGTTAGATCGATGAAAACTGTTCCAGTTAGGTGACCATGATCCAGAGAACTGTGGATGGTCCTAGTTAGTTCCAAGAGGGTAGATGTGGTGCTGTGCCCTTTTCTAAAGCCATGCTGCTGTGTACCTAAGATATTGTGGTTGTCGAGGTAGACAGTGAGTTGGCCAGCGACAAGGCATTCAAGAGCCTTTGAGAGGGGAGGTAGTATGGAGATTGGTCGATAGTTTGCGTGGTTGGTCATGTCACCATTTTTGTGAACCGGGGTAACGATAGCGGATTTCCATCAATCCGGGAACTGGCTGAGGCTGAGGGAGAGGTTAAGGATCTTGGTGAGTGGGCTGATAACTTCATCAAGAGAGAGGGACAGCAGCCTTAGGTCCAAGGAGTCCCCACTTATTCTTGACTTGGCGATTGCTTTACTGACATATTTGAAGGCTTCGTGTTTCGTGACAGCTTTGAAGTAGAAAGGAGGGTATGCAGGAGAGTGGTGGGTGCCAGTAGAGTTATCGGAGGTGTCGAGTTCATTGAAGAATTCAGGGGGAGAATGGAGCTGGGGTCTGTGAAGGCGATATTGAAGGTGTTTGCGATAGCTATGGGGTTCAGGATTATAACCCCATCAGTGACGAGCATTGTGGGGGATGTTTTTGGTTGCTTTCCAGTGACTTCTTTGATATTATTCCAGAAAGCTCTTCCATTTCCCCAAGTATTAGTGAGGGCATCCCTATAATAAGTGCTTTTGTGGAGTCTGATGGCTCTTATGCAGTCGTTGCGTGCCCTTTGTAGTACTGTATATCTGTTGGCGACCTGGAGTCACGGGACAGGAGCCAGAGGTGGTCCCTTGATTTTAACTGTGCTATGAGGTCAGCGGTGAGCCAGGGATTACATTGTGCCTTGACTTTACGCTTTTTGATGGGGGCGTAGAGGTCACAGGCTGTGTTGAAAGTGAAGAAGAATGAATCCAAGGCCGAGTTGACATCTGTCGTATTGTAGATGGGTGACCAGTCGAGCTGCCTGAGGTAAGATTTGAAGAGATGCAGATTTCCTTGGGGTAAAATTCTGTTGCTGATGACTAATGGTGGTGGTTTGCAGAATTTGTTAGACCATTCACCGATAACAGGTGAATGATCACTAAGAGAGTCTGGGAGGATGGAGATATTAGAGATTCGAGCAGGGTGACTGGTTAGAACCCAGTCCAGTAGGGAGCTGGTTCCTGTTCTGTAGTTGTACCTGGTAGGGGAGGTGACCAGTTGGGTAAGGTTTACAACAGAGATGGTATCCTTAAGGCCTGCAGGGTCAGGGGTGAGCCAGTTGATGTTAAAATCACCGAGCATGATAAGCTCGGATCCAGGTGGTTGTGCTTGGACGAAGTCCAGGGCAGCATTGAGTCCATTCACTTGCTCCTTTGGGGGAATGTAGACTGCAGCAATTGTGAGGACTTTGCCATGGGCTCCAAGGATGATCCGAATTGGAAGGATCTGAGCAGAAGAATCAGTGGGTGGGTCCGTTATGGGGTGGCCCAGGAGGACATCTTTAAGGTACATTGCACAGCCCCCCTCCTCTTTTTTTTTAATCGGTCCAGCCTGAAGACAGTGTAGCCTGGTAGGGCTATTGCCAGGTCAGGGACTTTAGTTGTAAGCTAGGTTTCAACAATTGCTATAACATCAGGTTTATGCAGGTTGGTGAAGACTTGCAGGGCGTCATGTTTTGGGAGAATTCTACAGATGTTCAGGGTAGCAAAGGAGAGTACCCCAGAGTGAATAACCTTATTGGATGAGCCAACAGTTTTGGGCCCTGGGTTAGGGTGAATGTTGCCAGACAGCAGCAGCAGGAGGAGCAATAATTTCAGGGAACACAAGCGTAGGATCCTGAGAGAGAGAGATTGCGAGGCCACTCCTTGTAGTAGGGTTGAGGGAGCTGCTGGTGATGATTCCCAGAAAGTTGTTGTATAACCCAAGAGGGGAAGAGGAGGTGGGAAAGCCCAGGATCCTTGGTCGTGGGTTCCTAAGGGCAGCTGATTATGTCCTGTGGTAGGTGAGGGGGTGTGGGGAGGCTTATGTGGGAGAGTGCCAGGGTGGAAATAGAAGGGGTCAAGATGATAGCAGGGTGGGGGGAAGGGTAACAGGCACTAGGGAGGTAAAAGAGTGGAAGTAGTGATACAAAAGTTAGGAGTTGAAGAAGCATAGTGGAGAATAGAACAGAGCCTCAGTAGCTGAGGGTGGTAAGCAAGGAGGGGACAGCAAGGGGGAGTACAGAGAGAAGGTGGAAGTTGGAGGTAGTAGTTACTGGGTAAGACAGGGGAGGCAAGGAAGGTTTCAGAGGGATCAGTGGCTATGTGTCTGAAGGGGGAGAGAGAGGGAGTGTGGGGGGATAGGCTAGAGTTAGAGTGGGAGGAGAGGGCAGGTCTTAGTTTGGGGCCCAATAGAGTAATGGTAGGGAGACGGTGCAAGTAGAGAGGAGGAGGAGCTAGGGTCTATTTAATTAAGATCAGAGGGGGTGGGGGGACGAGAGTAAAATTTTGGTGATTTCATATGCAATACAATGGGCGCTGAAGCCCAGGACAGCATTAGGAAGCTGGTCCAATCAGATTAAAAGGCGTAACACCAATGTCCAATCACAGGTGGCAGTTTACAGCGTTAGCCAATGGGCGCTTCTTTCAGTGGTCCCAGCTGGTCTGCAGTCTTACCCAGCTTTTTGGAGCTCCTGAGCAGCTCCGGTGCTGCTGAGGGTGGGCAGCTGGCTTTTTGAGCCGCAGCCACTCAGTTGGCAGTGGCAAGCCCAGTCAAGGGCTGGAGTCCGGCTTTATAAGCTCTTGAGTGGCTCCGGTGCTAGTGAGGGTGGGTGACTGGCTTCTCAAGCCGCAGCCACTCCAGCGGCAGTAGCGTGCCCAGTCAAGGGCTGGAGTCTGGCTTTGTGGAGCTCCTGAGCATCTCCGGTGCTGGTGAGGGTGGGTGGCTGGCTTTTTGAGCCACGGCCACTCCGGCGGCAGTAGCGAGCCCAGTGAAGGGCTGGAGTCCTGCTTTGTGGCACTCCTGAGTGGCTCCGGTGCTAGTGAGGGTGGGCAGCTGGCTTCTCAAGCCGTGGCCACTCCAGTGGCAGTAGCAAGCCCAGTCAAGGGCTGGAGTCTGAGGGCTGAAGTGTAGGGCTCAGAGTGGATAACCAAACATTGCCTGTGTATAGGACTGTGAGGGGATAGCCCAGAATTAACTGTGTGTAGGACTGTGAGAGGATAGGATAGCCCAACATTGCCTGTATATAGGGCTCTGAGGTGATAGCTCAACATTGTCTGTGTATAGGATTCAGCGGGGATAGCTCTACATTGTCTATGTATAGGGCTTAGAGGAGATAGCCCAGCATTACCTGTGCATAGTGTTTAGAGGGGATAGCTTTACATTGCCTATGTATAGGACTCAGAGGAGATAGCCCAACATGACCTGTGTGTAGGACTCTAAGGGGATAGCCTAATGTTGCCTATGTATAGGACTCAGAGGGAATAGACCAGCATTGCCTATGTATAGGGCTCTGAGGGGAGTGGATAGCCTAAAATTACCTCTGTATAGGACTCGGATGAGATATCCTAATGCTGCCTGTGTATAGTGATTACAGGGGGATAGCCCAATGCTTCTTGCATATAAGATTTGAGAGGGGACGCCCCCAATGCTGCCTGTATACAGGACTGTATTGGAATAGTCAGGAATTATCTGTGCACGTGATGGTGAAGAGACAAAATATGATATTAATAAAAGTTATTTTGTACTGTGCTATTCTTAAAATGTGTACCTCAAAATGCTTTACTGTGGGGGTAAAATGCCCAAACTGAAAATACAGTATACCAAAAACAAGGAATGTGAATTTAAAACAGAAAAATATTATACAAAAATTGATCTGAGTTGATGGATATCATGGCAAAATATAACCCCCGTGGGATGACCTATTGACTGACAATAGTTCTATTGTCCTAAGGCTGAATAACTATCAAGTACATAAAAATACCCAACACCCTGGAGCTTAGTTATAGGTAGCCAAACATCAATCAATCAATCGATCAATCAAAATCTTTATTTATCCAGGCAGGCACCATTGAGCAAGGCTCATTTGCAAGGTGGACCTGGTCATGAATACATCAAAGTACAGTACAGAAGCAGGTATACAAAAAGCAATAATATACAAGGAAGACAAAGTATATACAGTATATACAGTACAGTACAAGGTTGAAATAAATAAAAAAACAGCATTATTTTACAATTGAAGAAGTCAGCAGATGTACAATCAACCATAGGCATACAGGGGTTATAAGCAGGGATCTTTTTTAGTGAGGCAGCTGGCAACCACACATATAGGGGAAAGAGGCCATGTATGGGGGTGGCAGGTTAGAGAGGTAAAGAAGAGGAGGGACATATTACCGACAACTGGGGTAAAAATTGAGCTAAAACCACAGAAAGTGACGATGGCTGTCGTGTATTTGTTTATTATGATAATGACGGAGGAGGGGTAGATAATTGAGACACTACTATGGATGGGGTGGGACTTTAGCCAGGCTGGAGTGGACAGGGAAGGGTGGGTGCAGCAGGAAGAGTTAATAGGGAAAGAGTGAGAGCCAGGGATAGAAACATGGTGAGCATCAGGATGGAAAGGGGGAGTTGCAGAATTAGTGGGCTAGCGGTGAGAAAAACATTTGCAAGATGCTTTCATGTAGCGATCATAGAGCGCCTTGAAGATATTCAGGCTAACAGGGCAGCTCAGCTTCAAGTTCCTTTGTAAGCTATTCCACAATGTGGGTAAACAGAAGCTTAGAGCAGCTTTGCCAAAACAAGTTTTGACCCTTGGAACTTGGAGGGTAGTTAGGGAATAGCTCCTTAGAGCGTAGGTGCCTAACACACTCCAGGGAATGCAATCTGAGACATATGAGGGGAGCTTGTTGGTCACCGCACTGAAGGCCCATAGGGCAGCGTTTCTATTCCTTCTATAGTGAAGGGAAGTCCAGCCTAACGATGAGTACTGGGAGCAGTGGTGTGTGGAAATTGGAAGGCCAGTAATGAACCTGATAGCTCTGTGGTAGAGGGTGTCCAACTTAGCCAGTGCAGAGGCAGTGCAGTGGCTGTACAGCAGGTCCGTGTAATCTATTAAAGATAGGAAGATAGCTTGAACCAGTTGAATCTTGGCCTCCTTTGTGAGCGGGTGGTTAATTCTGTAAAATAGTCCTAATCTTTGCCTTAGTTTCTTCTGTAGTTCTTCGAGATGGTCGGCGAAGGAAAGTTTATGATCACTCTAAACTCCTAGATATTTGAATTTATCCAAAATTTAGATTTCTGTAATTTTAGTGTAATTTTGATAGCATTCATTAAAATGTTACATAATTTGACAAATATACAGGTTATCACTGCATTTGCAGATGTACAACGTTTCAGATTTCTAGTTTCAAATGGGACTCAGTTATAGCCTGCCAAACATGTTGCCAAAATTTACATTTCAGTTATTTCCCTCTAATTTTAAAACAGCATATCCAAATTTAACCAAAGTTAAAACATTTAAACTACTATACCACATGGTCATTTCTGAAAAACTTCATATTTGCAGCTTTAAATGGGATTGAATTAAAAGTAGTCAAACTTTCACAACATTTAAAAATAACATTTTGCAAGAATGTAGACTATAAATTTATAAACCCCCGAAACTTCAAAACTAGAGAATGCAATACCATTAAATTTGGCAGTTTCATATACCTTACCAGGAGACTGTGTGTGCCAGTTTTACTAATTGCTTGCTGCCAGAAATTGCAAAATAACATATGTTCTTAAAGTCAAATCTCATGAGTCTTTGTAAAAATTGTAGAATTTCATGACAAATTCCCTAAAACTGAAATTTACTAATTTCACTCAGCCTTATCTGGGGGATTCTAACTGAAGGATAGGGGTATGAGAGGCAGGTAGTATGGGGGGGATACTGGGTCAATCTGCCGTATGTATAATGATGAAGTCAAAATGGTGCACCACATACAGTGCAGGGAACTACAACAACAGGGTACAAAACCCCACAAGGCACAAATGTAGCAAGTGCAGTTTTGTACCCTGTCACACATGGCTGGTGGGGAGGAGTGGTGCAGAGGTCAAGACCTCTGCTGGAGAGGTGGTTCACCGAGCAGCCACCGTGGCTCAATGGGATGAGCTGTGGCAGTGCAGGGCAGCTATGCATCTGTGAACTGGAGCTTGAATCCTGGTCCCAGACTTTTGCAAACCACATTGTGCATTTTATTTTGCCACCCCACCGGTGTTTCTCCTCATCCATCTGTTGAACCACCCCAGAGTTGATTATATTATTGGGGAGGTTCATGGGACACTGCCCCCCATAATGGGGGGCAGGGACAGAGCCCCCCTCATAAAAAAAAGAAATCCTTTGCGTTCTTCACCAATTTTGTTTTCGCCATTCTTTTTCAGTGCTGGCAATGTATCCGCTGTGTTTACAGTGCACTAGCACAACAGTGGCAAACTCCCAGGTTGGAGCAAGGAAGCACAGAGTGTTCCAACCTGAATGCAGAATATTTAAGGATCCCATCCAGTAAATTTATGATCTGGGGAGCCTGATGTACATGCAAGTCTGGGACTTAGAGGTACTCAAAAATATGCAGTGTGGGAAGACAATGTCTGGGGCAGCAGGAAGGAAGGAAGAATTCTGGCTATTCCAACAGGGTAGATAGATAGGAAAAGGAGTAGGTGATTCATGTTTTAAGGGAGCTTGTCACTGTAAAGAACAAGGAGGATATCAGTGGGATCAGTAGTTTTACTGAGTCACTCTGGCTATGACAAAAGAGAAGGGTTGGGGAAATAATCACCCAGAGAGGAACAGCAGGACTGTGAAAAGCTCAGCCCAGCTTATCAAATGAAGTAGTGATACCTGCGTTGTTATTTGTTAATGTTAAATTCTACAAAAAAAAAAACAATTCTGGATGCTTCATCTATATGTTACCATAAATGTGTAAGAAAATGTTACCAGTATTTGTTTTCTACTGCAAATTTAAAACTGCTAAACCAATTTATCCAATGAAGTTAGACACCAGGATACACTGAGTATGGATATGCATGTCAAATGATAAGTCTATGACTGCAAGAGCAGAGAAGTTACAAACATCCAAATTTTGAGAGTTTTCACAAAGGTTTACAAATATTTACATAGTAAAGTTTTGAACCCCTGTAACTTATAAATCTCTAGTCCAATTCTCTCCATATTTAATTCATTCTATAAGCATTACAAAAAGGTAATTTGTGCTAATTTAAACGTCTAGCTCCAAAGATGCCTGAGTTATATGCAGATGAAAATTGTTCATGAAATTTCCCACAAAAAATAAAATAACATATTTTGAGAACATATCATTTTGAGACGATGCATCATATTCTCATTAAATCTGGTACCTTGTTAGCACACCTATCATCAAGGAATCATGCCAAATTTAAAATCTTTGACCCAATTGATAGCTGAGGTATATGCAGATAAAAATGTTCATGAAATTTCACACAACAAATAACATGTCAGAACTTGAGCACCTATAATTTTGAAAATATCCATCTCAATTTCTTGATATTTGGCACAGTATTGGCCCTCTAGCCACAGAGTGAACACTTCAAATGTCAGAAGTCTAGCCTACACAGTCGTCAAGTTATGACCAAACTATTACATTTAAAAAAGTTGGCAAAATTCAGATGAAATTCCATGAAACTTCACAGAATGTCATGAAATTTCATTGAAATTCCACAGCTTCAGAATGTTCTCATTCTGCACAGCTCTATTGCTTTGTTTAATGTTGGCAAAGGGTTGCAGGCACTAACTGGGCTGAGAGAAGGAGCTGAGGAGCCAGGTCAAGATGTTGAGCCAGTTGAGCTGGTGGAATATGGGACAGCAAGGTGGAGATGAAGAGGTTGCTAAGTCAGGAAGTGCCAGTGTCAGTGAAGGATTTCCCAGATGACCAGACCATCACTTCATGTGGAGTTTATTTCAGAGCTCCATTGTCTCATCTGAAGTAGCTGCTGAAGCTGAGAGGCAGCAAGATGCTGCGGCAGTATGGACACTGTTGAGCATTCAGTTAACGTCCATTCTGTATAGCAGTCGGGAGGGATGTGTGTGTGAACTGTAAGCAAGTGGGATATCAGAAGTGGTGCCAGCATCAGCTGACAGTGTCCAAGAGTATTGTGGTATGGAGTTACAAACTGTATCCTTCGTTTCTTAATAAAAAAAGTCAGGTCTTTATTGAAAATGAGACAGGGAGGCCACTCATTCACCCACCATAAGTGGATAGCTTCTTTGGTAGGCAAGATTAAAACTGGTGGCTGGTCAACTTTTTTAAGATTCTAGACCTGGCACAATAATATGGACAAGTAAACAGGCAACTGGTACTGGGTCTTGTTTTTACCCTGTCTGTATTGGCACATAAAAAAACCTTAATTGGGGTGCTCTGCTAATCTGAAACTGGGGATTTTTTCAGCCCATTTTCTAATCATCAATGTTTCTTCCCAAGGGGTCAATATCTTTTCAATATACATTTCTTCATATTATCTGTTTAGTTTCCTTGTTTGCCCCCTCCTCCTGTCAAGTGGCACCATTCCTCCAGCTGGGAAACCGGGCAAGCAGCACTTTCACAGCCAATGTTAATCCTGCTGTGAAATCAGCCATCTTGTAGACATGTAGAAATTTTTACATTTGTAGACAGATTTCCTGTTAATTGGAGTACTTCACACAGTTTTTAAGTATTTTATCCATGAAAAGTGGGCAACAACTCTGCAAAGAGCCTTCTGTGTAAAACGTTCATGAAAATTCACATTTTGTGGCTTTGTTCACATGAAGTACAGAATTTTTGCCTTTTTCCCCATCAGTTGCACACTACATGATGCAAAATACTCCACGGATTGTGGCAAATTTGTGAAAAACTCCCTGAAGTAAACATTTCATACTTCGCACATGTCTACCAGTAAAGGGCATTCAAAATATTGTTTGACCAATATCCTCCTTCACTGGGAGTTGAGCATCTCACTTTGATAATGTGCCTGACCCACAGCAGACTGCAGTGTGGGATTCAGTGGCTTGTACGCAGACTCCAGTCTCTTAGGGGCAGCGCAACATTCAACACCACTAGACCAACCTTAATTATTTTTATTTCATATGGAGCTGATGAGTTTGTTTGCACATAGGGACTGAAGTTCTGTGTTAAGTCATAGATTGAGTATAGTTCATGTGGGGGACAGTAGAGATATCCCTCATACTTCTCTGCAGTTGCACCTCAGTTCCTGTCTGGGAATAACACCATTCTGAGGTGGGAATGTAATCAAATCTCCACAGTCCTGCAGTCTGTGTCCTCTTCAAAGACTACCAGCTGTACTGTCCTGTGTTAAACTGTGTATGGATGTTCTGAGATGTGGTACTAGTCAGCTACTACTGCTACTAGTAAGTAATAGTAGATAGTAGTAATAGTTAGTAGTTGTAGGTAGTAGTTTTAGGTATTACTAGTAGTAGTGGTAGAAGATAGTAGTAGTAATAATACTAGTTGTGGTAGTAATAGTGGTAGTGGTTGTATTGGCACTGGTGGTGGTAGCTGTAATCAGTAGCAGTGGTAGTAAATAGTAGTAGTAGTGGCAGTAGTATTAATTCTATTAGTAAGTAGCAGTACTAGTAGTAGGTGGTATTAATGGTAGTAGTAGTTGTATTAGTAAGTGGTAGTAGTAGGTGTGGCAGTAGGTAGTATTAGTAGTAGGTTTTAATAGTAATAGTATTAGCAGGTTGTAGTAGAAGACAGTAGTAGTAGTGGTAGTAGTAGGGATTAATAGTAAAAGTAGCAGTAAGTAGTAGTTGTAGGTAGTAACTGTAGTAGTAAATAGTTAATGGCAGTACTAGTAGGGTCAGGAGTACCATCACCCCTATCCAGGGACCACCCAGTCCAATGCCACTGCCTCAAAGGATGCCGAGAACGAGGAGCACTTGGATGACAGTGGGCTCAGGGAGGGTTAGAGCAGTTAGGCAGAGGCACATCCCAGATCCTATTCCACTCAAGAACTCATATGCCACACTGGCAAATGAGGACAACCAAATAGAGGTACCCAGAGAAGTGGAAGGAAAGGATGTGAGGTTAGCCAAGGAGGTGACCTCACGGGAAAGCAGTGGACCCCAGAGGAGGAGGAAGCGAATCCTGGTGGGGGACTCCATCATAAGAGGGATCCAGCTAGGAACACAGGAGGGGGAGGACAGGGAGGTGAGGTGCCTACCAGGTGCCACGGCATGGAGGGATGGAAGGAAGATCCTGGGGATCACTGGGAAGGCAAGACGGAAGGGTGAGCTGGATGTCATTATCCACCTAGGTACTAATGACCTGGCAAATGGGGAGCCAAAGGAAGTTCAGGAAGAGTTTAGGAAACTGGGGAGGGTCTCACCAAGTAGCTACTTCCGTCACTTTCTAGAAGTACTACCTGTGAGAGGCAAGGAGAGCATAGGAGTGCATGCACCAGGAACTTTAACTCATGGTTGAAGAACTGGTGTTGTGAGGAAGGGTTTGGATTCATTGGTGACTGGGGACCCACCTGGAGGGATGGAGGTTTGCTTGCCTGACGGCCTGCATCCATCCTGAGGGGAATCCAAGACTTAATGATAAGTTTAAATGCTACATTGACAAGCATTTAAACTAGCAAAGGGGTGACAGGCCAGCAAGGAGGGTACCTACTTGCTCACCCCCCACAGCTAGCAGTGGAACCAGTGAACCAGAGGAGTGGCTATCTCTGCAAAGCAGTGTGCAAAAGATGGAGATTAGTGCCCAAGAGGTGGATAAGCAGAAAAGGGCAAAATTCAGCAGAAGGGCAGACAGCAAGGAGAACCAGGGATAAATGACAACCAAGGAAGGGCTGAGTAGAACAGTGAAACAGTCTAGGGAGGTCAAATCATGAAAGCCATGTGTGCAAATGCCAGGAGCCTTAGCAACAAGATGGAAGATCTGGAGGCTGTCATGGTACAGTCAGACCTGGACATTGTGGCCATCACTGAAACCTGTGTAATGATAACCACGACTGGGAGATGACCATACCTGGCTACAACATATTCAGAAGAGACAGAGCAGGCAGGAAGGGAGGAGGAGTGGCACTGTATGTAAAAATGACATAAGGGCCACAGAGATCCAGGAGGAACAAAATGGGGAGAGATACTGTGGGTTAGCTGGAAAGGAAAATGGGGACAGCCATACGCACAGGTGTGGTCTATAGACCACCAGCCCAGGAGGAAGAAACAGATAGGAGCTGATGCTAGCCATCCAAAGGATGGCAGACAAGGTGAGGTAGTACTGGTTGGAGACTTCAATATTCCAGATGTGGACTGGAGCATCCCAGCAGCAGCATCAACTAGGAGCAGATTTATCCTGACTCCTTCAGGGTGCCTCTCTCAAGCAACTGGTCATGGAACCAACTCGCAGAAGGCAATACTGGACCTTGTGCTCACAAACAGGGACAGTGTGATGGGGTAACAGTGGGGAGCACCTGGGAAACAGTGACCACCAGTCATTGTGGTTTGAAATCAGAAAGAGCAGAACCAAACCACACAAAACACGATCCTGGATTTTAGGGGTCAGACTTTGGGAAAATGGGGAGATACTTGAAAGAGGCATTAAGGGAATGGGACAGGAATCAGGGTTGAGGAACAGTGGGCAGTATTTAAAATGGGGATTACAAGAACAACAGAATTATGCATTAAGCAGGTTAGCAAGAGGAAAAGGAAGAGGAGACCATTATGGTTTTCTAAAAGAGGTAGCAAAGAAAGTGAAAGCCAAAAAGATTGCATTCAGGCAATACAAAAGACACAGGCAGAAGGTGATAGGGAGAAGTACCAGGAGAAGCAAAGGAGGCAGGGAGAAAAGTAAGGAAGCCAAAGCTCAGACAGAAGAACACATTGCAAAATCAGTGGTAGAGGGATAAAACCTTTACAGGTACATAAGTGAAAAACAAAGACAAAGGGAGGATAGTGAGACTGAAGGGGAGGATGGGGGCGTGGAGGATGACAACAGTAAAGCTGACATTTTGAACAGGTATTTCTGCCCAGTCTTTACTGAGGAAGAGGAGGTAATGGGTCTGAAGGGAGTACAAGGGGTGAGAATGGTGCAGAAATGGACACAAGTCCCTTTACACGAGAAAGGGTCCTGAAGGAACTGGAAGTAATAAGAGTTCATAAAGCAATGGGGCCAGATGGGTGCACCCAGGGTCCTTAAAGAACTAAGAGGTGGTGGCTGAACCTCTGGCTATCCTGTTTAGCCGATCACTGGAAACAGGGAGGTACCCAAAGACTGGAGGACAGGATGTAGTCCCTTATACAAAAGTGGGAACAAAGAGGAAGCAGGGAACTACAGACCAGTCAGCCTCACCTCGGTAGTGGGGAAGATCATGGAAGCACTACTGAAGGAGAGATTGGTGGAACATCTGGTTGTCAATGGACTACAGGACCCAAGGCAGCATGGTTTCACCAGGGGAGGTCATGTCAGACCAACCTTGTTGAATTTTTGACTGGGTGACTAGGAGGTGGATCAGGGAGGGCAGTGGACATGGCCTATCTGGACTTCAGCAAGGCCTTTGACACTGTGCCACATAGAAGACTATTACACAAACTGAGGAATATGGGTGTGGGCAGGACAGTAGTGTGGTGGGTAGGTAACTGGCTGGGTGGCAGGACACAGAGGGTGGTGGTAAATGGCTGTCACTCCACAGAGGAAGAGTGACCAGTGGGTACCACAGGGATCAGTGCTGGGACCGGTCCTATTCAACATCTTCATCAGTGACATTGCACAGGACCTAGAAGGCAGAATTTCACTGTTCGCTGATGACACAAAGCTCTGTAACAGAGTAGACACACCAGAGGGTGTAGACAGAATGAGAAGGGACCTGAAGAAACTTGAAGAATGGTCTGAGGTTTGGCAGTTGAAATTCAATGCAAAGAAGTGCAAGATAATGCATATGGGGCACAAAAACCCTGGCACAATATATCAGTTGGGGGGTGAGGATATAGCATGCACCAAGCAGGAAAGGGATCTTGGGGTTGTCATCTCTGATGACCTCAAGCTAGGGAAACAGTGTGACAAGGCAGCAGGTAAAGCAAATAGGATGCTGGGATGTATAGGCAGGGGCATCACCAGCAGGAAAAGGGAGGTCATAATTCCGCTATACAAGGCACTAGTGAGGCCCCACCTGGAGTACAGTGTACAGTTCTGGAGACCATACCTACGTAAGGACATAGACAGGGTAGAGAAGGTTCAGAGGAGGGCAACAAAGATGGTGTATGGATTGCATCACAAGTCCTATGAAGACAGGTTGAAGGAACTGAACATGTACTCCCTGGAGGAGAGGAGGGAGAGAGGGGATATGATAGAGACATACAAGTATCTTACAGGGAGGAACAAGGTGCAGGAAAACACTATTTTTAAGTGAAAAGATGTTCCAGGACTAGAGGGCATGGGATGAAGTTGGAGGGAGGACGATTCAGAGGAAACATGAGAAAGAATTTCTTCACAGAGCAGGTGGTGGACAAGTGGAACACCCTGCCAGAGGAAGTGGTGGGGCTGAAACAATCACGGGATTTAAGAATGCATGGGATAGACATAAAGGAATTCTGGAGGTCAGGGATAAGGGGCAACAGACTTCTAGGAAAACAAACTGAACTTACAAGCTCAAATGGGCAGACTGGGTGGTCCATAGGCCCTTATCTGCCGACACTGTCTATGTATCTATGTATCTATCTATGTATCTATGTAGTAAGTAGCAGTAGTGGTAGTAGGTAGTGATAGTAGTAGATGATTGTAGCAGCTACTAGTACTGGTAAGTAGTAGGTAGTACAAGTTATACTATGTAGCAATAGTAGTAGTAGGTGGTGGTTATAGTAGGAGGTGGTAGCAGTAGGTAGTAGATAGTAGAAGTAGTAGGTAGCATTTGTAGGTGGTAGTAGGTTGTAGTAGTAATAGTAGGCAGTAGTATTAGTTAGTAGTAGGTAGTGGTAGTTGTAGCAGCAAGTGTAGTAGGTGGTAGTAGGTAGTGGTAGTAGTAGTAGGTAGTTGTAGGTGGTAGTAGTATTAGGTAGCAGTAGTAGGTAGAAGTTAGTAGTAGGTAGTGGCAGTAGTACTAGGTAGTAGTAGATAGTAGTAGTAAGTTGTGGTGGTAGTAGTAGGTATTAGTAGTTAAGTAGTAGTAGGTAGTGATGGTAGTAGTGATGGTAGTAGCCGTAGTAGTAGTAAGTAGTAGTAGGTATAGTAGTAGGCAATGGGTAGTAGTAGTAGGTAGTAGTAGGTAGTGGTAGTAGCAGCAGCAGTAGTAATAGGTAGTAGTAGATAATGGTAATAGTAGTAGGTAGTAGTAGTAGGTAGTGGTTGAAGTAATAGGTAGTAGTAGTAGTAGTAAGTACAGTAGTAGGTACAATAGTAGGTAGTGGTAGGTAGTGGTAGTAGAAGTAGTAGTAGGTTGCAGTAGTAGTAGAAAGGCAAGGCATTTATTTTTATATAGCACCCAATCCAAATGGCTCAGAGTGCTTACTGGCCTACTAGAACTTCAGTTTTTATTCATCGCACACTGTACAATATACAGGATATTTTGTTTTATCAGTCTCGACCTTATTGTTTGCACTGTTTTATGCTGTCTGTATTTTTATACCCCTTGTACCCTTCCTCCTCAGAGCACCTGGAAATGAACCTCGGCTCAGTGTGCCTTTCCCAGTCATCAAACTAATAAATAAAACACCCTAGGAACTGAACAGATTTTGTATTACCACACTCATGTTAGGATTCAGCCAAGCTATGATTTGAACTAGGTACAGTATGGGCAACACTGTTCTAGTTCTAACTCGAACCCCAAGAGGTTTTAAAAATGTTCTTGTTTTCAATCTTTCTTCTGACCCAGTTGCATATACAGTACTGGTGTAGCAATTAAGTCACTTAAATTGCTTTGTAAGGGATAAGTTCTTCTGGGTTCTAAACTGAAGAGCTGACCAAGTTCTTTGGGGTTCAGTTTCTCAGAACCAGTTCTGCCCATTTGAACCCAATGCCTGAGGATCTTTAAACCACCCAGGCACACTAACAGGAAATCCATTCTGCAATGTTTCACAGTCGGTGACTAACTGCATTAAATTACAAGTGGCACTTACTGTATGTGTACTGTTGGGAGCACCCAGACCATAATAAATGAATGTATATCATTCATCATAACCTACAAAAAAAATAATTAATGTTTCTTAAATGATTCATTTTGGTATTAATCTATTACAGAATGTAACTGTCTGGTACCTTCTTAGTAGGCTCCATCAGGGAACCTCATGGGGGATTCTGAAACAGTTCCACACGGGCTTCTAAAACTCAGATACATCATGCTTATAGGATTAATGTTCAGAGGCGGTGATGTAATGATTTATAGCTGCCTGTAATGCATGCAGGCTGAGTGTAAACAAGGCATCTTTTTGTTTGACAGCTGGAAGCTTCTAATAAAGTGCAGACAGATATGAAGAGAATTCAGTTTCTTTTTTTTAATGGGAAATCAGGGAAGAGCAGTCATTGGGTTAGCAGATGCTTCTTGCTGAGTGTCAGGTGTTGATTTATCCACATCCTCGTCTCCCTCTCCCTCACCCCCTGAGAATAATGGTACACCTTATTGCTTTTGACTCCATCCCCCACACATAAATATTACATCTGTAACAGTACAATATGTATGTATTTTACTTTCTGTTTTTGCCCCCCCCCATTTCACCTCACCAGCTGCCTAGTTCTCCTTCTACTTGCTCAAGTTCTGCCCACTGTAGAAGTCTTCTGATGATCAAAACCACCACCAGGATACTGCACAACATCATTTCTATAACTGCAGAGATGATTCAGAGCTTGTGCCCTGTGGGTGGGACCCCTTAGTTCCCCAAGCCAGGAAGAGGATACTGTACTCAATGTTGAGGTCTTGGAGGAGTAGGCAGCAAGGGATGAGAGGAGAGGAGCTGGCAGGGTCTACTGTGGCATGACAGGGTGGGGTGGCTTCATCTACCTTGGAATGCTGGTTATTCTTTCCCACTAAGCCCTTATCTTATCCCTCCTCAGGGTGTGGTCCTATGGAGCAACCTAGCAGAATGCCTGTCAAAGCCATTAGAAGGGTGTGATCGCTCCACACTACCTTTGGAACTCCCCTGCCAGCGTCTTTCTGGGAGTGGGACATCTCTGCATCACTCACCAGGCAAGCAAGTGCATGTTGATGTAAGGTCACTCCAGAGAGACCACTTAGTCCTCTCTGCACGTCATGCCCTCCCACTGGCCATCAGATGGTAACCACGTAGCAGACAGAGGTGCACCCCCTCGCCGAGAATCGTGACTTGCTGGTTGAAACTAGATATCCCCAGTTCGGGGTGCAAACCCAGGTTGTATGGATGTCAAATGGTAGTGTTACCACTGTACTGTCTGGTTGGTTAGTGCAGTATGTTTTTAAATAACAAATCATCCTGGCCCTTGCATTTGCAAGAATGGTATAATATAAGTTATCCAAAATTATGAAATGGATAGAAAGAATGCTGACTCCTGGTTGGCCAAAAGGTACTATAAGCCAGGCTGTTATTCCAGGACAATGGCCCAACTGAAAGTAGCTCAACAAAAATTGGTTTAAACAATACTTCCAATTTACTAAATAAGAGCCATTTCATAATCGCAATAAGGGACTCCAATGAGTGCATTATGGTGGGCGAATGGCCCTTCTTGGGTAGTGGAAGCACTCAGCTTTGCCTCGTGCTTCAACCCACCTGAGGTGGGCCATTATCCCACCATAACACACCCCTTATCATACCTTATTGCCGAATTATATCACAGATATCTTCTGTGAGCTGATCAGAACACAGGAAAACTGTCAATTGTTATCCCACAAACTACCACTAGTACATTTTGTACATGCACACAGTAGGTTATCCACATTTTAGACATGCCCACAGTTGGTTAGCCACCTTATCCACTCCCATTGCAGGTTATCCAGATGTTCCAAAGACACCAATCTATGTGGGGCACAGCCAAGGAAAACTCATTCATAAATGAGTTTTTCATTTTCAAACTGCGGTGAACTTTTTACCACTATATTCTCTTCTGAGTCTTTTCTATTGGTCTGCTAAGGAAAAATGAGCAGTGTTACAGGGTGAATTTGACCTTTGAAAAGTAAAGCCATGACTCTCGGTATGCGCATTACCCCTTGCAGTAATGCGCATGCCAAGAGTCATGACTTTACTCTTCAAAGACCAATTTCACCAAACACCGCTCATTTTTCATTAGCAGTTTGATAAAAAACTATTTAACTCCTAGTGATATAATAGTAATAACATAGAGGATAATGTATGGTCCTGTATCGGTAACTGGTCTGTTAACCATCAAGAGGTTGCCAGGGCGACCGTGTAAACCTTGAGAGCGAAGCTCGAGAGGTTTACATCACCATGGCAACCTCGAGATGGTTAACAGTAACCAGTTGCCGATAGAAGGACCATACATTATTTTTTATAGTGTATGGTCCAAAGAAAAAGGGAAAATGGCTCCTTACTTTTCGAAACATAGTCACCGCCACGGTCGTTCAGTCCTTCCCTTACCGCTGCGTGCATCCATCAGTTCCCGAGTGTAAAAAAAGGCACGCACATGCACAGACCGATCCCCATTGTTAACCTATCAATGTGACGTAGCATCGATAGGTTAACAACATTACTACGTCACATCGATGGTATAACAACCTTAGGAAATGATGATTTCCTAAGGTTAACAGCGTTCTACCATACATTATATTCATTTAGTTGTAGTATACTCACAATAACCAGGTTCTGTGGGGGATTAAACACCTTGGCCCCACAGAAGCCAGTTATTGCTTTGTATACTACAACTAAATGCATGTTATCACCTAATTATCACTGAAATGGGTGACTCTGACCACAGCTATGCTCATTGGCCAAAAGCCCCTAAGTTAGAAAAACAATGATCTGCATGGTATTGTATACCAAAAATCAAAACAATTTGTTTGTTTGTTTTTATTTTCTTGACCAGGTGCAATACACTGGCACCAAAGGCACCTTTTACAGGTATGACCGAATGTACAATGATACAGCATACAGTAGTACAGTATACATACAGATAAGTTACAATATGAACATAGACTACAACACATAAGTAAGAAATAATTATACAACAGAACTGAATTCAGGCAGACACAAACATTGTACAATATAATCAAAATAAAAATGTTCAACACATAGATAAGAGGTTATTATAAAATACTTTGGAATGCAGACAGAGCACACAGTCATTCAGTGTTAAGACATGTTTTGTCAGTGCTTTAGAAAATGAAGCAAAACTAGTTAGTGATCTGACTGGTACAGGAATAGTGTTCCACATAGAAGGGGCCCAAAAGCTGAACAATGTTTGGCCCATTCTTGTTGACATATGAGGAACTGATAAGCCAAGATTTTAGTTCGATGTTGAATTGAAATTTGGTGAGACAAGTTGTAGCAATCATTCTAAGCTCGCAGGTTGTTGCTTATCCAATAATTTGAAACTGAAATTTGCCAAAGCCAGCTTTGATTTTATTTCAAAAGAAGGCCAACCCAAACCTTCTAAAATTGAACAACGATGTACCCTATTACTACTTTGACAAATAAACTTTGCAATTTTATGATTTATGGGCCTTATAGTCAGAGACGGACAGCAGCGCGCACGCACGGGGTGTCGCATGAAAAAATAGGTCCAACCGGCTCTGGAGCCATATTCAGACAGATAGCATGATTCAAACTGACCGCACTATCTGTCTGACTATCGGGCCATGGTCGGGTGGTGCATAGCCAGAGATCATCATGCTGTGTGCTGTGCTACAAGAGTGCAGCCAAAGATCGCCCAGAGGGGTAAAGCACGACACACACTGGTTAGCACTTCAGCCCCATATGGGCAATATTCAGCCCAAACATGCAGATGAGCCCATTTGGCATGCACGGTGGTAACAGGCCATTTCATGTCCATTATGGGCTCATCTGCATACCAACACAGCGGCTGAGTGTGCCAGGCCAGGTCCCCCCTCCCATGTCCATTTCCCCATCTGTTTAAAAAATGGTAATCCTTGGTAGTCCAGCAGTCCCTCCCATGACCTCATCCCTATCTGTAGAACACTATAATAAACCCTGGTGGTCCAGCAGTTCCCCCTATGCCTGGATCCCTGTCTGTTTAAAAAAATAGTAATCCCTGTTGGTCTAGTAGTCCCTCCCCAGTTCCCCCTATGCCCCGATCCCCCCCCCGTTTAAAAAAATAGTAATCCCTGCTGGTCTAGTAGTCCCTCCCCAGCCCCAATCACCAGTCAGATATCCTAACAGGACTCCCTGATGGTCTAGCGGACCCCCCTCCCTAACCCTGATGTGCCTGTGGGATTCAAACTCTGTCCCTGATGATTTAGTTGATCCCCCACTCCAGCGGGTAGTGTTCCACCACACATCACCCCCCTCCCTACCCCGAGAGTTGACGACTGGCACAGCCCTCCACTCATTACCATGGCCGACTACAGACTGAGCTCTCATGACATGCTTACTGTACATCTACAGTAAACACATCATGAGAGCTCAGTCTGCAGCTGACTGTGGTGGTGAGGGGAGGACTGGGCCAGTCACTGACTCTTGGAATGGGGACAGGGGTGTGTGGGGTGGTGGGACATTACCTGCCAGGGTGGGGGGATAGGGAGTCGGGGGAGTCCGCTATACCACAAGGGAAGGAGTTTGAATGCTATGGGAAGGTCAGGGTTAGGGAGGGGGGTCTGCTAGACCATCAGTGAGTCCCATTAGGATGTCTGACAGGCGATCAGGGCTGGGGAGGGACCGCTAGACCACCAGGGATTTCTATTTTTTTAAACAGACAAGGATCAAGGCTCAGAGGAACTGCTGGACCACCAGGGATTACTATTTTTTTCTACAGACGGGGATAAGGCATGGAATGGACTGCTGGACCACCTGGTTACCCAACCCTTGATGGTGCACAGCCGGGGTGCATGGCACCCACCCCCTCTGTACCCTGTTAAGGGCTGGATTTCAGAAACATTAAACTACGCTGTGCTTGTGGCCGTTTAGCGCTTCTGAAAAATTTCAGTATTGTGCTCCGCTGTGTATGCATGGGGTTCCCCCATTTGAATATGTGCAGTGCAATATTGTGTACCATGGTGCTGCTGCGGGTACAGCATGCGTAGATGGGCTTTGAATATGGCCACAGCCCCGATGACCGATGCTATTCCTGATTAGCGTGGCACAAACCTGGTTTGTGCTGCTCTAACCTTTTGAAAATGAGGCCCACTGCACTTTTTTTAGCATCAAGACTAACTTTAGGTGCCACGTTGACAACCAAGGAGGCATAATCCAGTTAGGAAAGCAAATAGTGTCATACAATACTCAGTTTGGCATCAAATGTCAAAAATGTGTTCATTCAATACAGCTGACTTAGTTTTTGATGCATGTTACATGTTAGGTTTTTAGTATGGGGCCAAATGTTAGATTTGAGTCCATGTAACAACCAAGGTATTAAAAAACATTAAGGGCTAGATATTCGAAGCTTTGCCCCTGGAATAAGTTAACACTGCCTGGTGGGCAAACTTAGCCTGGAGCACAAAGCAAGCTATATTCAAAAGGAATAGCCCAGGGCAAACAGTTTCTGAATATAGCATGGGAATGAGGCCATGCAAACTGGGCTGGAAGTGTAGCTCAAACGTAGCCCTGGAATAAGACAGCACTGAATATAGCAGCCAGAAAGTGCAAACCACAACAACAACACAGTGCACAGTGACATGAGGGCAGGTAGAGATGCATTATGTGGCCAATGTGTGTGCCAGCAAATGCGTGGTCCCAGCACAGCTGCAGGCAGCAGCAGATGTGAAAGAACAGCGATCAAAACTGTATAATATTCCCCAAACCGTTAGCGCCGCTCGGAGCTAAGCTGTTTGCCTGGTGCAAACATGTTAGCCTGGTGCTAAGATTTGCCATATTCAAAAGTGACATGCAAATGAGCCTACTTAGGTAGTGTCTGGGCAAACAGCCAAATTAGAATCCCATTATTCCCTGATTTGCATGCAGTTAGCCCAGTGTTACTGCAGGATCCCACAGCTCCACCTGTAGGTCAGTCTGGAAGTACAGGGGCTGGCCAGATCTGGCCACAGCTCCACCTATAGGTCAGTCTGACAATGTATGATGGCTGCTGCAGGCTACATGTATGTAGTACAGCATAGCGCTGTGTGCCCCAGGGACAACACGGCATAGGCACAGTCGGTGGTGGTTCTGCATGCAACTGTCACACTGTAGGCCATGCTACAGTGCACAGCAGACACTACAGTAGCAATGGGTCCGGTAGTATGAGGGACACAGCAATGCCTATGGTATATAGGACAGTGATGACCACTGCACTGTACACAGTGACAGGCCCAGCTTACAGGTGCGTACTGACAGTTGACAGTACTGTTTCGCTGTTGTGTGCTGCACAGATGATGCAGCTGTGGCATGGGATGCTCACAGTGACATATACATGACCAGCTGTGTGTGCTGTGGCATCTATGCAGTCATACCGTATGTGACTGGGGGGCATGTAAGAACCGACAGGCACACTGGTGGTGGGGTATTCCCACTACTGGCCTATGTGCACTGCATGATGTGTCCCAGCTTTGTGGCCACACCTGGGCTGTGGTGAGGTCTGGCCACCTGTACAACCTCCCCTCAACTACCACCATGCCCACAGTGCTGCATGTGTGTGCTGGCATCTGTTGGTTACCACAGACGTATGGTCTGCAGGTGTATACCGTATGGCCACACTACCATGATATCCCCTGTGGGTTGGATCATCCCTTACTGTCTGTGCTTGGCTGGGACCGGAGGCAGCTGTCGGCATCATGGTGGTGCTTTCAGTGAGGAGCATGTGTCCTCCATGTCTGGCATATTCTAGTTGTCCTGCTCTTATGTTAGGGTCGCGCAAGCTGTGCTAATCCCATGCTAACACCGCGCAATGCACCAATGACATGAAAAGCTGTTTGCCCAGGGTTAAGACCAGCTTTCCCTGGGCGGTAATTTGTACCGCGCTAAGGGTCGCGCTATGTCGTGCTAAACACCTTAGTGCGTCGCTAGTTGTTGAATATCTCATAGCGCCTGTATTCATGTTCACTTTGCCCTTTGCATATAATTATGGTTTGCCCGGCACTAATGCACTTTGCCCACGCTATGTGGCCTTTTGAATATGGCAGGCCCGTGCTAATCCCACGCTAAACCTGCTCAAATGGTTTGCACACCGCGCAAAGCTTTGAATATCTGTCCCTAAGTCTCAAAGAGTTCACCCCTGTAAGTTGTTACTAGCAAATTTTTGGCACTTCGTCTAGTTTTTGAAGCTGAGCCTAGTAATATTGCTTGTGTTTTTGCTACCTTTACAGTATGAGCATCCTATTTTTCTTGAACATCCTATGCAAAGAATTTAATTCCATATTTAAATTATTAATAATAAATGCGATCTCCTTTGCCTGGTACATAGTACTGCATCATCTGCATAAAGTAGCATACTAGCTTTGTTGCAGACTGTTGGAGCATCATTTATAAAAAGTGAGAATAACAGAGGTCCTAGTATGGACCCCTGCCACACCCCACATGAGACAATCCTAGTGTCTGAGACCGTTGGTCCCAATTTAACCTGCTGTACCCTGCTATTTAAATAATTTGTAAACCAGCTAGTTACAGAGGGCCAGATATTCAAAACTTTGCCCCGAGGCAAAATTAGCACTGCCCAGCGGGCAAACTTAGCCCGGAGCACAGAGCACGCTATATTCAAAAGGAATAGCCCAGGGCAAACAGCTTCCGAATATGGCATGGTAATGAGGCCATGCAAACTGGTCTGGGAGTGCAGGGCAAAAATAGCCCTGGAATAAGACAGCACTGAATAAAGCAACCAGGAAGTGCAACCCACAACAACAACACAGTACACAGCAACATGAGGGCAGGTACAGACGAACTACATGGGTGTGTGCCAGCAAATGCATGGACTCAGTACAGCTGCAGGAAGCAGCAGATGTGAAAGAACAGTGATCAAAACTGTATAATATTCCCGTACCCGGTAGGCCGGCGCTAACACATTAGCGCGGCATTAGCGCAGCGCTAAGCAGTTAGCCCGAGCAAACAGCCTTGCGGGCTAAATGTGCCATATTCAAAGTGCCATGCAAATGAGCCTACTTACATAGTCTCTGGGCAAACAACCAGATTAGTATCTCATTATACCCTGATTTGCATGCAGTTTGCCCAGCGTTACTGCAGAGTCCCAAGAGCCACCTGTAGGTCAGTCTGGAAGTACAGGGGCTGACCAGGTCCAACCGCAGCTCCACCTGTAGGTCAGTCTGGCAGTGCATGATGATAGCTGCAGGCTACATGTAAACAGTACAGCATAGCATAGCATATTATACCCCAGGGACAGGATACCATAGGCACAGGTGGTGATGGTGCTGCATGCCACTGTCACATTGTAGGGCATGCTACAGTGCACAGCAGAAACTACAGTAGCAAGGGGCCAGTAGTGCGTGGACACAGCAATGCCTATGGTGTGTAGGGGCAGTGATGATGACTGCACTATACACAGTGAGCGCCCAACCTGCGGACGTTTTCTGACACTGGACATTACTGTTACGCTGTTGTGTGACCCACAGATGCTGCACCTGTGGCATGGATGCTCACAGTGACTATGTACATTTCTGGCTTTGTGTGCTATGGCAGTTGTACAGCTGTGAGGTATGTGGCAGGGGGCATATATTATCCGAAAGGCACACTGGTGTTGGGGTATTCCCAATACTGACCCATGTACACTGCATGATGTGTCCCAGCCTTGTGGCCACACCTGATCTGTAGCACAGCCTCGCCACCCGTATATGCTCCCCTCAACATCCTCCATGCCCACAGTGCTGCATGTGTGTGCTGGCATCTGTTGGTGTCCACGGAAGTGTGGTCCACAGGTGTGTGCTGTATGGCCACACTGCCATGCTGTCCACTGGTGGCAGGGTCACCACTTACTGCCTGGCATGGCTGGGACTGGTGGCAGATGATGGCATCATTGTGATGCCATCAGTTAGCAGCATGCTTCCTCTATGTTTGGCTTTATCTATGTGTCATATTTATTTGTTAGGGTCGCGCAAAACCCGCTAAACCCGCGCAAACGCCGCGCAAAGCCATAATGTCACGCAAAGCTGATTGCCCAGGATTAAGACCAGCTTTTCCTGGTGCGCAATGCACGCAGTAAGTCATGCTAAGTCAGCAAAACCACTTACGGGCTTAGTCGCTGAATATAGCATTGCGTCTGTATTCATGTCAGTTTGCCCCTTGCATACATTATAATTTTGCCCGGCGCTAATGCAGTTTGCCTGTGCTATTTGGCCTTTTGAATATGGCAGACCCGCGCTAATCCCGCGCTAAACCTGCGCAAATGGTTTTTGCCCAGCGCAAAGTTTTGAATATCTGGCCCAGGATGTGCAAAACCCAGTTTTTTTATGTTTTACAATTCAGAAACTATAGTCTACCAGGTCAAATGCTTTTGTGAGTTCCACAAACACTGCTCCTGTCATCAGTCCTTTATCCACAGCTCTATACAGTGTCTGTGAACTCCACCAATGCAGTATCTGTTTTGTGGTTACGACAGAATCCATGCTGCTGCTTTTGCATTAGATGGGGATGTTCGAGATATTCAGTCATTTGAGTGTGTATGATCCTTTCTTGGGCCTTAGAAAACACTGATAAAAAAGAAGTGGGTCTATAATTCTCCACAAGTCTGACATTGCCCTTTTTGAATAAAGGACCTATGTATGCACAGTCCCAGAGGTCAGGCAATTGCTGAAATTTGAATAAAAGGTTGATTAACCTTGTTACTGGATAGGCTGTGGTTGGAGCAGCTAATTGTAGGAACTTAGGGTGTAGACCATCGGCCCAAGCAGATTTGTCTATTTTAATCTCCTTTAATAATTTGTACACTTGTGTGCTGGTGACTGCCTTAAGATAAAATAATGATCGGCCAAAATTGGATAATTCTGTGTTATCTGCCATAGACGAGGGGTTACAGTTTAGGCAAGAGTGGTGTTTTTCATAATCGCAAAAGCAGTTATTAAAGATATTGAATATTTCCCATGGGTTAGTTATATTACTACCTTTGTATTCCAGGTTCAGCTGTGACTGTCCATTAGTAGAACTTAACAAACTGTTCCAGCACCTCCAGAAGCCCTTAGAATCGGATAAGTTAGAGATCTGCAGCTCTTGACGGGGATTCCTTTTGACTATGTTTATTGATTTTTCTATAGGCCTTTCACAACACCCTGTATTGCCCCCAGTCAGATTTTAAGTTGGTATTTTTAAATTTAGCCCAAGCCGAAGCTCTAGTTTTCATAAGTTTAAAAGGTTATTTTCTTAGCCACCTAGAGTTTAAGCCTTTAAACCTCCTTCTGGTTATAAGGGTGTGTTTATGTACTATTCTGGAGAATTCAGTGATGAAGAAGACTTGAGCATGATTAATGTCTGGCATTAAATCTAAGTAGGACCAATCGATATTAAAGAGATCTTCTAAAAATTCTGGAAGGACTAATTTTGAGCAATCATGAAACAATCGGACAGCAAGTTTGGGTCTCTGTACAGCCCCACTGGATCATACACAAAAAACTGCAGCATGGTCACTAATGGAATCTAACAGACAGCCAGACTTTCTGACTCTGTTGCGTCTGTTAACCATTATCCAGTCCAAGAGTGCATGTTTGGATGATTTGTTATTCATCCTGGTGTAATCAGAATAATTTGACTAAATCCATAATTATGCAGCAAGTCCCCATAAGTGGTTGTGTTGCCAGTCCAATCTAGATTTAGATTGCTAAAAACAATAATCTCTGTGGTACCCAGTTTAGATAACATAGCCAGTAAATCTTTTAGGCCTTCCACAACAACCTTTGGAGGATTATAGGCACAACATAAGTAGAGCTTTTTAGAGCCCAATTTTAAACTTAAGACCAACCACTCACAGACAGTCTTTGCTGAATAATTAGGGGCAATAATTTCAGCAGACACATTTTTATCCACATAAAACATTGACACCTCCACCCCTTTTTGTGGCCTGTCCTTTCTAAAGGTAATATAATTTTGAATCACCACCTCATGGTCTGCAATGGGAGGCTTAAGCCAACTCTCACTTATAGCAAAAAAGTGCAATCTGTGCATTGCTATTTGTGATTCCAGTTCTGTCATTTTTGAGGTACATCTGTGCATATCTATGTGCATAATATGCATGCCTTTGGTGCTGGACTAACAATGTTTACCAACACCAGCATAGGTTTCAAGGCCAGGATTACATTTAACATCTCCTGATATTAGTATTAACATCATTAGTAATCTAGCCAGAGGAAAGTGCTTTCTTACAGACTGAATAGATCTTAATAAATGTAAAAACATTACATTGTTTTTCACAAATCAAGCCAAAGGAAACATAGTGCCAGCATGCAGGCGCAGGGGCAGGGCGCCCATCTGCAACATCGAAGACCTGGGTTTGGAAACAGACTTGGGACATTGGAGGGCTGGCTGAGGAGAAGGTTCTAGCATCCTAGGGACTGCTCTCCTTCTCTTGGGGGGGATAGAGTGTCTGGCACAGTGTGGACCCCTGGTGGAGGCTGGGGTACCTCTTTGACGGCCCCGTCACTTGTGGAGGGCGGGGCAGTGAGAGATATCACTGCATGTCCCTGCCCCAAGGGGAAAAACAGCATGCAAAATTGCAGCCACCTGTTAATGATGCCCCCTTCTGGCTCCGGTTGCTCCTCTAGCTCTCCCCTGCCAACCAATTCTGTTGACTGTGGCTCCGGATGGCCTCAAACCCCACCCTGAGGGGAAAGACAGGGAGGCAATGTTGGTGGCTGCTCCCCATCATTGAGAGGTTCGCTGGTGCTGTGGCCCCATTCTGGGGTGGTAAGGCATGGGGTACTGACCAGAGAGACAGTAAGTCTGGAGGAGCAAGGTGGGGGTCAGAGTTTGGGTGGAAACAGGAAGGGCAGTGTGCAGGAAAAACAATAAATTAAAAAAAATCCAATGGAAACATTACTCAGGGTACTATGGTCAACCATGGGTCTGAAAGCAGAGAAGGCATCATGTGACCAGACAATTGTGTGGCATAAGCTACGCAAAGCAAAAATGTCTGCCATAATAAAGAAAGTGCATACCACAATGCCTAATAGGGAGCCTGGTAAGGCCATTCTAAAGAGAAGGTACTGATACAAAAGGAAGGAAAAACAATTATTCATTGATTCTGCATGATCAAGTTCAATACAAAAAAAATATTCAGCAATTCTACATGATTACGTTTGGGGTTAACGTGGTCTATGCAACTATGTAAGCAAGTTCAGCATCAAAATCAAATTTCCTCTCAGGCCTTTACCCTTTTTCAAAGCAGCAATGGTACATCATTGCTGACATAGCACAAACCCTCCATTTCTCATACGTCAACTCACGCTATTACTGCTGTTGATCAATTCTGAAGACTATTTAATATTTGGGTGGGTGGAGGTGGGAGGGAAGGCAAAAAACAGGCATCTGATGGGAGGGTTGTGAGTGATACAGGCTGATGTTTCCCTGTGGGTTGGTTACCTGTGCTCAGATTCCTAGTGTGTGAGCGGCAGCTCCAGGAGGGAGGCAGGTGGCAAGGACCCCTCCAGTCACTAAACTATCATTGCTTTTCGGCTGAGGATTCAGCAATCGGTGGGGGGAGGGTAGGTAGAGGTGCCATTCACACCCTTGCGACACTGACAATCAGTTCAGTGAGTCGATATTGCAGGTAGAGCAGTACCTGCCTTTTATTCTGGTAACTCACAATAGGGGATCTGTGATGAGTAGAAAGCATCAGTTAGCCTGATATGATAGTTTTTTTGTAAAAATTAAAACATTTAGTCCTCCATTTGCCCAGTGTATGTTTTCCAAGCTTGGCAGGCTTTTCAAGTTAAAAATTAAGTCCTGTGTTTGCCCAGCTTCAGCAGGTTCTCCCCCTTTTTTTTGTTTTGGGATGTAAAACAAAAACAGGTGTCCAATGGGAGGATTGTGAGTTATACAGGTTGATGTTTCCCCATGGGCTGGTTACCTGCATTCAAATCCCAGTGTGTGAGCGGCAGCTCCAGGATAGTGGTGGGTGACAAGGACCCCTTCAACTGCTTGACTGTCATTGCTTTTTGGCTGAGGATTCAACGATCAGTGGAGGGGGGTCGAGGTGCCATTTGCACCATCATGCACCTCACAGTCAGTTCAGTGAGTCTCTGTTGCAGGTAGAGCAGTACATGCCTTTTATTCTGGTGACTCACAATAGAGGGTCTGTGATGAGTAGAAAGTGTCAGCCTGATTTGGTGGGCTTTTCAAATTTAAGACAGTTAGTCCTCCATTTGCCCAGCATCTGTAGTGCCAGCTTGGCGGGCTTTTTAAGTCCAAAATTAAGTCCCGTGTTTGCCCAGGTTCAGCAGGCTCTCCTCCCTTTTTTTAGTGGGGGATGTAAAACAAAAACAGGTGTCCGATGGGAGCATTGGGAGTGATGCAGGCTGATGTTTCCCTATGGACTGGTTACCTGCACTCAAATCCCTGGTGTGTGAGTGGTAGCTCTGGGAGGAGGGCAGGTGGCAAGGATTCCTCCAGCTGATGGACTGTCGTTGCCTTTCAGCTGACGATTCAGTGATTGGTGAGGGGGAGGGTTGGTAGAGGTGCCGTTCACACCCTTGGGATCCCAACAATCAGTTCAGTGAGTTTGAGTGCAGGTAGAACAGTACCTGCCTTTTATTCTGGTGACTCACAATAGGGGGTCTGTGATGAGTAGGAAGTGTCAGTTAGCCTGATTCGGTGGGCTTTTCAAATGTAAAATATTTAACCCTCTGCTTGCCCAGAGTGTCTGTTGTCCAGCTTGACAGGCTTCTCAAGTTAGAAATTTAGTTCTGTGTTTGTACAGCTTCAGCAGGCTCAGCCAATGTGTCACGCATACAACAGCCAGGGTCTTTCAGTGGTACCGGTGGCCTGACAGCCAAGTCGATGCAGGAGACAACATGGTATATCAGTATGGTTGACTAGAGGGACACACATGTGAATATTACATGTAACTATGATACAGTAGCTCTGTGTATTCCCCCATAACTACACCATGGAATGACCATGACTTTCTGGTGGGCTGTTCAACCCTGCAAACAGGTGCACCATTACAGGCAGGGCATGCAGGAGTAGTGACCCACATGTGTTGTGTCCTGTGAACCATGCAGAAACAGGTGCACCATTACAGACAGGGCATGCAGGAGTAGTGACCCACATGTGTTGTGTCCTGTGAACCATGTAGAATGCCTGACTATGCCTACTGTTGGATGGGTACAGATACCACAGATCTTTGCATTGTATTCTGTGCTTCCACCCTGTGCTTATCCATCTGGAACCAACAGAACCATCCCTTCCCCCTTACACACAACAGCACCACTGGTGTATGCATGCATGTGCGTAAACACACTACACACACACACACACACACACACACACACTCACTCATTCACAATGCGATTGTTCAAATGTGGTCACTCACATGGCTGTGCTGCTTCAACTTGGCTCTTGTAGCCACCTCTTGGCACCCCTGTCACCTCCTCAGCATAGAGAGTTGAGGTTATCACCTCTTCTGCAGGAGCTAGAGGGGCAGCTGCTCAGGGCCCACTGCATGAGGCCTGGATGTCCTGAGGTGCCTTTGTCCAGACCTGTTTGGCACAACACTTCAGGTCATCCACCCTCTTCTTCATGCCCTGTACTGTGCAGTTTTGCCCACTAACACATTCACTGCTTCTGTGATTTTGACCAAGGCCTTCTTGATTTTGCCCTTAGTCCCCCTCTTCTGGGCTACAAGGCCCTCCCATGCAACACAGGCTTTGGCCAGGGCCTACAACGCATCCTCTGAGAATTTACAATTCCTCTGCTTCTCCCAGCCCTCCATGGTCCCTGTTAGAAATGGAGAGAAAGAACAGAACTGAGCAATGCATACACACAGTAAAGCACAGAAGAAATGTACATTAGTGTTAAGGCCCCACTGTCCATTGGAAGAGACATGTAAGTGTTCCAGCGTTGCTGGACTGAACACACAGCCAGTCACCTGCCTAACTCAGGCCTTGGTCATGTGCAGATACAGCAATATTCTAGACCAGATACAGTATGAACACAGTGCTATTATCACCCATGTCCTTTTAAAAGCCATTCCACAATACACTTACTTCTAGCCGCCTGTAGTTCTGCTGTGGAGTCTTGCTGGTGCACTTTGCCCCTTTTCTATGCTTGAGGTACAATTAAGCATGCTAATGAATGAATGCATTCCAGAAATGACATGCTAATGTGCATTTTGCCCTTGGAATGCAAAATTAGCTCATTTGCATACTCTGTTTCAATATTGCAGTTGTGTTCCAAATTGTATCATAATTTTGCTAGTGTTAGCACAACATCCATATGTTGCAGTGACATGATGACACATTTCAAGGATGATGTCATTAGACAGAACAGTCATGCACACTATGATGTTACGCAAAGGTATTGCATATGTCTGTGCAGGGCTGCACATGGGCACAATGTGCATGTACTACCCCGTGTGTGCCACATGTGGACAGACCCCCCCTCATTGGAAGTGCACATTGCACTGCACAAAATAACTCTAGTGCAGTGCTAACACTGAAATGTGCAGCACAAACAAAAATGCCACACCCACATAGCCAGAGCACTGTCACCTACCTGGTGTGAGTGTTGTGATGACAACAGTAGTGCTGCTGCTAAATCAGTGCTGTGGCCTGGGGCAAAAAGGGTTGCAGATCGCTTAGAGAACTATGTCCGTAGGGAGGGAGACATCAAGGCCATCGTCGTTCACTTAGGTACTAATGATATCCCCAACTATTCTGTTGAACAAGCAAAGGAGCATATTATACACTTAGGGGATAGACCAACCTCTTTTTTGTCCACCCTGGCCTTCTCTGAGGTACTCCCACTATGGGAAAAGGGAAAAGGCCAAGGAAAAGTAAGGGAGGGTGAAATCAAAGGACTAAACACATGGCTCCACAATTGGTGGTCAGAAAAGGGCCACTCTTTCATCAGTGACTGGAAGGATTTCTGGGAAAGAGCTTATTTTAAATTTGACAGCCTTCACCTCACCACGGAGGGGGTAAGGGCACTAGGCAAAACCTTGACTGAGGGAACTTAGTGATGAATTGGCAGCACCTCTAGTGGATCTATTTAGCAGATCCTGAGAGAAGGAACAGTTCCCAAAGACTAGAAAAGGGCAATAGTGGTCCCCAGACATAAGGGTGGTAGCAGCTGGGAGGCAGGAAACTACTGCCCAGTCAGTCTCACCTCAGTGGTGGGCAAGATGATGGAAATGCTGCTCAAGAAAAGAATAGCATTCTTGGAGGAAACTGGACAACAGGACACCAAGCAGCACAGCTTCACAGTGGGAAGGTCCTGCCAGACAAACCTGACTGAGTTGCGACTAGAGTTACTAGGACAGTGGGGGGGGCCATGAATGTTATTTATGTTGACTTTAGCAAAGCCTTCGACTCAGTCCCACACAGAAGCCTACTAAATAAGCTCATGCATACAGGTGTGGGTTGAGAAGTGGTAGCATGGGTAAGTAGCTGGCTTGGACAGAGAACCCAAACAGTAATGGTAAATGGCACAGCATCAGGAGATAGGGAGGTGACCAGCGGGGTGCCACAGGGTTCCGTCCTGGGATCATTACTCTTTAATGTTTTCATAAGTGACATCACAGAGGAGCTGAGTGGGAAGGTGTGTCTGTTTGCAGATGACACAAAGCTCTGCAACAGAGTGGATACTGTACAGTGGGTGGAGCAAATGAAAAGTAACCTACTCAAGTTGGAAAAATGGTCCGACAATGGACAGTTAAAATTCAACACAAGAAAGTGCAAAGTTATGTCTCTGGGCAGGAGCAACCTAGAGATGGACTACTATCTGGAAGGGGAGAAACTAGCAGCCCCCCCCCAGCAAGAGTGGGATCTAGGGATTGTCATTTCAGATGACTTGAAAGTAGGCAGACAATGCGAAGAAGCAGCATAAAAGGCTGGCAGAATGCTAGGATGCATAGGTTGGGGCATCACAAGTAAAAAGACGGAGGTGATCCTACCACTGTCCAGATCCCTGGTAAGGCTCCACCTTGAGTACTGCATCCAGTTCTGGAGGCCTTATCTCAGTATGGACATAGATAGAGACAGTGCAGAGGAGGATAACACAAATGGTACATGGTCTCCATGTATTACCGTATGAAAGCAGGTTAGAGGAATTCAACATGTACTCCCTGGAGCAGCGCAGGGATAGAGGGGACATGATTGAGACATTCAAGTTTTGAAGGGCATAAACAGAGTCCCCACCCAGGAGATCTTTCGGGTCAGTAGCTCCACAAGGACAAGAGGTCATGATATGAAATTAAGGGGAGGAAGATACAGGGGCAACATGTGTAAATTTTTCTTTACGGAAAGGGTAGTTGATCCATGGAACGGCCTACCTGCTGAAGTCATTGACTCCAAAACAGTAGAGCAATTCAAATTTGCTTGGGATAGACACAAGGGGATTATCTCAAAGAATTCCTAAGGTGGGGGGGTAGAGCTCAGGGCAGACTAGATGGATCTTGGTCCCCATCTGCCATTACTTTCTATGTTTCTATGACACAATGGCAGATAGCAGGAAGAGGCCTGTCCTTTGGAGGGATGGAAGGTGATTGGCCATGGAGCTGGCCAGCTTGGTAGATCTCGTAGTTACCAGGGAGGAGCAGTTGCCAGGTGAGGGGGAGACTGATCATCCCAGGTGGGAGATGTGAGCATCTGTGGGTAGGAGGCTCACACACAGGACAGGGGGTCACCCACACTAGGGACCAATGCAGGGACAGGTATAATGACCTGTCATGGAGAGAACACCGCTGCCTGCACCAGCTGAGGGTGATGATGGAGAGTGGTACAGTGCCAATGCCAGGTGAGTACAGATGGCTCTATCTATCTTTTGGGCAGTAACTTGTGAGCAATACTGTTTCCAGGATAATATATTTTCTGGGTCATGTGCCTGAAGGAATGCAGTACTGTACCAATATGCCCCTGTTGTGTCCCGTCTGTCCTATGGAACTTTCTACACTGTATAGCCTGATCCTACCAATGCTGCTGTGTGGAGCCACTACTCCAATGGACATCCCCCAGTGCCCTCTACATTACAGGACCCACTGTGGGTCCCTGAGGCATGCACCTAGTGGTAGACAGGGTGTGTGCTACCACAGTGACATGATCGTGGTTTCAGGGTGGATGACTAGGTAATGTAACGTGTGTTCTACATGTTGCTGTGGTAGTAGGTGTACCCAAAAGCATTTGGCTGTGGCCACCGTCTATTTCATGTACACTGTGTTATGCAGCATGGATGCCAGTACACGTCCACCATGTAATGCATGGTGCACTATTACACTGCACAGGGTGTGCCACTCCAGTCCCAGCTACTGTGTTGGACTGCACCTATGGTACCATGTCCTCCCCTACTGTTGCACATGTATGCCTCCTGTGCCCCTGATGAGGTGGGCAGGGGTCACCTGCATCCTACTGCATACTATGAGGTGCACATGACCTGTAGCTGATATGTATGGGGTCATGGCTTTTCACAATGGTAAGGTGTGGCCATGCATAGTCCTGCCCATTCACACCATGCACATGTGACTGCAAGCACGCAGTACCGGTATATGGGCATGTATACTTTTTAGGGTTTGTGGCACTGTGCCAAGTGTTGCACTGCATGCTATTGATTACATCTTCTTTGTCTTCCTCCACAAACACCAGGGCCCAGTAAGGCCAAGCTGGGGCCAGAAAGCAGCAGCGGCACCACATGGACCAGTGACAGTTGGAGGAGACATCAAGCCATGATGGGGCCGTGCATGGCCAGTCCGTGGCTGGATGGTCTGCGGACATGCATCCACGTAACTACTCTGCATTGTGTGTTTTGCAGTCTGGGTTGTATGTCTACACTATACTGCATGCTTCTGTGGTTGGAGACAGATGTCCACATGTATCTTGCCACACTGCATGCATGCCTATGAGGGCAGCACCTATACAGCTGTGGATGAGGACACTCACCCGGCCCATAGAGCATTGTTCCGCCACTGACACTGTGTTGTGTCAGGGTCTGTGGAGTCTACTGTCGTGCACGTCATTGCAGCAGCCATGCTGCTGTGTGTGTGTGTGTGTGTGTGTGTGTGTGTGTGTGTGTGTGTGTACTGTGCCTTGCAATGCATTACACCATGCAGAAATGTGTCCACTGTGCCACTGACATGGTGCACTGGTCAGCTGATGGTAATACTCTCAGCCCTGGTTGGTACACCTGTCATTGTCAATTGGTTCTGGTGTGCCACATGGTTGGGACTATGGTTGCATATCTGTCCAGAGAAAGCAAGCACAGTCCAATGTTGTACCAGTACACCACTGTGTCATGCCGTGTGTGCTATGCAGCACCCACAGCAGTCTGCCTTCAGCAGTGCCATATCCACTGGGTGTCATGCCATTCCATCTCAAAAGAGCCTGGCTTATGTTGCAAGTGGTCAGCAGCACAGCGGTAGGCACTGCATGTTCCTTACCATATGTGGTCAACAGTGAAGCAGTTATTGCATGTTCCTTGCCATATGTGGGCAACAGTGAAGCTGTTATTGCATGTTCCTTACCATATGTGGTCAACAGTAAAGCAATTATTGCATGTTCCTTACCATATGTCGCCAACATAGTGATGTATAGTTGATGGTGTCTGTCCAACACAGTGATGACCAGAGTATGATTATTCCACTGTACAACGGTAGGGCCACGTATACATTTGGGCACAACTGGGTCTTCACAGGGCCACTGTTCTGCACTGGATCTGTATGAATGACTACCTATTGCCTAGAACAGAGCCAGCATCTGCTGGGAGGGATACCTCCAGGTGACTCTGCATCTCACACCATTGTTGTGCTGATGAGGTAAACTGTGTGAGGTGCTCACACGCATATAATACCACTGCACTTGCATGTTACTCCAGCTACTACACACAGTGCTGCATGACACTGCCATCTTTATACAGATGTGCTGTGGGTAACATGTCTATGCCTGGACCTGCCTGTGTGGCCGACCACGGGGGCTCATGGATGTCTGTTACCCTGCCCACCTGTGTTGCCCTGTGTGCCTGATGGCTGGTGTACAAGGTGCTGGGTGTGTGGATCTGGCTCCAAGCCCCTTGGGCCAATAGACAGCCTATCATGCACTGGCTTGGTGCTACTGTTGCTTGTGCTGCATTTCCACATCTGGCATGCCTGCTAATGTCATGTGTGTCTTGCACAACTTGGTCATGCTCTGTTGCAGCATGGCACACTCACTGTATGCACAGTCCTCTACTGTTCGGGTCTATAATGCTGTCCTGGTGTGCCATGCATATTCTATTGTGGCTGTTTGACTCTCTTCACCCATGTGTGGCATGGTGGCCCATGTGTAGGCTGGTTGTACATCTGTTATGCATGTTATGCCACTCCTGCATCCCTCCCATCCTGTGTGCACAGCTGGCTGAGTTCAGTGTATTTCTTTCCGTAGGTGCCCGGGGTGGCACAGGATGGCAGCAGGATGCAAGCATTCATGAGGGCCGGCATGATCTGCTGCTCCAACAGGTCTGTTTGCTATGGCTGCTGGTCTGGAGGATGGGTGAGCTGCCAGTGGCAACTGCAAAGCAGCTTCAGCAGCAGCAGCAGCAGTCAATACCACAATCACCACCTCCTGCTGCTCCATGATGGGGCCTTAGACTTCTACTGTACTTGGACATTTAATTTATGTTTTTTGTAAGGGGAGAGTGCCCTTTATTTTTTGTTTCATAACAGGCAGGAACACTTTATTTCTTGTTTTATAATGGGAAGGTGCCCTTTATTTCTTGTTTTGTCTTTTATATTGGGAGAGTACCTTGTATTAGGCAGGTGCACCTTATTTCTTGTTTTGTAATGGGTGGGTACTCTTTATTTCTTGTTTAGTAATGCACAGGTGCCTTTTATTTCTTTGTGGGCAGAAAAAGGCGTCAACACAGGCAGGGGCCCAGTACAAAAGGGCAGCCTGCAGCACCGACAGAAACAGAATTATCAAGTAAGGGAGGGGGAGTGAGCAAGCTCAATGAGCTCTGTCGAGACTGCTGTGGATTTCTTTGTGGGCAGAAAAAGGCGCCAATGCAAGCAGGAGCCCAGTACAAAAGGGCAGCCTGCAGTGTCGGGAGAAATAGAATGAGCGAGTGAGAGAGGAGGAGTGAGCGAGCTCAACAGCACTCTGTCGGAACTGCTGCAGATTTCTTTGTGGGCAGAGAAAGGTGCCAACGCAGGCAGAAGCCCAGTACAAAAGGGCAGCCTGCAGCATCGGGAGAAATAGAATGAGCGAGTGAGAGAGGGGGAGTGAGTGAACTCAGTGGAGCTCTGCCAGGACTTTAGAGTTGCCCACCCTCGCCCATGGTCCTCTGTGGTCCTATATTACAGCAGGGTCTCTGGAGTGGAGACAAAGCAATGATTGGATATGCTTAGGATTGCTGTAATAATAATACAGATTTAGTTGTTTTGTTTATTTCTCTAACTGAGCTAAGTACTGAGCTATACTGTTATGATTGCTGTAATATTGCATATTTATTTGTTCTGTTTATTTCTCTTACTGAGCTGAGTAATACTTGGAGTACAATAGGATTTCTAACTGGGCTAAGTGAAATTATATGAGAGCTGAGAACAAAAAGTATGGTAGCTGAGAGGTGAAGAAAAGACAAGGGGGCTTTAGGATTGCTACAGTAATACAGTATCTAATGGATGAGATTTGAGACTGAATTAACCCTGTCGGCAAGGGGGTAGTAGGGGGACTAGTGTGGGGGGGACAGGAATTTGAGTAAATAGGGGCCTAACAGTTGTAGCAGGGAACAGAACCTGGGAGTAAGAGCCCGTAATATAAGATGGGTGCCAAAATGGGGAAGGTGCCACATGTCAATAAGGTGGGCATCTTTGAAAGTGTGGTGAGCTGTACAGGGTGTGGGTCCACCATGATCCTGAACTGGGCTTGGAGGATTGGGGAAGGGGTGTATGGTCTGTACATGACTGGCTAGTTTGAGGGAGGAACTGTGGAGGTTAGGGAGGAGTCTAAGTGGCAGGGCAGATGAGTATGGTAGGAATTCGGGGGGAATAGGGGATGGCAAAGGGGGACACAGGAAGGACAACTAGGGAGTGAAACCGACCCCAGTATCAGAGGCACTAACAGAAAAGACAGGAGAAGGGAGGAGTGCCCAAGGTGAGGGGGGCCTCCTGATGGGGAAGGAAGAGACCATGAAGAGTACCAGGGGAGAGAGCAGATGGCTGCGAGTAAGGAGGGACCAGAGGTGGCACAGAGGGGAACAAGTAGGAGGGGGGGAACAAATAGGGGAAGATATGTAGATGGGGTATTGACTAGGAATAGATTTGAACCTCTGCTATGGGACAGAGAGAGGGGGAGAATGAACATACTGAAGGGGGGGAGGACAAGCGGGGCATGAGAAGGATGGCAACAGGTAGGGGAAGAGATAGCGAGGGTGAAAGGGTAGAAGGGGGCTAGTAAGGAAGGACAGGGTGGTGACTAGAGAAGAGAAGGCTACGGGAAGGGGAAGAATGGGAGGGGCATCACTATCGGGGTACAAGGGAATAGGGGTTCTAAATTGACAACAACAGGGATAGGAGAGGGGTTGGAAATCAGCAGGGGAGGAGGAGGAGAGGTCAACATGGGAAGCCCAGTAGGAAGTAGTCAGGCTGGGAAGGGGTTCAAGGGGAATGGGAGGAATAAGGCAGAGAAACGTGGTGAGTTGGAAGGAAGGGGTACAGATACAGAAGTCACAGAGGGTGCAGCTGGTGGGGGTAAGGGGCAGGGAAGAATGAATACTGGGAAGGTGGAAGGGGCATTAGAAGGGAAAGGGGATAAGGGCCGGGGGTACTCATCCTAGGGGATTCTATACTGAAATGGGTGAGATGGGGCAGAAAGGGGGAAAGGCACAGCCATATTTGGGTTGAAGCTGTCCCCAGGTTGACTGCAGGAGGGGTAGGGCAGGCACTGCTCAAGCGTGCAGCGAGGGGGAGGAAGAAACATCATTTACTGTTGCATGTGCATACAAATGACTTGGCGGGTACACTGTGGAAGTGGTGGGAGGGAGGTTTGAGTAGCTGGGCAGGCAGTGTGAGGGGGTGGGAAGTCGGTGATATTCTTGGAGGTACTGCTGGTACCATGTGCAAGCATGGGGAGGAAGGGTAGGCTTGAGGAATTCAATGAGTGGCTGAGGGATTGGTGCCACACCAAACATTATGGGTTAGTGACTAACTGGGTTAGGGTCTGGAGGGAATAGTGACTTGTACACGGGGGGCAGGGTACACTGGAGCAGGAAGGGGAGGGGAGTATTAAAGGCAGCATTACTGCTGGCCCACTGGCTCTGAGGGTTGAGACACTGGACTCCACACCTCATGCCACTCTGGTGACCCGGGTTTGGATGTGAGCCCAGGCTGCCAGGGGTCAGCAGGGGAGGGATAGGATTGGGTGTCCAGAGGACTCCTCTCCTTTCTAGAGGTGGGATCCAGGGACCCACCGCTCTGTAGCAGCCCCTGGTAATGACCGGGAGCACTACTAGAGCGGTATAGTAAAGGGACCGGAGTGTGGCAGACATTGGCATGCTGTGCCAAAGCGTCATTACTCACCCGCACTCCGCAAAAGGGAGAAAAGTGGAAAATGGGCTACGATCAGGCAGCATGAGCTTCTGACTCCCGCTGACAGTTCTTAGACATGGTACTTTCATTTCCAAATACCTAAACAGCACATATAAGCAAGCAACATTCGGCATTGACAAATGCTTGTTTCATTTTGTCATTGCGACACAGTACTTTATTATTTTTAGTAGTAATCTTGCCATTTTTGAAGGGGATCTTATTTACTTTCCCAGATTTCCTTCCCTTCTTTTTCCCTTCTTTTTTTGGGGTATTGGGAACATGAATAGAGGGGAATGAGAGATAGCGAGCGCTTCCCTTCAAAGTTGCCTCTTCCAGATCATCTATTCTCTGTAAGAGTTTAAACTGGCTTTCTAAGAATAGACTAGTCAAATCCTTTATATGACGTTTCAATTCATTATATGCTTCAAGCAAGACAATATTGGCCATTATTTGGTGTGCCAAAGCTTTAACTGTATATTGAGAAATGGTATCTGGACATTGTGCTATAATGTCAGATGGAATGCATATTTTTTCCACCTCTTTATCCAGTCTTGCAAATACCTCATCAGGGGAGCCTGCCAGGATTGAAAAATCTTCTGGAGAAGGGGATGGTGTGTGGGGAGGTGTAAAATCACTTAAATTACTAACATTAAGCTCCGTCGGGCTGAAAAGATTCAGCTTTGTTGGGTGTAAAGAAATTTCATCCTCCTCTGAAGTCACCCCCTTGCCAAAACCCTTTTCCCCAGAGACGTCTAGAAGATATTCTTGTCTAGTCCCCCAATTTCCATCTATCAGATCTGATTTATCTTTGGATATTATGTTTAGAAATCCATCTCTTGAGAGGGGAAAGAAATCAGTAATTTTACCTTGCAGGCAGTGCTTAGATTGAAGAGCAATGGGGGGTGGTCAGAATTACGTTTATTTTTATTTTCCAGTGTGGTACAAATTACTTGATTAGGTGTATCTCAGATTCTACAGTCCTGTGACTCATCTTCCATAACTGAGTTTGCGTATGTATTTTCTAAATGAGTTCCTCCTTTCTGAGCATGCTCATACTGAGAATGCTGAGTGTGATCTAAAGGGGGTGTAATATGAGGCAAAGGGGAAAGATTTGAAAAGACTAGTAGTTGTCTATAATCATGGGTCATTTCTTCCTTAATAGAAAATGTAGGGTCGAATGTTCTATCCTTAGGTGTAGAAGATGACAGTGACAGTTCTTGTGAGTAAACACATCAGTTTTTACTTTTCCTTTGAACTGTCTACTGAAAAGGCTTAGTTTGCTTTTTTTAGCAGTGCTTTCCCACTTGTGGTAAACATGGCTCAAAAACAAAAATGAATATCAAACAGATATCAGATAACAAAAGTTGAGTACTGGTTTACCAATTTGCCGGTGTGCGAAATTCGATTTCCTGTGTAAGTATAGATAAATGAATGAGATCAATCAGTCAAAAGGCAGAGTAAAGAAAATAAAACCATTACATAAATGCAGACTCCTCAAATTACTCAGTCAAAAACGATAACCCAAACCTAACCTAATGCCCAATACCCTCCACAAAAAGTTCAAAAGTCCATCAAGTGTCCACAAGAAACTTAACACCAACTCCATTTGAACATAGAGCTTTTAACAGTTTCTGGAGTCTTCTTTCCTACTTCTCTTTTGGCACTCTCCAGCAGTCACAACATATAAGAAGATGGGGGCAAGTTGAGTGTTGCAGAGCCTGAATAAAAACAAAAGTAGAAAAATTCCACGATGCTCAGTTTTGAAGAGCTTAGAATCAATTTATGCTTCTCCTGAGCAATAGAATCGTGATTCAGATATCCCAATACCCAATGTATAAACACTGGGGGGGGGGGGAGAAAAAACTTTTAAAAACTTTAAAATAAATGAATGCTTAAAGCAGTTAATTTAGATTTATCTCTATAACATGCTATACCAATCACTATCATTAAATAAATAGAATACAGGACCTATTGCAACCAAACTAGCAGTTTACCATGGTATAACGCTACCACACTACCACACTAGCATTTGTCTCTAGGACCTCCAAATATATATGTATATTTACCTTATATTTCCCTTTAAAATTCACTGTTGGAAGCTTCATAAAATTGCCACATCTCACCACATCACACCACTTCTTATTCACTTAATCGAGGAAGAAAAAAAACTTACTCTTGGTGAGATAACATGTAGGATAATGAATATACAATCAAGACCCCCAAGGCTCCTTTCCTTCTTCAATCCTTCTTAGGGCTTCTAAGGACTTTTAACCAGCTATCTTTATCCCACTTGCACTGAATTGCATCCCAGAGACTGAGTTCACAAGAAGGGTGCAAAGCATGCAAAATGCGCATAAGCAGGCAAAAAAGGAAAGACCAAGCCCAAAAGAATGTAGCAGGATGGTGTGGTCTCCTCAGAAAACACAGCAGCTTCTGAGGCAAAAACACCATGCATGCACTATATGTATCTTAGGCATGGGAACTGCATCTTAATTGGCTATCAGAGGGCATGTGATATCCTAACCCCCTCAAAATTCAAAAGGAGGAAATATGTGGTAACAAAAAATAAAAATAAAAAAATGAAACCCCTAAACCCTAAAAATCTATAAAATTGCACTACCTAACCAAAAAGGCAAAAAACCAAAAAATGAAAACAAATGGTATCTGTAATGCTAAAAATGTAAAAGTGTTAGAACAAAGGTACAACCAAACTCAAAAAAACTCAAAAAAAAAAGAAAAAGGAGGTCAAGATGGCACGTCCCTTTTATACTAAATACAACTCTGTAATTAGGTGTGTAGTCTGTGGATCCAGTTGGTTCCTCAAATGAGAAGCACAAATATAATGTAGTGGGTCCAATTTTCTCTGTGGCGCTGGTCTGAATGGCATCTCCTTGGCATCTCATCAGTCACTATCGCTCTGCAGCCATCACCAGAGCAGTCGAGAAAAATTTCCTGAGATGACAAAAGAGAAAGCAGCGAGAGAGGTACAGACCCAGCTGGGGCTCACAAAAAGATGGACTGGTAAGACTGCATGATGCTTAACATAGATGGCATACCTTTACAAAAAAATAAAACCAGCATAGCAGTTGTGCTGTCTGTGACTTCTCCACAGGCACAGACGTGCATAGCGAGCCTCAACCAAAGCCGACAGCCCTGAGGAAGCTAAACATGAACTCCCTGGAGGAAAGGAGGCATTTTTTAGATAAAAATGAATGGAGAAACATAATCAGAAATAGATACACTAACAGGACTGATAGCCCAAGCACAGCAAGCTTTTTGCCCTGCCATCACAGAAGCAACCTCATTTGAGAGGACAGCTGCTTCTTTAAGGAGGAGGCAAGCTGCAGGGGACAGAGCTGCTGGTTTGTAGAAAGGGTTTAGAAAGTTCATGGGGTGGAGCAAAGACCAAAGAACAGCACTGTGGTCGCTACTGAATGGAGACAGTGGAGTGTTTTAACTACCGGAGGGATTGTGCTTCAACTCCAAAATGTTGTGTTCTTTATTGGGAGTGTGACATGCCTTCTCTCTCTCTGTGATAGCAAGACAGTATGCAGAGCTCCATCCTGCAGCCATAAAAATGAGATTTGCTACTAAAATGTTGTACAAGGTCTTAAATTACACCAAGCAGGTTTTACTCTTCTTCATTGTTCACTACTCCTGCCTCCATGTTACTGCACGCTCTTCTTTCCATCTATTCTTTCTCTCTTATAAGGCTTTCTCTTTCTTATAACATTCTTCTCTTCAAAATCTTTATTTCATCAATGTCTTGTTCATATCTATTACCATCCAGTTTGACTTATTTTGTGTATTTTAAATTTACTTACTGTATTTACATATTTATGGATATGTTTATTGTATTATACCATATGAGTTTACTTAAAATATGTGTACGTTTTTATGGTTGTTTCCTTTGGTTTATGTACATTGGTTTTCTGAAAATTGAGTAAAAACTTATGAAAGCGTGTGAAAGATCAAAGTACATTTCAAGGTTAACTCCCTGTGTTCCAGATTGCTAAGTTTTCTAACAAACCTGTCTGCATTCATTTCAGCAATATAATTACTGTATATAAATTTGAAAACTATGGGATCCCTGTGTCCACATAAAGATTCACATATATTTTTAACCACAGAGAAGCAAGGAAAGAAAGAAAGAAAGAAAGAAAGAAAGAAAGAAAGAAAGAAAGAAAGAAAGAAAGAAAGAAAGAAAGAAAGAAAGAAAGAAAGAAAGAAAGAAAGAAAGAAAGAAAGAAAGAAAGAAAGAAAGAAAGAAAGAAAGAAAGAAGGAATAGATACAGCAAGTGAATGAAGGGAGATAACATCAATAAATTGTGGGACCCTTGGAGTGGCCAATTCCTAGGTGCCACAAGGAAAATTTGATTGTGCAATCCAGCAGGCAAGAGATGGACAAGTGACAGAATAAGAAAGGACAGAATAGAGACTTTTATTTAACTCTCTGTCTGTATAACAAAGGGGACAGGGTCTTACCCCAGCCCTGTCACAGGACCCACAGATTTGTGTGTCAAAATGGTAGTGGTCTTAAAGCCAGAGAAGGATGAGCCATGAGGATCTGTGTTGACCTAACCAAGCTGAGCGAGTCAGCCAGATGGGAGAAATTCATCCTTCCCTTAGTGGAGTAGACACTGAGGATGCTGGAAGAAGTAATTCTCTTCACCAAGCATGTTTCCAACTTAGGATTTTGGCAGGTATGTCTGTCAAAGGCATCAGAGAAATGTATTGCTTTTGAAGATTGCATTTGGCATCTCATGCACCCCTGATCACATCCAACGCAGAATGTGTCAAGTCCTGAAAGGCTTGGAGGGGGTTGTGTGCCACATGGATGATATCTTTGTCTTCAGTTGCATCAAAGAGGTGGACAACCAGACTCTCTATGTAGTCCGAAGAATGGTCCAGAGTGAAGGGCTCATATTCAATGCCAAGAAATGTGAGGTTGGGAAAATCAAAGCTCCATTCCTGTGATACATCATCTCAGACAAAGATGTACAACCTGACCCAAAGTCATTGGCAGCGATACAGAGGATGACAAATCACACAAATGTTTCCAAAGTTCAAGGTTTCCTAGTAATAGTAATACAGAGCTCTCGAACCCTAGAGAGGGCGGTGGTGGGGTACCGCAGGGCTTGGTCCTGGGTCCGATCCTGTTTAATGCATACATATTGGACATCAGGGAGGGCATAGGGTGTGAAATGAGTCTCTTCACTGATGACTCCAAGATGGGAGCAATAGCTGAGGGGGAAGAGAGGAGGTTGGCCCTGCAAGGGGATCTGGACACCCTGGAAAGCTGGGCTCACACATGGAAATTAAATTTCAATATCACCAAGTGCAAGGTGTTACATCTTGGGTGGAGAAACCCTAAACACAGGTACACTGTGGGAGGGGAGGCGCTGGAGGCCTCAATAGGGGAAAAAGACCTAGGGGTCATGGTGGATGCATGTATGAATAACTCTGAGCAGTGCAGGAGAGTGGCTAGCAAGGCAAACAAGATGTTGGGATGCATCGTAAGGGGGATCACCTCTAAGAGCAGGGAAGTGATTCTGCCGCTGTACAATGGACTGGTTAGACCACACCTTGAGTGCTGTGTACAGTACCGGAGACCACACTTGAAGAGCGACATACAGCTCTAGAGAGGGTACAGAGGAGGCAGCTAAGATGATATGAGGACTAGGGATTTGACATATGAGGACAGACTTGAGGAACTCTGCCTGTTTTCATTGGAGGAGAGAGGAGAGACAGGGGACATGTTTGAGGTCTTCAAGTACCTCAAGTGAATAAATAGGGTAAACATGGAGGGGATCTTTAGACTAAAGCAGGGAGGTATCACCAGAGGACATGGTTTGAAGTTGGAAGGTAGAAGGGTGAGGGGGGAAAAGAGGAGGAGGTTTTTCACTGAGACGGTGGTGGACCCTTGGAATGTACTGCCTGGCGAGCTGGTTCAGAGATCCACAGTGGAGGGCTTCAAGACAGAGCAGGACAGACACAGAAAGTGGATGTATTAGATGATGGCCTGGCCCGGGGGGTGGGGATGGATGATAGGGGTTTCTGGAACACAAGGGGGGAGAGTCTCGGCACCCAACTAGGGATCTGAGGTTCGAGCAGACTCGATAGACCGTAAGGCCTAATCTGCTGGCAGTCAGTATGTTAATGGTCAGCCAGTTGGGGAAGTTCAGACCTGCCTCAGTAAAACAAACAAGAGTCCTATGAGAACCTTTGTCACAGGCAAATCAGTGGGTTTGGGGTACAGCCCCATGAGCAAGGATTTACAGCTCTCAAAGCAGAACTCTTGGCATCACCTACCCTAGCCTTGTTCAATCCAAAAAATGAAACAAAAGTTGCTGCAGATGCAACATCCTTCGGACTAGGAGGGGTCCTGATGAAAAGCATGAAAACCACTGTAAACCTGTTGGGTATGGCTCCAGAGCACTGATGCAAACACAGCAGTGCTATGAGTCAGTCCAATGGCAAGGAGGACTAAGGCACTGAGCACCTTACCTCCTGCCATAGTTTTCCAGGGGTCAGCCATGGGGGGAGGGCTGGGAGAAGATTGAGTGCCCACCTGGCAACTCTTCTCTCTTAGGTCAGGGTGGTAGGCTGTCTCAGCTCTTTCTTGCCACCAGGTGGAGGCTAGGTGATAACCCATGGGAGTTCAAGAGGCAGATGTACATTTAGGGTGTGGGAAGGGAGCCAAGATCCCGGGACACTTACACACCTCCGTGCACATGCATTCCCCAAGTATGCTGTGGCTGGGGGAGGGCAGGGAGAAAAACAATGAGGTAAAATATAATATGGTGTAGCAGGCATTGCTGACACCCATGCACTATGCCTCCATTCACCCCATGATCAGAGGACTTGTCAGCTGAACTGGATTCAGGCATCAGTGGGAGGACAGCCCTTCCTGTCCTGACCCCACCACTGGGGAAATCTGTGAGGGTGATGGCCAAACAGGTAAGCCTGGGGAGATGGTGGAAGGTGGGGGTGGTGGAGTAGGGGGCAGATGAGGAGCCAAGCTTGCCATGGCCAGGGAGAATAAACAGATTATGGAAAAAAAGAACAGTGCGATACACAAATTGAAAAAGATACACTCGCTGTAGTGTGGGCATGTGAACGCTTTGCTTGTCACCTTGTGGAAGTGCACATCAGTCCAGAGACAGATCACAAACCTCTGGTAAGTCTGTTGGGCACCATACACTTTGATGACATTCCTCTGAGGATACAGAGGTTCCACAAGTGGTTGATAATATACTCCTACACCATTGTTCATGTTCCAAGCAAGTCTTTACCGCTGATGCCTTGTCAAGAATACCTCTCAAAGGACAACTTATGGAAGGAGATGCAAGCCTCATGAAAGAAACAAATATCTATCTCTTTCAAATACAAGACACCCTTACAGCATCAGACAGCAATCTTGAGTAAATAAGACCGTGACTACAGAAAGTTCATGTATGTCAACAAGTCATGAAAGTTTGCCAACACGTTGGCCACCAAGGGTTCATGGTCCAGATACTGTCAAAACATTTTGACATGAATGACACACCTTAACAGTTCAAGACAGCTTACTTCTGAAGGGAACCAGAACTATAATTCGTTAATCTCTACAGGATGCTACCCTGAAACTACTCCATGAAGGACACTGGGGCATAGAAAAATGTTGCAGGAGAGCACAGCAGACTGTGTGGTAGCTGAGGCTTGGTGCACAGCTAACAACCATGATAAAAAAATGTAACGTCTGTACCAAACTCTGTTGCAATCCAGTAGAACCGCTGATTCAGTCTAAATATCCAGCTAGACCATGGCGAAAAGTTGCTATAGATCTCTATGACCCGAAAAGTCTGAAATTCCTCATAGCTGTGGACTATCATTTGAAGTAGGTTGAAGTTTTTCATCTGAACTTTACCACTGCAAGTCATGTTATCAGACACTTGAAAGCAATTTTCACTCACCACGGAGTGCCAGAGACTTCAGTATTGGACAATGGTCCACAGTTCAGTTGTTCAACCTTTGCAAAGAATTATGGCTTTGTACATATCACAAGTAGTCCAAGACATCTGCAAGGCAATGGAGACGCCAAAAGAGCAGTACAAACAGTAAAGAGACTTCTCAAGAAAGCAATGATTTGTTCAGAGCTTTACTTGTTTACCGAGCCACACCACTTGCCAATGACTACAGTCCAGCAGATCTGCTGATGGGCCAAAAACTAAGAACAACCATGCCTACAGTATTTTGCCATCTCTTTCAAATCCACAACTTCCAGATCAAGGAAAACATTAATCTACACCCTTTAGCTTTACTGAATTTAGAAAAGAAAGTAGAGTATTAAGATCCTCGTTTAGCACATGACCATCTATTCCAAAGATATCAATAACTATGGGGGATTGAGCCTTTTCTGTGCAGGCACCTAAACACTGGAATACACTACCATTATTCTGCTTTAATGCAAGCAGCCATATAATTGTTAAAACTCAGCTAAAGTCTTATTTGTTACAACAAAACAATTGTAACTGTTTTTAATGTTATACATTATTGATGTATTTGTTTATTGTGTATAATATTGTGTCATCTTAGCCACATTTGTAGGGGCTCTGAGTAGTTCCTAAAAATGGGCCTTGGCTCGGTGTACTTACCTGGTTAACAAAGTAAATAAATAAATAAAAATAAGGAAAAATTCAAGGCCATGAGAAGTTTTCATAAGAAAATCATATTACTTAAAGATGCAGAGCTCATACTTTGCCACAGCTTCAACCTAGAGAACGAGACCGGATGTTAGATGTGAAGATTTCAGCACAGGTCACAAAACAGCTGTTACTTCATGCCTATCTTCTGGAGAGTCTACAGGAACCGTTGATATGCAACAGGTACCACTTTGTTCGCCTTCACTCCAGAGAGGAGAAGGCCAGGGATCGGAAGATGGACTGTCACTGCCTCTAGGGGATCCACCAGATAATCATCCAGAAATCAACCAGAAGGGGTACAACCAGTACCCCTAGAAAATCCTGTACTGCTACTGAGACCACAGCAGAGGCTGTTGAAAGGCAGACCAGTTGCAGAGCAACCAGCCTTGAGACGCAGTGTAATGATCCAATCAGATGGGTGTCAGTTCAACCTCAAAGGGGGGGACTTGTAAATAAAAAGGACAGAATGTGTTAAAATAATTTCACTGCAAGTGACCCAGAGGCAAAATAATCCTCCCACTGAGCTGGAAGTGTTCAGACAGTCTACCCTGACCTTCATCGATAGCAATGGTAACAATAACAGGAAAGTTTAAACATACTTTAAAAAGTTGATGTACAATTGTAAGTTGTTAGTACAAGACTGAACTTCTGAAGAAACGTATATCTGTCCCAAAATGGGGAGATTTGGTGATAGGTGGCACTCTGACTAAGTCAGCTATCTAGTTTACTAAGTGAACTCTAGGAAGAACTACCAAGAGGAACTTCTTGTTAATAAAGTAGATGCCATGCTACCTTCAGCCTATGTGTAGCATGGTTCTTAACAGCACACATGACACAAATGACCCACTCTTCTCTGTCACAGCTCAGAACCCTTACTTTACAAACAAAATGTGAGCCAGCCTGCTGGCGCAACGGTAGCACTACCGTTTGTGGTGCCAACAACCCGAGTTCAGAAGCGAGCTATGGAGTCAGAGGATCAGTCTGGGGGGAGGAGAATTGAGCATCCCAAAGACTGCTCTCCTCTGGTTGGGTCAGTGCCTGGCATTAGCCTGGCTACTAGCAGTGGCTGGGGGTCGGCACACCGAGACCTCACACAAGGGAGGAATGGAAGCAGAGCAGATGCCTGGTTTGCTGCATACGGGAGTTTGCGCAGTACTGCCATAGGTGTCATTACATGCCACTTCCTCTGAGCCAGACCCCGCACCCAGCTATCTGGGCACATCTGCGCAAACTGGATCTTGTTCTTGGTGGGGCTTGAGGGGGCCCCACTGACCCCACCAAGGGGGGGGGCAAGCCCTGGGGGAAGAGCTGGACAAGTAAGTAAGGGTGACAGGGCTGGGTAGACCAGAGTATGGGGGCCAGTCAGCAGGGGGGAAAAACAGATAAAAAATAAAATAAAAACAAAATATGGTAACTTTAGTCTTCTCTTCAGAGGCAGAAACAGTTTTTGTCAGTAAGAAATCAGTTAGCTGTACCTCAAAAGACTCGGTCACAGAAACATGAAGTATGCAAACAAAATATTTTAATGCTTCAGGATATCTATATAGATAATACAGGGCACTACACAAAGACTATGTGGAGCAGTAATTCTACAGAAATAAAAAGAAAATGTTTTGCACACAGCAGAAAGAAAACAGGTACTAACTACTATCTGGACAGCGCATCTGCATGCACACACCCTGCTGCAAATCTTCATAAAATCGGGCCCAACATCTCCAGTGTGTTGTAGGCTTCCTCTCTTTACAGCAGCTTGCTGCTTAGGTAAACAACTGGATGTTCCGCTCCCAGGTGCGTAACCTGACTCAGAACCATGCCTAGCCCATGATCTGATTAGGCTGGCAGCACAAGTACCTGACACAATGCTTCCTTCAGCTGGCAGAACATGGTGTCACAGGTTTTCGTCTACTGAACCTTTTCTGGAATTTTTCTCCTGGTGAGATCAGACAGAGGTTTGGCCATGCTGCTGAAATTTGGCACAAACTTATGATAGTACCCTGCCATCCTTAGGAAGGTCTGCACCAGAAGACATACGAAGAGAGATTAAAGGAGCTTAATATGTATACCCTCGAGGAGAGGAGGGAGAGGGGGTCATGATAGAAACTTTCAAGTACCTCAAGGGACTCAACAAAGTCCAAGAGGGTAACATCTTTCAGAAAAAGAGATGTGCATGAACAAGGGAGCACAATTTAAAGATAATGGGGGGACAGCTCAGAGGTAATGTGAGGAAGCATTTTTTCACGGAGAGGGTTGTGGATACATGGAACAGCCTTCCTGAGGAGGGAGTGAAGTCAAAAACAGTGGGGGAATTCAAGAATTCATGGGACAGACATGAGGCAATTCCAGTGGGGGGGTAGGAGGAAGTAGGGTGTTAGTTAACTAGGATCTGCAGCTTATCCATTAGGTAGGGAAATGGGCAGACTAGGTGGGCCAAGTGATCCTTATCTGCCATCAAATTCTGTGGTTCTGTGTTTCTTCCTACTGGTCATGAGCATGGTCCATTCCTGAATGGCCTCAATATTCACTGGCTCAGGCTGGATCTACCTACTCCCCAACCTGTGCCCAAGGTACGACACTTCTGCCATTCCTGTCTGGCACTTCTCTGCCTTGACTGTCAGCCCAGCAGGCTGCAGTCAGCAGAACACCATGGATATGTGCCTGATGTGATTCTCCCAAGTTTGGCTAGTGATGGCGATGTCATCCATGTACACCAGAGCAAAATCTTCTGCCTCATTTAGAATACGGTCCATGAGTGGTTGAAAGGTAGCTGGCACATTCTTCCTCCCAAATGGCATTACCCTGAACTGCAATAATCCAAGCTGGGTGGCAAAAACTGACCTCTCTCTGGTTTTGGGGGTTGGGGTACCTGCCAATAGCCCTTTGTCAGGTCTATGGCGGACAGGTTAAGGGCTCCCCTTAACCTCTTTAGGACTTTATCAGTCCTGGGCATGGGATATGCTTCCACCTTTGTGCAGCTGTTGAGCTTGTGGTAGTCAACACAAAACCACATGGCCCAGTCTTTCTGGTGATCAGTACCACTGGGGAGGCCAGGGGGCTACTGGACCTCTGGATCACCTGGAGAGCCAGCATCTCCTTGCTCTCCCCCTCTGTGGCGTTTCTTACTCCTCCTGGGACTCTGTAGGGTGGCTGTCTCAGTGGGGCTTGGGACCCTGTATCCATGTGGTGCTCTGCCAGAATGCTATACCCCCGCTTCACATGATCATCTCACTGAGCGTATGCAGCACCTCATGCATTTTGGCAGCTTTGGATGGTATTAGCCGCTCTGAGAGGGTGGCCGCATCCACTGAAGATTCTCCCTTAACCTCCCTAAGGAGTTTCATCAGTGGGTCTCCTTCTACCGCCTCCTCTGGATAGCTACACACAGCCAGGCCCATATCATCCCTGTTATGGTATGGTTTCAACATATTTACATGGTACACTAGCTGTTTGCACCCCCTATCTGGTAGCTCCACCACATAACTTACATCATTCACCCTCCTGACCACTGAGTAAGACCCCCTCCAAAGCCACCTGTAATTTGTTCTGCCAGAAGAGGACTAACAGCATCACCTGTTGCCCAAATTTTAACCCCCAGGCTCTGTCCCCACAGTAATACCATGTCTTTTGCATCTGTTGTGCAACAGCTAGGTGTTTCTGGGCAAACCCCAAGAGCTCCTTGAGTCAAGACCTGACGTTCAAGACATACTCCACAACAGATTCCTCTTGGGAAGCAAGCTCACCCTCCCATTCATCACTTACCAAATCAAGGGGTCCCTTACTATATGGCCAACCAGGAGCTCAAAGGATGAGAATCCCTATATGCAAATAAGACTGAGTAGGTACTTGTTCCACTCTCTCACGTGCTGGTCAGTGAATGCTGGTCATTAATTCCTTGGAAATGACCAGCCTCTCGGTCATTATAGCTTAATCAAAATCATATCTGTATCACGTTTTCAACTGAGTTTGAACTAAAGAATACAGTCTCTGATGTTCGGACATTCTTGAGCTTCAACATCTCCTGCTACTGCAGTAGGGGTTGCTTTCTCGTGCACTGCCCCCTCTGTGTCCTCAGGAACTGGTTCCCTTACCTTGCTATGGGTAATTACACACACAATATTTGTCCTACTATTGAAGTCATTACCCATGATTACATCCATGGGCAGGTCTTGCGCAACACCCACGTCCTGTATGACCTGGCCACCTTCCCAGCTTAGAAAGATCCTGTCCATTGGCACTGACACCATAGGATCCATCACTCCTCTAATCCTAGAAAACTGACCAGGCAAGATTTTTTTCCTTCTGAATCAAATCCTTCTTCACCATAGAAATGGAGGTCTCAGTGTCCCTTAATCCTTGAGTTACAATCCATTCATCACTACTGAGTGCATATGTGCAGTGAGGATTAGGGGAACTGCACTCAGTTTACAGGCCACTATCTGCTGTGAGCTCCCTGAGCTATCCTCTCCTGCTGCACTAACCCCTTTTGGACAATCAAAAGATGAATGCCCCCATTTATGGCAGATATAACACCTGCATTCACTTGTCTCCATGCTTTTTTTTGTTACTTTCTATTTTTGCTCCTATCTCTCCCCCAACTGGTCCACTCTCTCAGAGCCCCAAGCACTCACACTCTGCTGATAGGGCTGAGGTGTCGGCTCCTAGACTACATCACTCCATTCAATTCTAGAGACCCGGTTAACACCCCAAGTGGGGCAAAGGAGGATTCCACCCCTTACCTCCTCCTATCCTCAGGAGAGAGGGTGTGTACAGCAGAGTCTGCCTCAGTTCCTTTTTTGTGAAAGTGTGGTGCAGTGGTTCATCACCCGGACCAGCTGTGGGGTGTCTTTCCTTTGTTCAGTGCCCTCCCCTGCTGATGTCAGTGCTCAAGAAGGGCCAATGAGACAGGGGTGTACTGAGACGTGTCTCCGCTCAGGGTCCTTGGCTGACATCAGCCCCTCCCTTTCATTCTCTGCTTCCCCGACTGCACTGCCAGTACAAAGGTTCACCCAGGAGATGGCAGTAATGTAGCAGGGCTAGCTAGCAACCATCCCCGGAAATGGAGAGCCGCCGTCGGACGCTTGATCCCTCTCCCCCAGCTGACCACCAGTGACCCATGTCCCTTCACTGAATCTGGGTAGCTGGCGTGGCGTGAGGTGTGGTGTCCAGTGCCTCAACCCTCAGTGCCACCGGGCCAGCCTGTCTTCGTGCTTTTGAAACCAGGTGGCATCCTTTTTGTTCAGGCATAGGCTGGATTCCTTTAGGTTTCCCCACCTGGGGTTCCCTTAAAACCAGCTGATATCCCCCCCCATCACATTTGTCATGAGAGGATGGTTGGCTGGATATGAACTGATCAGCCCTCTCAGCTGTCTCCCTTGCAGAGCTTGGAGTTCTATCCAACAAACATATTCTCGGTTCCTTAGGTATCATTTTTAGGAACTGCTCCAGAAAAAAAATAATCTTTTGTTTCCTCCACAGGATGACAGGATGAGCTTTTGCACCCTCTACCCAGTGTTCTAACAAATTACTTAGCTGCATGCACATTTCAGCATGGCTGTCCCTTGATGCCTTTCTTAACCCTCTACATTTTTGCATATAGGCCTTGGTGGTTAACTCAAAATGCTTTAGTAAGGTATGTATTGGTTTATCATAGTCCATGCAATCCTCATTTTCCATTCTGGCAAATGCTTCTAATGCCTTGCCTGTAAGCAGTGGCATTAGGTGAGTTGGCTAAGAGGCCCTGCCCAATTCAAACTAACCACAGATTCTCTCAAAAGATCTTAAAAACAAATCAAGATCATCCACTGCCTGATATCTGGGAAACATTTGAGAATTGATTTTAGCTTCTCGGGTTAAACCCCTCATGCCATGTCACATTGTCAGGTGATGCCCTCTGCTGCAGAATTTCCATCTTTCTCTCATGCTCACGCTGTTTCTCTTGCTTCTTTTTCAGCTGGATCTCATGCTGGTGCTGCCGCTCTCCCTCCTCTCACTCTCACTGGATATCATGCTGGTGCTTCTTTTCTTGCTCCTCAGCCTTCACCTGAACCACAGCAAGATCCAGCTTCAACCTCTGTACCTGTAAAGGGATCCAAGTCAGAATTGTGAACACAAAACTGCAACTTTGAAAACAACGAGGGCTTGAAGGCAAACTGGACAGACAGTAACAGTTGTTTTTGCGGGGGGCATTGCCTCCCGCACCCCCATTTCTAACTATACTAACTCTGAGGTTGGAGCACCTCAGAGAGGGGGGAATGCAACTGTTGCCATCATTCTGTTTACCATCAAGCCATGACTGTTTTCACAGTTACAGTTTTTGCATCACTGTCATCACGGGCTACCCTGTAAAGTTACCTCGGTTTTCAGCTCAGGCTCACTTTCATGCTCTCCGGTCTCTGTCTCTGTGGTTTCAGCTAGCGGTGACCACTTTTACAGCACATTGTTGGTCACTTTATTTGAGAATGTTTATCAGTTCCGCCCATGTTTGGCCTTACTCATAATCCAGTTCTTTCCTTTTGCATAGCTCCTGCAGGCTTAGCAGTAAGCACTTCTCATATGGCCCAGGCACAATGTCTTCTATCTATCTATCTACTCTTGCTTAACAAAATAAAACTGGTAGAATATGCAGTCCCCTTTTGTATATCCTGTTCTGTGACTGAACAGAGAACCTTTATACTAGCAAAACTATTTCAGATCCCACAGTTTCTACCAGTTTGTGGAAAACTGGTCACCCCAGACTCAGCCTGCAACTGTTACCAGTGTTCTCAAACCCTTCAGCTGCCTGCAGGTGTACTCAGTAGCTGACACCACTCAGAAAATACACTCTCTTGTGGTATATCTAGGTCTCTATCCCTCCAGAGCCACTGTTCACACAGTACATCATTCCTTGCCCAAGGGCAAATGCCCCCCATCACAACTGAGAACACCTTGATTTCGAAACAAAATATGGTAACTGTAGCCTTCTCATCAGAGGTGGAAACACACTTTTTGTCAGTTATAAATTAGTTAGCTGTACCTCAAAGGACTTAGTCACAGAAACATGAAGTATGTAAAAAAATAATATTAAAATATGTCAAGATATGTACACATATAATACAAGATAGTACACAAAGACTATGGGGGACAGTAATTCTACAGAAATAAAAAGAAAATGTTTTGCACACAGCAGAAAGAAAACACCCAGAAAAATCTTACTGCACTTTTTAATTTTCTTTAAGTAGAATGGTTTACCCACACACGACACCTTGATGAATCAGGGCAGACTTGAGCCTTAGATGTTAACTATTCAGAGTTCTAGCCTTACCAACTCTTTCAGGCTCCACAGTCCTCCAAACCCTTCAGCTGCCCTTCCATAGCACATCATTCAGTATGTCACTCTAACATCTTAGATTCAACATTTATTTTGGGTCCTAAAAAAACTCTGGAAAGACTGGAGGAAACTGGAATCTTGGGTTTTATGGATTGCAAGTTCCACCCCTTTGTTTTCCCTCCTGTATCACACAGCAGGAATGACTACTTCACTCATTAGCCAGGATCCTTCATGAAACATAACAAGGTTGTTCTTGCATTCAGCTGTCCCATTAACTAGCTAGGTAGTCACAAAGTACAGACCGAAGAGACTGTAATCACTGTTCAGAGTCATCCTGCATGCCTGCGACAACTAACTTTATCAGACAGTTTTGACCTCAGCTGAAATACTTACAAGAGGTCTCGTTGATAATAAAAATGAAACACAGATACATGAACACAAAAAAATCACACACATGTTGTTACATGAAGTAACTAGCTTGGCCCTCTCTGCCTAACAGAAAATCCAGCCTTTCTGTAAAAAATAGAAGTCATCTTTGGGACTCCTCCAATAAGGCAACCACAAAGAAAAAGGTCAGTAATATATAGAAGGATGATGACACCTACGAACATTCAGACCTGGATATTACAGACAATATAGACCAATATCCAACATTTCCTACAAATCCAGATGAGAATTATGTTGATCAGGATGCCAATCCTGAAACTAAGTTAGAAACTTGCACTGCTCTTAAAGCAGCAGTACAAAGAAAAAAGTTATTCCAAAAAGCTCATTTTCTGCTATGGTTCTGAAAAATATTGGCAGAACTGTTGATTTGAGTTTTCTGGATGCTTCCTATGCTGTGTACTTTACATTTGCATATTTGTCTGGACTCCTTACCCTCCTCGGGTCCTCAGTATTATTTCTATGCAACAATCAGGTGGCCATCTTTTTTCTTGAGAAATAATCATTTTAAAACTTTCATAAAATTCTTATATGATAATAAAAACAAAAAATTTGACCACCAAAATAAACTGGAAGAGATTTGGCATCAATTAGGAAGAAAAATGGTGGGGTCAAATTTTAACCCATTTTCGTTGCAGTGCTGCTTTAAAGAGCTAGTGTGATGGCCCTTTTTGATATTGTGACTCCTTGTGTTTCGTACATCCAACCTTTTACTAGACTGTATTACTGTGTTGAATAATCATCCTTTGTAATTTTAAGATACGGCCATCTGCATTCTGTATCTCGAAGTGGGTCTTCCCTGGGCTCCGCATGCACATTCAATAGAGAATGGCAGTGACGCTGTTGGTGGGGGAGCTGCAGGGAACCAAACACAGCAACAATCAGACATTTGATCAGTGTTCTGTCAGTTCTTAAGCATAATTAAGTTATACGGTTAATCACTCAGTTTCCTTTTTTTTTTTTTTTAATTAACAGAATAGTCATGTACAGTTGTATCATTTTTTGCAGATTGTAGTAATGTGAGAAGTGCAAGACACTGCACTGCATAAGTGGGAAGAAACAATAAACTTGAAAACTGAGAGAACTTCTCTTTGCTTTTAACTGAAAAGCAACTGACAGACCTGACACTCCTGACAGTGACACAGTGAGTCAAATAAATACTTCACCCTCTCCATCTCAGTCTGCTGGTCACTTTCTCCACTGCAGCTAACTATCAAAAGGAGTCTACAGGGACTGAAATAAATGACAACCGGGACAGTAAATGCCTGAAGTGAACGGGGTAGGTAATCTATCTGGTAATGTGTGCATCATGCAACCTTTTCTTGTTCGTGAGAAATAAATTAGTTGCTGTGGAGGTGTGGAAAGGCCTTCCTAACAGCCATGAAGAGATGTCAATGGCTGGTAGGCTAAGCGCCATTGCCAGCTATCTTTATCCCTGCTCCTCCCACCCCTGCAGTCTTTGTTAAGGTAGTGCAGTTATGGAAGTGAGAGTTAGACTGCAACTTTAGCTTTTTATGTTGGCTTGTGCGTGCGTGCCAGACAACATATTGCACTAGTAGCAGATTTGGAGGTGCGGTCACTGTGGGCGAATGCAGGGCACGCATCAGAATGTACGTCCCTCATTCCCCAATAAGGCAGCCGCAGGTGCTGACACCAGGCATATGTCAGGTGGCCACCAGATCTAAGAAAAGGTCCACTGCAATCATGCAGTGGCACAATATTACGCCCTCCTGAAGTGCCTGGTGACAGTGTCTGCAGAGTGCCCTGACCTACTTCTTTTGCTGATGGGGGAGCCCACTCCCTGTCGGCATAATGACCCTCTCCCATTTACAGTATATGCAGAGGGGGTGCCCAATCTCCCTCGGCATTATGTGCCCCCCCAACAGTCTTTCTTTGCTGATGGAGGGCCCAGTCCCCATTGGCTTCAGTCCCCCCCTCCCCATTTATTTTGCTGACAGGGGAGCCCACTTCCTGTCAGCATAATGTCCCCCACGCTTTTGTTGTGTGCCGAGGGGTGTGCCCAATCCCCATTGGCTCTTGCCCCCCCTTCACTATGTGCTGACGGGGGTGTCCAATCCCCTGTCGGCTACAGCATCCCCCCAAAAAAAAAACACTTAGGTGGCACACTGGGAGCCCATCCCAGCTTGCCAAATCCCCTGAAAAACAAAAACCATCCCGTGATGTTCCCTTTTTTTTACCCTGCAAAAAAGAAAACGGTCCTTTAGGTCTCCCTGCCCCTCCCACAACCCGCCCCACCCACTGCACACCCTGCCTCCCCACACCCCCTCACCCTATACTTACCTTCAGAGTCAGGCGATGATCTTTGATGGACCAGGAACACGTTTGCACTCTTGAAGCCGACCGTGAACTGAAGAAATGCCGGTAAGCTGTATAATGGCATGAATAGGGTTTTTTCAACTTTGGTGCATATCTCGGGCATTTTGGGGAATTCTGACACCAAATTTTCAACATGGGGTTATTGGGACCCCTCCTGATGAATTCAGTCACTGTCATGGCATTATTCAGTCCCAAAAGGTGATTTTGTGGTCACTGCATGGAATCACCTTTTGGGACCGATTAATGAAATGACAGTGCCGCTGTTCATGAAGGGGGCTCTCAAAAAGCCTATGTTGCAAATTTTGTGGAAAAATTCCCCAAAATGGCTGTTTTACAAGCGTGCATTGTGCAGTTTCCATGCACGCTCGTAACTTCGTGAATTTGTAATATTTTCACTCCAGATTTTCAAAATTGGCATTTTTCCACACCTCCTTATGAACAGTACAGCTGCCATTTTACATATCCTGGCCAAAATGTGTTTTCGCACCTGTGGCGCACTATGGCATGTTTGCTGTGGGAAATCAACTTTTGGGACAAATTAGCAAAATCACAATGCCACTGATCATGAGGGGAGGTCCCAAAATGCCTATTTTGAAAATGTGGTTAAAAAAATCCCAAAAATAATTGGGTTACGGATGTGTGTTGCACACTCTCTATGCATGTTCATGACTTCACCAATTTTTAATATTTTCACTCCTGATTTTCAACGTTGCAATTTTTTTACACCTCCTCATGAACAATACAGTTGTCATTTTTCACATGCTGCCCAAAATGTGTTTTCATCTCTGTGTCACCAAATGGCATAGCCAGTGTGCAAAACTACCTTTCAGCTAACAAACTGATAGTGCTGCTCTTCAAGAGGTGGGCTCACAAAAAGCCTATGCTAAATATTTGGAGTAAAATTACCAACAAATGCCTATGGCGTTAGGGTTTACAACTGTAACTCCCCACCCTGTAGAGACTGACAGACATCAGGGGTGTGACTTGGGATCATTGGCTGTATTGCTCACACCATTCCACCCCCACCCCCACCCTGCAGCCAGAGACAGGCATCGAGGTCTGCCTTGGAGTGTTCAGCCCTAAAGTTCACCCCATTCTCCTATACTGCACCCATCTCAGTGTATTTCTTTATGGAATGGTGTAAGTATAAGGCCCAATGACCCCAAAGCACACCACGACACTTGTCAGTGTCTGCAGGGTAGGGTGAGGTAGAATGGCATAAGCATTATAGCTGACGACCCGAAGGCACACCCTAACACCTGTCAGTCTCTGCAGGGTGAGGGTGGCATTGGCTTCAGTTCAATACTTCACTGCCATTTCTATTATGTGTACCTAACTCCTGCACTACCAATGCCAATGCCAGTGAGACAACATTCGGCATTGACAAATGCTTGTTTTCTTAATGGTTGGCTGTAACTTAGCTCTTACATTTCATATTTTCTTGTTTTTTTTATATAGCTTTTTGCTCCCCATTACTGCCTCACACCTCACTTTGGCACGGGGGAGACATAGGTATTTGTTTACTTAGTTTTTCTCCCTCCTTACCCTGGGACCCCAGAACATGGCTGTATATGCCTGTGGAGGTGAGCATGTACCCCCTGGCTCCAGTGACAGCCCCTTCTCCCCACCCAGCCTAATGCTGAGTCTCCCCTTGGGCTTGGCGATAGCACCAAGCCTCCACTCAGTGGCAGCCAAGAGCCCAGGAGACTCCAAATCCCTCCCCAGGAGAGGTGAGCTGCCTGTTGGCAGCTCAGTTCTAGCTTCTACCCCTCCCCCAGCCGACCCATGGCAACCCGAGCTCACTCCTGAACTTGGGTCACCGGCAGGGTGCAAGGTGTGGTGTTCAGCACCTCAACCCTCAGCACCACCGGGCCAGGTATATTTCACATTTTCAGGAGTTAGCATGGAAACAAAGGCAGTAGGAGAAGAGTGAGCAGACTGACTGTTGGCTTGAAAGCACAGTTAACTTTTTTACAGCTTGAAGGCGCAGTTAGCTTTTTTATATCTGCACTCTAGTGACTCTCTCTCTGGGAATCCCTAAAATAACTAATAGACAGAGAAGAGGTTAGGTGACAGACAGTGCACAAGTGAGCACATCCTGTCCCAATGCTACAGCACAGTGATGTTTTGATGCGTTCCTTCCCCCCCCACTGAATAACTTCTGGTCCTGTTTGTTGTGGCACATGGCAATGGACACAATCAGTGACTGCAGGGATCTGAAAACCAATGAAAAATATACAAAAGGACTACTTGTTTTCATTCACGAGATAATATGGTGGATCCCAAGGACTACTTGTTTTCACTAGATAACATGGTGGATCCCTTCAAGGACTCCTTGTTTTCTTTCATGAGATAATATAGTGGATCCCATCAAGGACTACTTGTTTTCACTAGATAATATGGTGGATCCCATCAAGGACTACTTGTTTTCACTAGATAATATGGTGGATCCCAACAAGGACTACTTGTTTTCTTTCACTAGATAATATGATGGATCCCATCAAGAACTACTTGTTTTCTTTCACTATATAATATGGTGGCTCCCATCAAGGAGTACTTGTTTTCACTAGATAATATGGTGGATCCCAACAAAGTCAGGAAGGGATCACAGAAATGCCAAATTACTGCTTAAACAAAGATTCTGGTACACTAGCTCATTAATGCCTCCAATTTGTTCAAAACTTGGTAAACTCATTTATGTGGCAATGGATCTGCACAATGGGAAACAATAGGCATCAACATCACAGACATTTTCAAAAAGGGATACAGCTCTTCAATTTAAATCTTCAGCCATCCCAGACTCACGTGCACACTTCACGACCCAGCTGTGTGAGTGTAAGGAAAGCAATGCTATAGGACGTAACTTCCACTTTGCTTTCACCATTATGCATAATCTTTCAATTAACCACTGGGACATCAGCATATGTTCTGCCTTGGCTGTATAGACTGAATGTATATATACAAATGCTACATGTGCAACATTGTTTATGACCCTTGATTTTGATTCTTTTAATATTACCTTTAATGCTATGGATTTGGAAATCCCAAGATGTAACTTAGAAATTGGGAGAGATTCCATCTATTATGCAGGAACATTAGCTTAAAATAGTATTCCACACAAACTAAGAACATCCATAAGGAAAAACACTTGGAAAGGGATAAGAACTCATTTAGAAAACAAAGTCATTAAATCCAAATTGTATTGCATAACTTAACATAATAGTTCATGGTTGTATGTAATTGTTATAAGCATGTTGTCTAATGAAGCACTGTGTAATCTTTATTTGTTTGACCAGCCTTACTTGTCATATTTATATAGGTGTTTATATTGTATTAGTCTATGAATTTGTAATGTATTTGAAATAATGAAACTGAAATAAGGTTTCTTCTTCTGTACTATGGACCTCCTTGTATATAAGCTTGTAGCTCAATAAAGCAAATCCTGATTCATAAGATTTTTTATGAATAAAATATTTCACTACTACTACTGGTATCATGTTAAAAGGGTGAGGTTAAATTAGCAAAGTCAATTGGGTGACTCCAAAAGGATGGCAGCATTAACAGTGACCATGCCTTAACAGCATATGGACAACATGAGCGACTGCACTAGTGTGATACCCCACTATCCAATTGTGGCATGGAGTTAGAATCTTTAAAATAGGGGAAGGTGCGGGGGTGGGGCCCCCAACATAAAGCAATACACTTTTGTCAGCTCACAAACAGAGAAGAACAGAGATATTGTCTGAAGGTCAGGTCTACTGCTTTGGGAATTGTTGATGGCACCAGTAGACAAGATTGGTCCAGAGATCCAGAAGGCATGTTTAGTTTCACAAACCAGTGGGGGTACGTTCTGCTGCAGGTGTATTGCCATATGTTAGCTGTAATGTGCGTTGCTGAAATGTGGATTCACCATATAGATGGTCGCTATATTTGATTCACCCAAATTGATTTTGCTGTCATTGCTGCACCAAAATGGCATGGAACCCTGCTACTAATATTAGCCTGGAATAAGGTAATCAACAGTAGGATGAGGATTTTGGCATTAGGGTGCTGGGGAAGTTAAAAAAACATACGAGACCATAAATCTCACCACAGAGTCTCACTATTAGTGTCAGCACAAATATTCTCTGCTTAGAGAAAATTTGAATGTCTCATCACACAAAAATGCACACCTGCTACCCCCTTCCTTGGGTCAGTGTATATCGCTGGAAGAAAAAACTTGTGATTTCCAATATACATGCTCAGATAATGACCCCAAAAAGCTGGGGGGTACTATATGGCTACATGTTAAGACACAATGAGCTGGATCAGTATGCCCTAATATTATTAGGAAAGACAGGCACAGTAAAATCTAAGCTGCTGACTCATTATAAAAACTAGATCTACAGTATGAACACTAAATGATATGCAATACTTTTTGTTTGATGTGCTCATTCAAGCTGATTTTTGCTGTCTGCTGCCCTCCCTTCACTCTCTAGCCCTTCTATCAAAATGTAGGCACCCTTACTAAATGTCTAATTATTGTAAGAGACACTATCCAAGTCCAAGGGTACCAAATAATTTCTGTTCAGATATTATATCTGGACAGTTATTTTCTCCAGTGTTCCATTATATATATAATGCAGGGGTCAGCCTAACCCCACTGAATGTATATTCTGTTCTCAGAGCCCAGTAAGGACATTTATACTCAAATATTGCACATTATACAGTACATATGGGAAGTTTAGATTTCTAACAGCTAAGGAGTAGTGTTATTCCACATTGGGATTGTACACCTCTTGGACTAATTCACAGCTCTTCTTATTTAGGACATTTATCCATATTTATTTGAATATATATCTTAGTTTATGAAATTCTTTTTAAGATTACCGTATATAATCTGCTATTAACATTTAGAAGTGCTGTTTAGAACAGTTCTGTTTTTACTAGGTTAAAGTACTCTAATTCATTTTGCTGCAACCTGCCTTTTTTAGCATACTGGTATTAGATAATTCATTTGGTTATATTGCTTCTAGAGTAACTATACTCAGTAGTTTCTTTCTTCATCCAACTTAATTGTTTATGAGTGGTTTAATGTTTGTCTCATGGAATGCACAAGAACGTGGCTCCCTAATCAACCATACAAAAGCCTACCATTAAAAAAATAATGTAGCTCTCTTGCAGGAGATACATGTTCTACCCTCAGAGGCAGACAAGCTAGCAAGAGGGTGGGTTTGCTTGGTAGATAATTCTTGCTTCTCCAGCAAGTAAAGAGGAGTGGCAGTTTTAATTAAAGGGGAACAGCCAGCACAAATGGCCTTTATGCTCAAGTACGGGGCTGGTCCCACTGTGCACTTTGTATGTAAACACAGTTTGGATTACATACAGTTGATTGTAGCATACTAGATTGAACCAGACTAATTTTGCTTAGCTCTAGGCTGGCATCTTCTGTTACTACAAATCCCAGACTCCTCTGCTGCTGACATTAGAGCAGCAGGCAGCAGTGAGAGATTCAATAGCCTGTAGTGCATGTTAGAGCTTTTATAATCTCCAATCAGATGTGTTTGGGGGTACACTTTTCTCCAGGGGTAAGTACAGTCCTCTGTGACTGTACTTAGCCCAGGGAGTACAGTGGGACCAGCAAACAAAATATCATAGCTTATTTAAACTCTAACATGCACTGCAATCTATTGAATCTCCTACTGCTGACTACTGCTCTGATATCTGCTGATGTGGATTCTGGAATTTGCAGTAACAGAAGATGGTGAATTTCATTCAGATCCTGAGAGGCATTTTTAAATTCTAACTGGAACATTACATGGCAATAAAATAGCCTTTTGGAATGATGTTACTGGTGCACAAGCAGACTTTTTTTTAAAATAAGATTCTTTTCAAAATTGGTAACCTAGAAGAATATGAAATTATACTAGGTGGAGATATTAATGAAGTAATGGATCCTATCCTGGGTAAAAGCATGCATAATACCAGCCTGACCATGACTAAATCCAGAAAGGCCCTTCAAGAAGCAATGAAAGACTTAGGACTTCTAGACGCATGGAGCCTTGCTCATCCTCAAGAGGAAGACTGTTTTCCCCCATTGTTCACAATACTTACACTAAAATAGATGATTTTTTCCTTGCTGATGCACATGCTTGTAGTCACGGCTTGCAATTTCAATCACTCATTAAACCATCTTATAGTGCTCAGTTTTCAAAGGAACTTACTTTACTTGTATCAGTTCACTACCTCATGTCACAGCACAAAGTTGTATAATAGTGAACTAAATGTTTCCAACTCATCAACACATGAGTGTGACAGCACTCCAAAGCCATTTTGTTATATGAATGTGCCAGAGGCTCTGACGGACAGGAACAAGGTCAGGATGGCTGTAAGTGAAAATGTTATAAAAGCTCAACTACAGTAAATTAATAAAGTATTAGAATCAAGGACCATAAATTGTCACCTCAAGTCATATAGATTGCTGCAGACCCCATTTTGTGATGGGCAAAAATGAAGCAAAAAGCTGACAGTATCCCTTTCAAAAACTCACCCTAACCCTAAATAAAACACAAGGTCCAATAAATGATCCAAAACTAGATGAATCGATAGCCTCAGTCATTCTACCCCAACTTTCCAATTCAGAAAAATAAAAAAATATACGTGCTTTGAGGAATTTTCAAATTCCAGCTAAATACAATTTTGCCAAATTTTTGAAATTTCACTGGAAACAGAATGGTGGAATTCCACAACAGAAAACAGTTGGTGAATGATTTTCCATGGAAAAAATATTACACGGATCTTAACATTTTCCATGGAAATGGTTGCGGAATGATTTTCAACAGAAAAAAATGCTGTTCCATGGAATATTATTCTGCAGATCACTGCAGGTGGAATTCTGTAGAAGAAACAGTGAAATTCTGGTGGAAATTCCACCAGCAGAATGGTCATTCTGAGCCAAAGTTGCCAGTGGAATTCCTCATTCCATACAGCTTTAAGATAGACCAGCCTCTATAGAAGAAGTCTCAGCAGTAATTAGTAAAGCCCTCACTGGAAAAACATCAGGACCAGATGGGCTCCAAGTGAAATTTATGAACATTTAGGCCCCCAAATAAACAAATATTTAGCATACATGTTTCAGGGACCCTTCTCTTCAGAGTCACTGTTTTGCTCTGTGAACAATGCCCTAATATGCCTTTTGGCAAAAAAGGGAAAGAACCCCTCAAGAAATGACCCCTTTCTCTTCTAAATTTCAGTTACAAAATACTTACTAAAATACCAGGTAACAGACTTCTAGAAGTTATGCAAAACTAACTGTAAAATAACAGGTGGATTTTATGAAGGGAAGATAGGCATGTGATCATCTACATAGGCTATTCTCAGTCCTAGGGTACATACAACATTAACAAGAAATTCCCTCCATTGCACTCTTGTTAGGTAGAGGGAAGTCATTTGATTCCCTGGAATGGGAATTCTTTTGTAGAGTGCTGCATAAATGCAACTTCGGACCAGTTTACAAAAAATACCCATTATTTGTAAAAAAAAAATCCCAAAGCATCCATAATAACACATGCACTGATTTCAGAATCCTTTAATCTTTTCAGAGGGACCAGAAAAGGGTACCCCTTCCCCTTTCTCTTTGTCTTATCTATCGAGCTTCTAATCAAGAAAATTATGGCATCAACATGTATTCTTGGAATCTGGCTCAGTAAATACTCAAACAAAGTCTTTGCATTTGCAAATGGTGTCGTAGTATCTCTTAATCAACCTCACTTCTCAACTGGGAATCTAAAACAACTGTTACAGGAATTTGGAGCCATCTTTAGTCTATGCATCAATCTGAGAAAATCAGAGAGTATTATGCTTGCTACTTCTAAACTTGAAGAAGACAGATTAACAGAATCATGGGGGATTCCCTGGGCCTCTAATAGCATTAGGTATTTAGGGATGTCAGTTCATAACTTTGTTAAAAAATGATAGAATCTAATTTATCCCTACTTCTGCTGGACATACTGTAAAAAAAGATGATCAACATTTAGTTTATACCCTGAGGGAAATTTAATGCTGTCAGAATGATTACTGCTCCAATTTTTTTAACAGTTTCCCAATGCATATAAGCACAGACTTGATTAAGAAAATAGAACATCTAATATGCAAATTTCTTTGGGACACAATACCACCATGTTTAAACAGCAGAAAGCTGAGAGCCCCCAGACAGAAGGGAGGATACAGTTCCCATGGTGGCAAGGATATTGTTGGATCTTCAGTCTTACACAGGTGGCAGGGTGGTCTCTTGAAACAACTACCTCCAGTTACTCTCTATGGGCTATGGTGGAGAACTATCTGGTAAACCCTCTTAAACCTGTAGACCTTTTATTTTTGCCAACTCCTAATAAAGGAGCAGATGACCCATGCCTATCAATCACAAAAACCTTACTTAAAAAAAATGTAACAATATTAAATGCTAAATCCCTACCAGTCCAAAATATGCCTTTTTGGAATAATCCCTCCTGTATCTTTCATGGCAAATAATTTAAAGATATAGGGTGGGGGAAAAGGTATGACAAAAATTAGAGCCTTATTAGACAACAAAAATAACAAATAACTATCTTTTGAAGAACTTAGAAATTTTACATCTGCAAATTTCAGCTGTGGTTGTGTAACCTCGGTGTCCCTCCTGGGTTGCTAGAAGTGTTTACTAGAAGTATTTAAAAAGTGCTTAGAATTATACTAGAATCTTATGTATTGTAATTGGTTTTGTAGTTGTCACTCTAGGCAGCAAATGGTTAACTTTCAGGTTGCCCCTGAAACCTCTATCAGTCATCTGGACAGGGGTGCCAAGTGGGAGGGGCCTCGCAGCATCATAAGCTATAATGGAATGTTTCAGTTGGTGTCAGTTGCTCACTAAAAGCTTTCAGTCAGTCTGACTGAGGAGAGCCTCAGAAGAGGTACCAACTCTCTCCTATCCTGCTTTACTCCCTAGTTCGATACTGGAGTAGCTGAGCATCAAGTCACGGCAGCAGCCTTATCCTGTGGAGTATCCCAGTGTGGGGGGAAGGACTTTCAAGACATCAGGTTATGGGAACCATGAGTATAATATGGAAAATGTCTCTGAAGTGTGAGAGACTTTCTCTTTGTGATGCTGCCCAGTGCTGGCTCCCACCAGGATGACCCCAGTGGGAACGCCTGTGGGGGTTTGGAGGGAGTAAGCTCCAATCTTTTTTCCGACAGGATGTTTGAGAGATGACAGTCTAAGTCATGCCTCCCTGGCGCAGTTTCTGTAGGGATGGAATGAATCACCCTGACTGGAAAATGGGACACTACCTCTGACCAGTAGATGGGAAATGCTCATGTACTACAAAGTGTTGTACAAGTCACAGTAATATGTGTGTTTCAATGAAGGACATAATCTGTCCCCAACATGTTTCTGCTTCTGACAGGAAAGTAATGTGTTTTTGCAAGTAAAAGACACCAGCTGTCCCTAAAGAGTTTTCTGACTCAGAGGAGAAAAGTAAAGTGTGTTTTCGGTAACGGGCACCAGCTGTCCCTGAAGTGCTTCTGCCTGTGAGGAGAAAAGGGGAAATTCCATCATACTTGCTATTGTTTCTTTTTCTGTTGGCTCCAATGTTGTCAATGGGGAATGCACTTCCCCACTGGTGTAGTGGTACCACTTCAAAGCTGTGACCTCAGCACAGACCCCTAGGAACATGGTACATTCCAGCTGCATTCCACCTCAGTTCATTTCTGTCTACGCAATGTACAAAATGCAAACTATTATTAACTACTAATAATAACCGGGAAACGTTTTTTCTCATAGGGAAAACTTGCTATAATTTGCTGTTATAACTAGCTGGTTATAATGATGAACATATGCCAGGTTTCCCTTGCTTCACACATGTGCCAGCTGCGGCTTTCCCTTCATTGACCTGGACACTTTACCACCTCTCACACTTGGACTCCAGAGTAAGTGTTACATCATTGAACTTTAATGTTTGAATTCAGTTCTTTTCACAACATGTTTTAACTTTTGGGGGTAAATCACTCAAAAAAAAAACCAAAAACAAAAGTTTAAACAGGTGCTTGTATTCAACCCAACCGTAGACCACGCTTGACCCTGACTGCAGCTGCACAGAGATGCATTTCTATTCATATAATTGCCGTGGCGAAAAAACACTCCCCAGCAATTATATTAAACAAAACAAGGGGTTGGTATGTAAAACTCTAATTTTTACATGCTGTACACCCTCAGTGTTGGATGCTTGTATAAACTCCTCAAGCTTTGCTCTTGGGGTTTATGTAGCATCTAACACCTTGGATCTGTATAAAGTTCTCATTACACACACTACCCCATGATTTATTCTATATTTAATTAACTATTAACTACTGTTAGTACCACGTCTTTGGTTGAACCCTTGCATAAATATATACCAGAAAAAAAAACAGAAAGGAATGGAAACTGCAGGCCTCTCTGACTTGAAGAGCAGGACCCCAGTTTGAGACATACAACTGCCATTCATGGACTCCAACATTGTACGATAGGTTCACTATCGGATCTCAGGATCTTCTACTCCTGAAAGCTTATCTTAAACACAGGGAAACGGGATATAACTGAATGTACATGACTGGCAAACACTCATGCAGGTTCCCCAAACAAGCATAACCTTGTACATATCACCTTGAAATCTATGGTTCATTACACAAACCATAGGTTGTTGTACAAAATGTCCACATACAGCTGATGAATCTTAAACCATGAAAGAGCACTGTACTGTAGGTGTCTTCCAATACAAAACAAAACAATGTACACCTACACAGACATAGCTAAATATATGTATATTGGACAATATTCTCCAGACGAGAAGGTGGCTCCAGGGAAAGGCCCCATTGACAGCAATGGAGCTAAAAGAAAAGGAAATTGTGGTAAGTAGCATGGAATTTCTCCTTTCTGTATCACTCCACGCTGTCAATGAGAAAGGTAGTTAACACATATGGGTTCTGAAATGCAGTACTCATTCTAAGTAGAGTAGGGGAGAATACTGTCCCATATAATTCCCTAACAGGCAACTGCTGGATTCATCTGTTTGCTACTCCTTACCAAACTGAGTGGTGGATGGCCATGATGCAGAGCTCATGGCATAACCTCTGTCAGGACATGGAAAAAATAAGGTTAAAAGGCTATATTACCGATTGCCAAATTCTGCTGCAAATTTAGCCCTCTCCGCCTAGGATGACATGAACACCCTGAGTACATCCGTTCTTTTCAGGAGACATTAACCTTCTGCCAACATGACTGCCAAGTCTTTATCCCTCTTGCTGGTCAGACCAGAGACACTAGTAAGAATGGAGAGGACAACCAAAAGGAATTTTTTGTCCCACTAACTACTTTGCCTTTCCCTGACCTTAGAAGAATGCATTATCCTGTCTCAATGCCCTATTGGATGGAATATCCAGTTCAGGAGAAAATAAGCATCTGTAGTCTTCCATTCTCTGGCTAAGGCACTATTGACTCTAGGGACTAGGGCAGAGCTATCGGAAACAACCATCTACAAAAAACAAACCTCGAAGATGTGCAGAAATATGGCCTTTAGGGTCCTAACACCCTGGTTTCCTGAACAACTTGAGAATAGTATAACACTGAGCAGAGGATGCTGAGATGAACCTCTCCTAGAGACCATCAGGAGAATACCCCTGCTACTGGGGTCTCCTCCTATCCTGGGGAACCAGACTGCTGGCCTTGTGCATAGTAATGTCAACCAAGACTGAAAATCAAGTTCTTCTTGTGCACTTTGAAACTTTCAGAGGGAACTCCCTTCTGGCCCCTGAATCCTTGACAGATGCAGGACAATAGAGCAAGCTATGAACACTAAGCATGCATACTTGATGAAGTTCCAGTGCCAGAACAGGCCACTACTGCCTCCTCCATTGGTCACTGGAATTGATTGATGTACCTTAATTCCTGAAATATCTCTATGGCCAAATAGCTCAACCTATGTCAGACCAGCCTTTTGCTCTGCAGGTCAAAATACTCCCAGGATCACAAAACGCCCTCCCCTGGATGTACAGTATATAGTCATGGCCTAGGTCAGCTGTGTGACAATTTGTTCTCCTGCTGGAGCAAGCACTATTAAGCAGTGACTGGTCTTTCTGCTCACCAGAACTATGCTCTGGATACACAGATGCTGATGGTCCCAGACCTACTGCACCTGAATCTGGTCTAGAAAAGCCCCCCCCCCACCAGTAGCTAACTGACTGTTAATGAGGGTTCACATCAGCATAGAAGGGGCTTCAAGGTGAGCCCCCCTGAAAAACTAGCTGTCATCTAGGTAAAGACTGGACTAGACAACTGATTTGAAGTCTGGAGAGCCTTCAAGCCAGGGTCACACTGACAGAAGCTCCACTGACAACAGACCGTCCTTGTAGGTTCTATGTGGACACTGGTCATGGCACCAGTTCCCTGGCTGCTGACATGCCTGAAAGTGTACCAACTGACAGGTTGTCGCTGACATGTCTGAAAGTGTACCAACTGACAGGTACTATAGCCACTGAGATCCCCAGACTAGTCCTCCTTCTTGGCTGATCTCGATACATGGTGACCCTCCTGTTTCAGGGATCCCTTAAAACAGTAACCGGACTTTAGAGCAATAAGACCTGACACAACTGCTAACCCCATGAGGGACAAACAGGCGAATATGGCACCCATGAGAGGCAACTCTCCAGCTGTCTTGCAGGGCTGACTGGATCATTTTTTGACCGTTATGTGTTGGACAACCCATTCTAAAGGAACAAAACCAGAACAGACTGAAAAAACCTTGTGTCCTCCTAATGACTAGCCATGGAATGGTTGCACGTGGTGGAGTTGCTGTCAAGACAAGAAAAGGACAAACCTTGTACATTAAAGATAGCGGCCACTTCCACATGCACATGCACCTGCAGCGTGCTGATAAATGAAGCCCCCCCCCACTCTAAGATGCCTCGTTCTGGACTGTTCTGAATGAAAATCAAGCCCTCAGCAATAGGTTCATGGTTCTGGCTTGTTTTGTTTAAAAAGAACAAAGTCTACAGTCTGATGGAGAAGCCAATGCTCACCTGGGTGTCACAATATTGTAGGCTGATGAAGCCGACATATGCAAAAGCAACAGGCTAAAGGTGAAGGGCATGCCCATAAGGCCCCATGGGGAAACTCAGAGGGGATACCTTGTTCACATATGCTGTGATTTGAAGTGCAGGTCTAGCTGGATGCCCTGTTGCCTTGTGCTAGGCATCTGACACGTAGTACGGCACTATAAGGCAAAACAGAGCACTCCACAGCTCTGTAAATACCTCATCTGGCACCAGAGTACACTTAGTATGTCACAAATAAAAAGAATTATCTAGGCAATACAACAGCACAGTTTAGTCCAGGGAAGCTGTTACTAGGCCACCCTGGCCCATCTCAGATCTAAAACTTTGTAAAAAGTCAGCCAAAATCCCATATGGATATTCAATCGAAGGTTCTTTATTTTTCCAACATTCACGTCAGGTTTTGACCATGATTTTTTCCAATCCTGCGTTTCTCTAGATAATGCTGGGGATGTCAGAAAGACATGCTGAAGGACCTACTAAAGGCTGGATGGTCAAGGGACTATGTTTAGATAAGTATATATTGACTGTAGCTTACAGTGTGAGAATTCAAAAGTATTAATTTTTTGAAACAGCATCGAGCAAGTATCAAAGAGGACCATTATCTCCCTGAAGAAGCCCATATATGGGGTAAAGTCTATTGATGTGGGCTAGGTAGTGTGGGGTGGTGAATCTGTGCTGCAGTGGCATATTCAAAATACAGCAGCTCATGACATTGAACAAGTTCTACAAAAACTTGAACTATTCTACAATCCAAGCCCAAATTACATGAGCATGTTAAAGGAGGTCTGAGAATAGTGTACCACCATCCTCATAACACTGGTGATTATGACAAGCATAGTTAACAACATTTTTGAGAGCAAACCTACCACATGGTTACTAGCCTTACTCCTGGGATGCCACAGATGGCAAAGATGTAAGTTTTGTACAGTGATTAGTAACACTTCTACTTTAATTAATCCCTGAAATGACGAAACTTAGAACATTTAGAGGTTTATTAATTGTGACGCCACTTATGTGGTTTATCTGGGATGATGTCTGTGGTAGTTATTATGTTGGAAGGATGAAAAGGAAACTGAAGGTGCAGGTTGGGAATCATATGCATGCCACTGAAAATCATAGTCTTTTTTTGTAATTGAAACTTTTACTGAGTTCTCAAGATTAAAGGCAAACAACATTACATAACTTGCAAATATTTGTTGAAACACAAGCAAAGAAAAACTGACTTCTACAATGTTAAATAACAAATGTATCCAACCAATAAAGCAAGTAAAATTGTAAAGATTCTATCAAATAATTACACAAAACACATTTTACAATAGCAACTCATTACAGATTATCTATCAAAATAATAACTATGAAAAACAGACAATTGTTACTTAGGTGGTAGTTTGCAGACTATAGATTGTAGAAAGGGGTTCCAGATATCTAAAAATGTCTCCAATCTGTCACTACAAACATCAACTAATCTTTCATAGAAAGACCTAGTGGAGATATCATCTATCCGGTCAGTTAAAGTTGGGGTTGGGGTGGGATGGAGGTTTGCTTCCTACATCTAAAAATAAGATTTTTAGATGAGAACATAGTGGACAGTAGCCAAAGAATATGGGATTGTGACCAGTTGGAAAGATCAGATGTGATACCTAGTAGCACAAGATTATCTGATGTTACAATCTTTCTACTCAAAATTTTTTCACAAGCTCCACAGACCTCCTCCCTGAAATTCTGGACTAGTGCGGACGACCATAGAACATGAGTAATAGTCCTGATGTCATTTAAGCATCTCCAACATTTGTTATTGTCAGATAGGCCTAGATTTGTCAGTTTAGTAGGAGTGTAATGCCATTGGTGTACTATTTTGCAATGCGTCAATCTACTATTTGCCTCTTTACAAACTTTGAGGATGTTTAACCAACTATTGTCCCTGTTACAAAAATCCCTCACCAGGGCCTTCAAGTTCACTGCCACCATAAGGGCTTTTACCAACAGGACCCAGGAAATCAGTTTTTTACCTCCTCCTCCTTGCTAAAGGTCAGGAAGGTCAAACACAATAACTGTGGGTAGAGAGCCCCTTCAGAGACAGACTGCAAACAGAGTACAGCAGAAATAGTAGAATTGCCCCTTTAAATAAAACAAGCAGTCACTGATTCTATGAAAATAGAAGCTTTACTAAAAGACTATGGTGAAGATAGACAAAGGGCCAGAAATGCACCCCGGGACGATATTCAAAAGGGGGAATTGTGCAGCACAATTCCAGATGTGCCAGGGCGCAAACGTAATGTATGCGGCACATCTCCATGAGGCGTGTCCATGCATATGCGTCATATCCCGATATTCAGCCCGGGATGTACAGCGCATCTGCCAGCACATCCCAGAGATCTCAGAGATGTGCTGCATACCTGGGCACAAAGTTGAGCCCCCCAAAAAAGGCTCAACTGCTAGCCACCCATAGGCATGCTGCTGTATTGCAATGCGCAGCAGAAACAAGCTGACAGCACATTGGACAATGGGAAGGTGGTGCCTCCCATGGTGGTACGGGTACAAATGGGCATTCCAAGCTAACCAAACCTTGAAATGGTTCATGGGCCAGACCAAACAAATGTACCTCAATGGTTGGGTATGGAGGAAGCCCAAAGTAAGATCCAACATATGTCAGTACTCCTATATACCACCCCTCCAAAATCTCTAGCTGCGCACCCTACAATAGGCCCTTCTCTAAAATACTGGGCTAAGCTCAACAGAAAAATTAAGGCTGACCCCAGTCCAATTAACCTAACCCCACTATGAGGGAACTCAAGCATAATAGTGGACAGGAAACTTATTTATTTGTCAGGATGGAGGACCCGAGGGACAGTTCAGCTAATAGACATATTAAAACAAAACACCATACCAGTAGCCACATTTTCAGAGCTCCAGAGGTGATGGGACATCCCCAAAACTGACATCTGGAGGTATCTACAAATCAGAGACACAGTACACGCCCATCTCAGAAGAGCTTCACATTCTCCCAACCCTCCCTTAGCCCACAAATGGCTAGCCAGACCTTGAGGCACAGACAGTAAGATATATACTCTAAGCTCAAGGAAATGGTCCCCTCACAATCTGAGAACTCGAGAACATGGGGGGCAAACTCGCTAGGCCAAGAAATATCAGACCAGCAGTGGAAGGCATGCTGAAGGTTCACACACCAGGCATTCACAGATGTCAGAAGTAGGCTCATTCAGAATAAAATCATGCACTCCTGGTACAAAACCCCAGATGTTCTGTACAAAGCTAGGCTAATCAACAACAATATTTACTGGAGATGTCTGCCACAGAAGGGAGACCTGTACCATGTCCTGTGGGGATAGCCCATCATTCAGCCCTTATGGCAACAGATACAGGCTCTGCGTGCCAATGTTTTGCACAAGGATCTACCACTACAGCCAGCGCTGATGCTCCTAGGGGAGACCACAGAGGTGTACCACCTCATTTTCTCAGAAGTGAGATGAATAACACTGCTAAGTATGCAAGCCAAAAGGCTCATTCTGAGTAACTGGCACACACATAAAATACCTACTGTCCCAGAAATTCTAAACCTCTTACTCAAGTTTGCCACACTAGACTGGATAAACACATGTCACATCCAACACCCTCCCCCACATACTATAGATGCTGGAACCCCTTTCTAAACTTTTCAAAATCCAGAGCAGGTATCGGGTGAAATCCCTCCTCTTTCCATTCAAGGAAGGATATCTACAACTGCTCTGACCCTCAGAAGAGAAGGGAAGTGCACATCTAGGTTATATGAATACCCCACACTGTATGGTTACCCCTAATGTTACACAATATTTTGATAATCCTATAATATTTTACTGTTACTGTTATGTTCGATGATTCTTTGTGGATATTAAGGAGATACGTGATGACCTGGCGTGTGATATCATATGCATCACAATGAGTGGACAGTGACCTCGGCTCACGAGTGGCAGAGCATAGCAAAGCCATGAGTGAAGTTTCCAAGGTCACTGTCCATGAGTTATGATACATAGGTATCACACAACGAGACATCATGTATTCGTTTTATACAATAGGGCTCCGGTTTTTGTTTATTTTAGTTTTTGTTTTAGTGGCGCAAAGAAGGGGGGGAAGTGATGTGTGCACTGTGTTGATAACCTGCAATGATGTGTACACTGTGCTTGACATCTTCACACTGTACACATCACGAGCTAGTTATCACACCGTGCTTGTGAAACAGCTTTTTACTTGATGCCATATCACCTCACCCCTATTGTATAAATGCTTTATATCTGTCTAGGGCAAAGATATTGCCACCTAACCTGTGTAATAACCTTGGTTCAAGAAAGTCAACTCTTATCGCTGGTAAACTCCAACCCTAGAAAGGGAAGGTGGAAGTCCCCACAGTTGGACATGGAACTATATATTACCTATGCGGTTTGACCAGCTATGTCATGTCTTTACCTAAGTATTTTGCCCTGCTGAATTAACCTGATGTATGGTGATTTAATGTGATTAATGTCAGTGGTACACTGTAAATGGAAAACCAATAAAAAGCTTAAGTAAAAAAAATAACACATTAACTATATATCTACTTAGTTTTTGGTTATCGTTATTAAATATCAAGGAACAGTGACATCCAGATAAATTCATTTGTCTAAATGTGTGTGCATGTTATCTGTATGTCTTTTTAATCTGGGATTAATGATTGTGGTTTTTATCCTTATATGAGCACTGCACACTCAATGCACCTAATACTGCCCATGGTGACTGTCTCTTTAAGAAATTGGACTATATAAGGGATGTTGTCAGTCACCATGGTAGCCTCTTGAAAAAGAATGCAAGCAGGAAACATTGGGGCTGTCTTTCTACAGCTGTGTTTCACCATAATTTAACTTGTATGCTGACTTTGGCAATTAATTAAATGGTTTACCACAGTACCCTAGCCGTGTATCTGGTTCTTCACTTATCAAGAGTGCATTGCCAGTGTGGGTGAGTGCGTGCATTTTTCTTGGTTTTACAAGCTGCTATTGTCACCGCTCACACCACAGCCTTAGTTGAGAGTCTCTGTTTCTTATTTGAAATGGTTTGTATTACCCTCCAAGTGTGAACCAGTGTAGGTAGCAACCCAGTGGGGTGGGGTCAGCAACTCCCCGATAAGTCTCTGCAAGGGGCTCAAAGTGCTAGAGGAGTTATAGTGTTTTCATTTTGCTGTTTTGGGTCTGTGCACTTTGAATAAATCGTTTTTTGCATTTACCGAATACTGCCTTTTTGGTTCCCTTTGCGCACCTTTCCTTTTGTTGGTCAGCAGCAGTACAGGCTGACTCTGAAGCCTACTTACAGTTGTAATTGCAAGTAAAGGAACCAGTCTCAAAAGAACTGCTAAATCCTGACTACCGACTAGAGGAAAATCCAGAATTGAATAGTTTCTTGAAAGTAGCCCCGTTAAGGAAAGGGACCAGTCATATCTACAAACTTGTAACAGATAATGGTATTTAATCACCTGGTAAAGGTAATTATTTGAGTACCCTCAAAGGCTGGGCTTGAACCTTGGGGCACTATATTTAAAATCATGTGCCCTGGGGTGGGTGAGCTCATCTGGGACATTTCTTTTGTGGCCATCAATTAATACTATGGTATGTTTGGAACACAGGTCACACTGCAGGAGATGGACCTGTTCCAATTTGATAAACCCAGTAGTGGATAGCTATAATTGTTGAATTCCAATAACTAATTCTTCGCGACGAACGTTCAATAGACACAACATTCTACAGGATTAAAATTGTATTAAGTTTAAAAAAAGGGGTTATGACCCCTGGCTACCAGGCTGTACTATGAAGATTGTTTTAAAAGTATTGTACCTTATGTGAAAAAGTTGTTAGGTGTTGGGAGCAGATCTGGATCATGACCAACCTTTCTTGATGCTCGAAGTAAACTGGAGATTCTCAGATGGGACAAGGGGGCTGTCCTCAGCCTGCCCAATTTTGATTGGATCGTGCATCAGCCTATAGGCTGGATGGGGAATATGCTATGGTTTTGACTGCGGAGTACTATAAAGGGTATGAAATATAACAAAACATCCCTATATTCAAATATCAGAGGAAGCAAGGTCTGGCATGGGAAGCAATGTATATGCCTGTTGTGGGGAAGTACAAGGCAGATTACCACAATTTAAAATACTACATTATTTCTATTATTCACCTCTGCAGTAAAAAAATGTTCCTTTCTTTTTGAAATGTTTTATCTGTGTTGCTCTTAATCGTTGGGTATCGCACATTTTATGAAATGTAATGATGGTATGTGTTATGTATTCTGTTACATCGCCAATAAAAACCTTATTGGGAAAAAAAACCTCTACAGAGGGTGAAGAAATCTGGGTGTTGCTAGGAAGCCCCTTGAGGAAGTTGGGAATGCTATGCAGCGGGGTCAGGAGGTCTAGACGAAGATGGAATCCCTCGGAGAGTATACATTCCCTTATACCCTTGGTTGGGCCTGGAACATGTTAGATATTCTGTGAGACAAGTGATGGTGTGAGAAGGCAACTAAAGTATTATCCCATGGGGACCTTGGCCATTTTGACCCAGAATCACCCATTATGCATCCTGTTCCTGTAGTTGTGCAGGTGGTTAAGGACTAGCAAACTGGTCACAGCATTCAGAACTACAGATTTATGTAAATAGGTTTTGATGGAATCCTGAGGTCATACGGAATGAGAGGTCCACTGGCCAGTGGTACCATGGTGGAGAAACCAGACCCAACCCATTATGTATACAATAACCCACAAGAGGGTGTGGGGTTATGTTGAATTTATGCATGCCATGGCTGCAGTGAGGCACGCTGCTGAAGACCAAGTATCCACCAGCATGTTGGAAGTGACCTTATTTTAAGCTAAAATATTTATATATTTATTGTGCATAACTCCACTAGGTAAAGCAGCACCTTTACACTGCTAAGAAGAGGACAACATTTTGAGGGTGAGGTGAGGTGAAGTTCTGAAGCAAGGAAGCAAGTGAAAGAAGGGCAAGGACCCTCGATGGTCAGGCAACAAGTGAGGGGTCTCCGGGCATGGCAAAAAGTGTAGGATGGAGGAAAGGCCCTCCATGGCAGTAATGCAGGAAGTGGGGGGGGTGGGGCAGGGTCTCACCCCACAACAAGGCAACAGGCAGAGACAGAGAGATGTCTGGGACAAGACAGCTAGTGGAGGATGGGGGTAGGGCCTCTATTACAGTTTGCAACAAGCAGGTGGGGATAGGACCTCTGCGGCAATATGCAGCAATTGGAAAAAGAAGGGATGGTGGGAAAACATCTAACGTAGTAAGCACCATGCGGGGTGGGGGCAGGACTCTGCAAGGCAAGGTTCCTGCTTCTGGTCTCTGTAAATTGTACTCTTTGCACTTTACTGTTCATATTGCACTTACATTCACAATTCTGTATCTTGTATTATTTGAATTATGTTTTACCACAGTGTTAAAAATAATTCAATTGTAATTTTGCACTGTTGCACCTGTACCTCCAGTTTCCCCTATCCCCAGGACGTATCTGGAAATTAGCAATTTATTGCTCTGTATACTTTCCTAGCGAAACGCTTGAGTAAATAGATAGATAGATAGATAGATAGATAGATAGATAGACAGACAGACAGACAGATAGATAGATAGATAGATAGATAGATAGATAGATAGATAGATAGATAGAAGGCCAGTCTGGGCCCTCCACAGCATGACAACAAGTGAAGGGGAGCTTTTGGTACAAGGCAGCAAATGGAGAAAGGGGGCATTGCCCTCTGGGCAGGAATGCAACAAGAGAGGGTGTTAGGCCCTTTACAGCAAGGCAGTGAGCAGCGTGGGGGCTCTCCAGGACAAGGCAACAAGCAGAGAACAGGAATAGGGCCCTTCATGGCAGAAGTGCAGCAAGAGGAGGTGGGTGTCAGAGGTAACCAGTGGAGGTAATGGGGAATGACCCCTATGGCAGTAAGCAGTAAGAGCAGGGGGACCTCTGAGGCATTAAGCAGAGGAAAAAGGGTGAGAAAGGAGAACAGAATGGTAGAGTCACTGAGGCGGAAGCCTGATAGTCGTTGGGAGTTTGCCTGAAGCAAGAAAGTACTGCAATATGACAATGGAGGCATAGCCCAGTATGAGTAGGATGGAACCTACCTGCCAGGTGAGACGAGGTGGGCCATCCACCAAACAGAAACATCCCGCAGGGGTAGAGGGATGCTGATGGAGAGTACAACCCCAGGAGGAGGAGGGAAAGGCAGGAATCCTTCAGCACAGCGTGGAGCAAACAGGGAAACATACAGTGCCCAAAAAGCCATAACTGCAGGGTAGTAGGACCGAGGAGGGCAACAGTACCCCAGAATACTACAGAAAACAGCCATGAGGCACAAGTTTAGTAGGGCAGAAGCCCACCAGAAGAACCTGAAACAGAGGTGACAGCAAGAGCTATGGATCAAAGGGGAGAACAATGAAACAGGACCTGCTTAACCCGGAAGCAACAACACTGGGAAGAACAACTCCCTTGGGAACCGAGGGAGTGAAGTGTGCAGCACCAAAGCAGCCAAAAAGAAGGCAGCACCTGGCGTAGAAGCAGGACAAAAGGGCCGGCCTGGTGGCGCTGAGGGTTGAGTAGCTGGATGCCACACCTCACGCCATGTGGGTGATCCGGATTTGGGAATGGACTCAGGCCACTGGGGGTTGGCAGGAGAGGAAGGGGATCAAGCATCTGGAGGACTGATTTCTCCTCCTGGGGTGGGTATTGGGGCATGTGTCACTCCACAGCAGCCTCTGATGGAGATCAGGAACCCTGCAGGGAGTGATGCCAAAAGACTACGGGACAGAGCGGTGGCAGACATCTGCACATAGGTGCACTGATGTCATTGCATGTACATGCACTGAGGGGGAACCAACAAGCAGAAACCCCCTCTCCCGGGGGATCAGGAAGGTGATGGAGACCCCAGGAACTGGTGCCCACATCACACTGCCAGACTAGCCCTCCACCAGTCCCCCTGGGTTCTTGACTCAACCCAGCACTGCTTCTCTAATCACAGAAAGGTCACCAGGTAGGTGGGGCGGCCTGCCCTCCCCAAGGAGGTGATCCAGGGGCCCTCCCTGGGCAGTGATCCAGTGGACTAAGTGAGTCTGTGGGTTTGGGGCAGGGGTGCTCCCAGGGAGGGTGGTTTTAGGCAAGGAGTAGAGGCGTCAGTTGAGTGGGTACTCTCAAGAGATGTCCCGGTCCACTGGAGCCAGAAAAATAGTTCACAATAGAAGCAAGACAAAAGGGGTAAAAGAGAGAGCAGGAAGCTGAAATCTGGCAGGCAGACTGCGAGCTGTGCAGCAGTCAGCAACAGAAATGAGAGCCCAAAGGATGCTTGAGCATGCATGGTTTAAGCACCGCTCACAGAGGTGGGATGGTGTATGGGTCCCACTGCCCCACTGATCTATAGTCATACAGTAGCCCTTTTAAAGTGACACATTCATGGCCAGTGTCTATCATAATTTGAAAGCCCATGAAAAGCTCTTTTGAATGAGGTATTGGGCTCACCTGTAGCTGGATGCACTCAGAGATATTCGATGACTGAGTCAGTTCAACATTATTAGTACAGAAAGTTATTTTAGAAACATTGTGATGTCAATGAGAACAAGCTGTGCTCGACTTTAGCACAGCATATTGCTCGCGGACATCACAATCTTCTCAAAATGGCTGCAGTATATTACTAATGCTTATAGACTCAATAGTTTATATCTCTGCAGTGCTTCGAGCTTCAGGTGAGCCCCAATACCTCATTTGAAAGAGCTTTTCATGAGCTATCAAACTATTATAAAGGGGCATAAATGTGTCTGTTTAATGTCTAGTCTATTCAATATATATGAAAAAAGAAACCTGATATGAAAAAAACTGTGCACAAAAAATCTTCAGTGTACTTATGGGTAAAATGTCACTTAATTTTCGAAGAATTAATAATTGAAAATTTAGGACGTGGAATGGCATTACCACGATGGAATTTATCATTCTGCACCTCTCTACTGAGAAATGTTGTACTTGGCAAATGTGATACTTTAACTTTTATTTATTTTGTATTTAAATTTAAATTCAATGCAAAGAAGTGCAAAGTAATGCTCCTGGTAAACAAAAAACCCAGGAGAAGAGTACACAATGTGGAGGGAGGTACTAACAACAACAAAAATGGAAAGGGACCTGGGGTAGTTATATCAAATGACCTAACTGTAGGCAAGCAATGTGAGAAGGCAGTAAGGAGGGCTGGGGAATACTGGGATGTATAGGGAGAGGCATCACCAGTAGAAAACAGGAAGTTGCTATCCCTCTGTACAGACAGTTGGTGAGACCCCATCTGGAATACTGCGTGCAGTTCTGGAGATCCCATCTCCGCAAGGACATAGACAGGATAGAAGCAGTCCGGAGAAGGGCAACTAAAATGGTGCAGGGTCTGCACCAGAGGCCATACAAAGAGAGACTAAAGGAGCTTAATATGTATACCCTTGAGGAAAGGAGGGAAAGGGGGAACATGATAGAAACATTTAAGTACTTCAAGGGAATCAATAAAGCCCAAGAGGGTATCATCTTTCAGAAAAAGAGATGAGCAAGAACAAGGGGGCACATTTTGAAGATAGAGGGGGGATGGCTCAGAGGCAATGTATGGAAGTATTTTTTTCACAGAGGGTGGTGGATGCATGGAACTGCCTTCCTGAGGAGGTTGTGGGATCAAAAACAGTGGGGGAATTCAAAAATACATGGGACAGACCTAAAGCAATTCTAGTAGGGGGGTAGGAGGAAGTAGGCTGTTGGTTTACTGGGATCTGCAGCTTATCCAGTAGGTAGGGAAATAGGCAGACTGGGTGGGCGAAGCGGTCCTTGTCTGCCATCAGGGTCTATGTTTCTATGTTATTTACCCCAGATAGCTCAGCTGAGATGCAACATCCTGTTTTCTGTGGGGTCCAGCTTCTACCTATTTCCACAGCTGGGTGGACTGGAACACTGAGAGGTCATAACTTGCTCAAGGTCACAGAGTGAGTATTAGTCTCTGGTGGGGTTTGAACATGTGAATCTCCAGTCCCCAAGCTGGTGCTGTAAACCATTAGACCTCACTGCCTCTGGGTAATTGTTTTGCACTGTTTGCTGCCTGTAATCCCTTGACACGGCACATTGTCAGACTTGGTACTATTAGTCTAATTCATTCCTCCTGGTTATCAATACAATTGGTGAAGTAACGTGAGGCATAACTGCATGAGGCGTAACTACAGTCACTGGTTTGGGATTACGGTAGATCTGTGCAGAATTGCCAAATTCCACTTCTGCCAGTATTCCATGGAATTTTGGAAATTCCACCTAACTCCACGGAATTCTGTCAGCAGCACAATTCTGAAAGAAAAATGCTTGCTTTTTACCTGCAGACTAGTAGCCCACAGTTTACATAAACTGCAGAATAGTACTCAGCAGTTTACATGGGCTTTCAAACTATTATGGGCACTGGACACTGTGAGATCATGACATGCTCATGGTCACAGAGTGAGTATTGGGCTCTGGTGAGGTTTGAACATGGGATCCTCCAGTCCCCAAGCCCTTTGTCTTCTGAAGGAGAGGCCTCAAGGATGGAGTAGGAAGCCCCCACCTGAGAAAGAAGCAGCTGCTGGTGGGGAACGCTATTGTTAGGGAGAAAGACTTGGGAGTAGGGTGTGAAAGGGAGAAAGAGGTGCAGCAATAACCAAAACATAGCGGGGTCAGTATGCACTCAGTGGAGGTATACACCAAGATAAACATAGAAACATAGAAGATGTCAGCAGGTAAGGACCACTTTGCCCATCTAGTCTGCCCTATTTCTTCCTACCTACAGCTACATCGCAGACCCTACCCAGTATAGTCTTGATGCTCTCAAAATGAGAATGAACTGGCTACAAAAGGTAATATCAGTAATATTTCTGTTTTAATTTTATTAGCATTTTCAAGAAACAATTGTGTGTTAACACAGACATCACACATATATATATATATATATATACTCAGTATTGCACCATAATGAAAAAACATCGCACAACATTTGGACTCTGTCCAATCATCACAGCTATGGTGGAAAAGAGGTATTAGGCAAAAACTACACTCTAAAGAATTGCTGTCATTAGGCTAAAGGTACCAGCAAAGCAGCAAATCCTGCCGTCTGCACTCAGCAGCATGGACTGTGTGCACCAGTATTGCTATGGTGGAATGTAAAGCGTCTAACAGTGATGAGCAAAAGAGGAAGCCTAATTACCCTCAAATGAGAGCAACAAAAAAGTACATTGTGCCAGAAAAAATTGTGAAATGTCTCTGCACAGACTGAATGCTGGCAGTAGCTCATACATAAGTTCCACAGCACTTCCTCCAGCTCGGACTTCCACAGGGGTGTGTGCAGAGGTAGGTAATGTGCCTCCCTAGTGCTTTGGCTTGGATGGGGAGCGGATCCAGAGGATTGCTAGGGCTGCAGGAGTTGTGAGAGAGCTAGATGTCTATCTTCTCCCGGGGACAAATTACCTGGCAAGGGACAGGGTAGGGGTAGTGTAGGGTAGGTTCAGGGAGCTGGACCAGGGCTTTAAGCATGTAGCACACATGGGGTGTTTGCTGAGGTGTTACCTGTATATAGCCAGGGAGAGGAAAGAGCACACCGCAACAGGGCTTTTAACAATTGGTTGAAGGTATGGTGAATGGAGAAAGGCTTCAGCTACGTTGGGGACTGAAGGCCAGCCTGGGAGAAGGTGGGCCTCTTAAGGGAAGATGGCATGAATCCTTCCAGGTCGGTGATCACACACTATAGTGGGAGGTTTAGATTCTGCTTGGATGAGCGTTTAAACTAGCTGGGTGGAGGCTGTAATACCAAGAGAGGCAAAATTGCCCTTACAGATGATGAAACAACAAGGAAGGAGGGCCCGAGGGGAGGAAACTCCCCTAGGGTAGGACCACAAGAACACAGTGGAAGAGACTAGGCAGAGGACAAGAGGGCAATAAATTAAGAATGCAAGAAGAAAGGAGTAAGGGACACAGATAATGTAGAGGGTAACAAATGAAGAGGGGTGTCGGGGGAGCTTCAGGAAACAACACAGGCAGGAGGAATGGAGAAACCAGGGAGGCAGGCAGCAAGGATGTAAGGTGTGGAGAGCCATGTGTACCAATGCAAGGAGTCTGGGTAATAACATTCTGGTATCTGGAAGCCATCACGGTGGAGGCTAGCCTGACTTTGGTGTCCATAATGGAGTCACTGTGCACTAACAGCCACGACTGGGATATGGCCATACTGGGTTACTCTCTGTTCTAGACAGACAGGAAAGGGAGGATGGGTTGTACTATATGTGAGGGAGGGAATCACGGCCATGGAAGTATAGGGGTACCTGGAGGAAAAGGAAGGACTCGAGGTGCTGTGGGTTATCCTGAGGACTGGAACTGGGTCTGCTGTCCATACTGCGGTGGTATACAGACCTCCAGCACAAGGAAAGGATTTGGATAAGGCGCTTGGGGGAGACATCATCAGGATGGCAAATAAGGGGAAGGGGCTGCCAATTAGTGACTTCAGTCTGGCAGATGTGGAGTGGAGCCTTCCAGCTGCAGCTTTGGCAAGGAGCAGGGCCATCCTTGACTTTCTGCAAAGGGCTTTCCTCAGGCAGCTACTCAACAAACTCACTAGGGATGGGGCAGTGTTGAACCTGGTGCTTACAAACAGGGACAGCACTGCAGATGTTACAACAATGGGCAGTCCCCAAGGTGCCAATGACCACTGTTCAGTGTGGTTTAACATTAAAATGGGCACAGAGGCAAATCACAAAAATGATGTGGGTCCTGGAACTTTGGAGAGTGGATTTAAAAAAAATGACAGACTGCCTCAGAAACTGACTCATAGCAGGATTGCCAGGTAAGTGTAGACAAACAGTGGGGAAAAATAAGGAAGTATATAATTAAGGCAACAAGTCTCTACATGAAGGAGGAGAAGTAAAAGCAAAAGGAAAAAGACAGTTATAATGCTTTTGGGAAGTGACCATGGTGGTGAAGGAAAACAGTGGAGCTTTCCAGAAGTACAGTATAAGGAAATGCAGATGGACGAAGACAGGAAGGTGTACCAAGTAATGCAGAGGGAAGCAGGGCAGGCAGTGAGAGGGGGCAATGGCACAGACAGAGGAAACTATAGCCAAAGGGGAAACAAATGAGGATAAGACTTTCACATAAGTGAGAAGAGGACAGCAAGGTGAGGGACAATATGATAAGGAGGATGGTAGAGGGAGTCTGTGCAGAAGGCAACCATGAAAAAGCAGACATTCCTGAACAGGTAATTCTGCTCAGTCTTCACAGTGGAGGGAGGAAGGACAGACCACCAAGGAGCAGCAGGAACAAAAGGGAGGGGGTCTGGGGAGGCGGTCATAAGTCCATTTTCAGAGGAAAGAGTCCGGAAGTGCCTTGCAGTTCTGAAAGTGGGCAGAAACAGCAAGCCTCTTAGGGCAGCAACACTTTGTGGTGCAGATTCCGATACAGAACAAGACAAACAGAAGACGGGAACCTGCAGTCAGGAGTCAGTAACACAACAGTGCTTTATTTAAATATAATGTGCAGATGTGCAGCCATCCATGACACTAACCTCATGTGCATTCAGAGTCACTGCTCCTTTGTCAGGAAGCCCAGTGGTCCTCCTGCCCCTCCATCACCCCTTTGGTAAATACACAAAAGTTCCCTGGTGTCCATGGGTCCCCCCACCACCTGACCCACCCCAGGCCCCATGCACTCCCCCTAGTCTTGACCACCCCATCCATCCTGTCTCCAATTCCCCCACTTGGTGATTGGCACAGACCCTCCACTCACTTCCATGGCTGGCTGTCGACTGACAGGTCCAGATCACACACCTACTGTAATCAGCTGTTACTACAGTAGGCACGTGATCATGACCTGTCAGTTGACAGCGGGCCATGAAGGTGAGCATAGGGTCTGTGCCAGTCACTGGGGGGAGGGGTGTGTGCACTGTGGAAAGGACAGATAGGTGGGGAGGGTCAAGACTGGGGAGGCATGCAGCCACTAGGGCAGGTTAAGAGATGGGAGTCGAGCCCAGGGGGTGGACCACAGGACAGCAGGGAACATTTGTACATTTACCAGAGGGGTGATCGAGGGGCAGGGGGACCACTGAACACCAGGGACCTTTTGTGTATTTCCCAAAGTGGTGACTGGGAGTGGAAGGACCACAGGACACCATAGAATGTTTATGTATTAACTGGAGTGATGATCAGTAGGGGAAGGGGGCCACTGGACATCAGGGAATCATTCAGATATGCACAACCCCTTAAAGGAGCTGTGGCGGGGGTCACAGACTCTGCTCCTGGCCTGTAATGAGGCCACACTGAGATGCAAATCTCCCCATAGTGCCTTGCTAGTGCAGAGGAACAATTACCATTAGCGGGCCCTAACAGCCTGAATCTGATCGCAATCCCCATAGCACCTAATTTGCCACATACCTCCTGTGGCCAGTAGTGAGCCAGAGTTTGCGATTGCAGTCATGTTAGTCTTTGACTGGTGTACTAGCACATGCCTTTAGTGATTGCAAAGTGCCATGGCATGATCCAATATACAGTATCTCTGGCTTGCTCTGGGCACTAATCAGCTCCTGGAGCAAATATTTAGTGGACCCTAATCTGGCCCTACAAATATTCTGGTCTGGGTTTCCTCCAGTTGTTTTATAAATGGAAGTAAGCAGCATTTGAGCCAGTAACCTCTTAGGGGGAAGGTGTGTGTGAAGAGTTTTGCTTTTTAGAACTGCAGTGAGGCATGGCTACTCCTTGTTTTTTCTGTCTTTTTTCCAAGTGACATTGTCTGACCTTAAGGGGCATCAGTCCCCTCCACCACTGCACAGTGTTAATGTCACAAATCCCAAAATCACAATTATATGGAATGCTTCACAAGATTGCAGTCTGCCACAAATGTTTGCACAAGGACTGATAAAAATGTCATGGATATTGATGCAAAGCTCACGCCTACGGAATGAGGGACAGTTGGGGGGTTATGAGAGCTTTCGATTCATGGAGCAAAAATGCAATGCAGGCCAGTCCTGAATAATTAGGGGCTACTGATGATGACAAATATGTCTGAGGCTCAAAGTGCCAACTTGGAAAGCAGGCAGGAGGAAAAAGAAACTGTTTTGTTTCTTCCCTGGAGCACATTGGATTCCCCAAAAAAATCTTTTCCAAAAAAGCCTGTTATTACGACCTGGGTAGTAGATTATAAATCATCTCACTGCTGAGGCACACAGACTGTCTGGGGAGGATATTTATGGATAAGAAAGTGTTCCAGACATCTCCAGAATTTACTTCAGAAATCCAAACAGAATGTTGTGTTCCTCTATTTCTTCTTTATGAGCACAAATCAAGCCAATAAAATCTGAACAGTGTGCGGTGGAGATGGTGGTGAGACAGCAGTGTGTGTGTGTGTGTGTGTGTGTGTGTGTGTGTGATTCTGAACTCACTAATAGGATAGGTTGCGGAATTTTATGGTTGGAAATCACATATGGCCTTCAATAGTACACATCCTGTAGATTCACACTGCTTGTTTTTTCAGGAATTTCAGTGGTGTGTGTAGGGGTACTTTTGGAATGAGGTGCTGGAACTCCTGGAATCTGGTGTTGCTGTGACTAGTAAATCCAAGTCAAAACCCACAGATAGGGTGGGTTGCAGAATTTGCAGTGGAAAATCATAGAGGACCTTCAGTGGTACACATTCTGTAGTTCCACCCTGCTTGGTTTTTCAGAAATCGTAGTGTGGTGGGTGGAGATGCTTTCGGAATGAGGTGCTGGAACGCCTGAATTTTGATGTTGTTTTCAATGCTTGATCCGAGTCCGAACCCACAGATAGGGTAGGTTGCAGAATTTTTGGTGATATCACAGAGGACCTTCAGTAGTACACATGCTGTAGATTCACCCTGCTTGGTTTTTTCAGGAATTGTAGAGGAGGTGGGCTGGGGCTGCTTTTGGAATGAGATGCTAGAACTCCTGGAGCTAGCAATTCACAGAGCCCTAATAAGCTTCAGCCATGGGGTTAGTTGATTATTACATAAAACAAATGAAGCATTCTGCTTAACATTCAAATCATTCCGGTCTCTTGGTCTTAACATTCAGTGATTTCACTGGAACTACTCGATACTGCATAACCACCAGTAAAAATGAAATTTCATTCTGAAAGGCCTAGCCACAGAATGGATGCTGATTCTCTGCAAAGGCTTATTGCTGTGGCAGCCCTACTGCAAAATTTTTCTCGCGAGTGGAGGAAGCAGTGGACTCCTTCAACACTGTGGTCACCACAGCTCTTGATGTTATTGCCCCACTTCAAACCCATTTGGTTTTCTCTTGTAGGAGGAATCCTTTGTACACCAGGGAACTATGTGAGCTGAAAGGTAAAAGGAGGATATTCAAACGGTTATGAGTGCTACCTGTTTCAAAAGTGATCTTGTAGTATGCCAGGTTCATTTTAAAGAATATCAGAAATCGGTGAAGAAATCTAAATCTAGGTTTCTTACTTCAGATGTAAATTCATATAGGAATAAATTGAAAAAGCTTTTTAAAGCTGTTAATGGGTTGTTGCACCTGGCCTGTCTCCAGATGAGGGTTGAGCCATCAGTTCAACGTTGTCAGGAATTCTAGAATTTCATAGCAAGATTCGGAGGACAACAGATGATCTGATTGGGATGTCGGCTTCCACCTAAATGCTGGAAGCGGACATAGATTAGTCATGATCCTCAACAACTGAATTTGAAGCTATTATCTTCCCCAAATTCTGGAGATCCTGTCCGGAATGCGACACGCATCATGTGGATTAGATCCAGGCCCTTTGTCACTAAACAAACACTGGCACTGCTAGGACCAGTGCTTCTCTTAATTGTGAATGACTCTGTTAGGGGAAGCTTGTTTTCAACTGACTTGAAGAAGGCCCCAGGGAACAAAAGAATGAGCTCATTCTTTTAGTCCCCTGAACCTCTTATTAATGGTGGTCACACGTGATTAGCCTTACTAAAATATGACCAATTCTAATTCTGATACTGTTGTCTTATGGCTGCATAGTTGTTTTGTCTCTTAAATATTCTTCTGTATGCAACTTAGGACCTTTTTAGTGCAGTTTCTTGAATTTTTAAGGTGTTAATATTTCATATGAGACCTTTTTTTTTCTTTTCCTTTTTCTTTATTTAGAGCCTAGGATTACAAGTACCTTTGAGCCAAGGCTCTTTTACAAAGGTTCCACGTCAATTGAGGTACAATACAAACATTACTTAGAGTTGAGTAACAATGCAGAAATGGTGCAGAGACATTTTTAAGCAGCTGAAATACATTACATTGAGGGAAAGTGAGTACCAGGGAGCAGGGAAGCCAGAAGTAACTGAGGCTTGGACTGGACACAAAAAGAGCGGTGCAGCCATGGGCATTTGTCAGGCCTCAAAAAAGTGCTTGGGGGTAGGGGGCAAAAACAGGAGGGGAGGGTAGGCTGTAGGAAGAGGAAGATAAGGGGTAGGAGTAGAAGTGCTAGGAGTGCTAGAAGTGCTAGGAGGGAGATCAGATTATGAGGGACAGTCGCAGGAGCTAGAGACAGCCAGGTGGAGATGAAGGTTGGCTTTGAATGGGCCTAGCTTTTGCAGAGAGGAGATGTCTTTGCTGAGTCCAATAATCCAGCTAGGAGCTCAGTATGCAAAGGATCTTTGGCCCTGTGTGATGCAGCACTGAGGAATGTGCAGCATTTGATTTTCTGAAGCCCTGGTGAGGTGGGGGTTGCGTGCTCTATGGAGAAGACTTTGGACTCCGGGGGAGCAAGATGTAGCATAATTTTCTTAGCCATTAGACAACTTTGGTACTTGATACGGTTTGATAACTGGAACCACCCTGTTTGGACATAGAGGTCACACATATGGGTGAGTCAGTGGGATCCTGTGATTTGTGGTGGGAGAAGTGGCCGCAATTCGCTCCGAGTGATTCAGCAGTGCTCACAACATGACGAGGAGAACTCCAGCGTTATAATGAGCTGTGAAGTCCATTGAAAACAATGACTGGAGAGTTACTCTGCCTTCCCAAACCACTTCCCACCACTTCTTACGAAGAAGTACATTGAAAACAATGTACTCCACCTCGCCTTGTTTTTAAGCTCCAAAGGTGAATTTTGCAGTGATTCGTGGGATTCCAGGTCACATGGGCTCTAGATTGTTCTGCACAGCCTCAGTTTGGGGTAGTGTGTGTATGAAGCTGTAGGAGGTAATCTGCTCTGAGAGCTCTCTGTGATTCAAACCTTGTAAAAGCTGTTAAAAAAGCCTTTCTGGGTCATTTGTTTTGCTGAAACTTTAGTTAATCGATTATAGGAAACCCTCCTGTGCTCATATCATCAAGCGTTTATTGTTTGTGTGTGGATTTTGAATGTTAATGTATAATATTCAGTCTGTGTACTGAGAGACAGTGGAAGTGTGCTTTGGGGAAGGGGCGTATCTGTGGTGTAGGTAGATTAACTTGGAGAAAAAGATGGTGCTTTCTGTTTTGGTGATATTTTTCTTGTATAACTGTTAATGTACACACAGTAATATTTTCAATAATTCTTGCCATTTTTTTTTTGCTGATTGTTGTGGTGTAGCAGTGCATAATTTTAGTTTGTTTAAAATATGTGGTTATATTACTAAAGTTTTCAATTTGCTACACATTACTTAGTGTGTGTGTAAGTATGTGCATGACGTGTGCCATCAAATCAGACACCTTTTATTGTGCCACATAATTTCAGCAATGTGAACCTGCTATCCACTGCAGCTGTATAATTTTTGTACTTCTTTGTGGTATCTTTACTGGTACTAGTACTAGTGACTGTTACTGCAGCAGTGCAGTACACCGTCCCCACCCCACCCCCCACAGCCCGCCCCAACCGGCAAAGGAATTATTTTCCAAATTTGTGCCTTTGCATCTGCATCTCTTCAGTGTGCAGCGCAATCTTAATCTGTCTGTGCATTTCTATCTCTTTAGGGCCTAATCTCCATCTCTAATTTAAGTCACAGTAGTTTCTTTGGCTTCCCCTCAGAGTGCTGGACAGGTGTGGTGCATAATTGTACATGAACATTGTACTCATTAATATGCGTTTTTAAGTCATAACCATCATCACAAGTCACTCATGATACAAATCACGTTGTTCATCATCACGGTCACAAATGCAGTCACAAATCACAATTTACGATCACGTCACGAATCACAACATTAATTTTTTTTACTAGTTACTTGGATGTATTGTAAGCCTGTTTTGTAGTATCTCTCCATGCTTCACCATCCCACCATTGTACTCATTAATGAAAGTTTTTAAGTCAGGGAGTTTTATGCCACATCTCAACGGGGCCCGTTGAAGTACAGCCATAGGCATTCACATTTCTTCATCATTATGATAAAAAATGCAGTCACAAATCACGATTTACGACCACGTCATGAATCACAACATTAATTTTTTTTTACTAGTTACTTGGATGTATTGTAAGCCTGTTTTGTAGTATCTCTCCAGGCTTCACTATCCCACCATTGTACTCATTAATAAGTGTTTTTAAGTCAGGGATTTGCACAGTGTCTGCAGTACATACACAGACTGGAAAGAAGACTGACTGCACACATGCAGCTTAGCACAGTATACTTGCACTGCTCAGAATACAAACTGTCACTCATACGGAAGACAACAAAAAAAGGCATAATTACATACAAGGGTTAAGGACGGTGGAGGAATACATTTTATAACACAGCAAGGAAGGTGTGGTGGGGCACATGGTGTGAGGGAAAAAAACTAATGTGGGATCCCATGGTGATCCAGCAGCATTTCCAGCATGGACATAATTTGCAACTGATGTTCCTCTATGCGATCCAGCCACTGCTCCACAGCACTCACCCTCTCATTGTTCTCCTCAACAGTACTCCAGAGAACCGCCAAGTCATCCTGTGTTACACGCAGTTCTCTGGGGTCCACACATTTTACAGGCTGACCTGCTGGTGTTGGTGGTGGTGGGGTTGGGGATGCTGGTGGAGCAACAGGTGCTGCTGTGGAACTCCTCCTCTTCTTAGTGATGCCACCATGCACAGCTGTACCCTCTCCCACAGAATGGCCAGCAAGTGCAGGCATGGTCCGTTCTGTGGCAGCCTGCCACTCCAACTGGTGGTGATTGAGCATATGGGTGTGCTGGCCCCCAGTTCCCAGGTGAGTCCCCCGGGGGCCACGGTGCACCTCCACCTCACATAGGTGGCACTTGGCCACACTGCTGTCCCCCCTGACACAGTCAAAAAACTGTCAAACAATGGAGGTGCAGGGAGGACCAGGCACAGGCAGGGGAGGGCCAGATGACCTGGCAGCCGACTGGTCATGGTGCTGAACAGGGATGGGATCCACACCTGGGCCCAGGGGAACAGGCACATCCTGCTCCAGAGGACCTGGTGCTGGACTTGGTGGTGGTGGTTCAACTACCTCAGAGTCAGGACAGGAGGCAGTGCTGGTCCTGCTTTCAGGGGAGGGGGGACAAACAACTAACTACTTATAAAGGTAAGAAAAATAAAATTTACAGAAAGAACAAATTAAGTAAAAAAGAGTACAGAAAGGACAAAAAAATGTAGCTTTGGAAAAAGCTGTTGGGTCTAAATCAAAGTTTAAATCTCCTCCTCACGCTGATCTCAAAATGTCAGCAGTCACAAAACACACTCCTCTCTCTCCGTCTGCACAGGAGAAAGTAAAAGTGTCTGCTTGTATGACTCACTTCGTTCCTGCCTAGCTAAAGAGCATGTGACTTACAGTACTGTAAGCCATGTGATGTGGGGGGGCTGCCAAATCTGAAACACCAAGTGGATCACTTAGAATCATAATGAGGAACACGAAGTCCATTAAAAACAATGACTTTGCCTTACTTCGCATTGTCATTCCACCCTAACACAAAGTGGTAATGACAAGGTGGAGTGAGCACTTTGGATTACGCGGAGTGGCAACGCGAAGTGCCCACTTCATGTTCACTTCACCGGTGGAATTTAAATTTGCTGCATCTCTACCTGTGATGAGTCGGCAGGCTTTGTTTAGGGCCAAGGATAAGCACCTGAGGGCTGTGTCAGTTGCAGAGCCATAAATAATCAGACTATAGTCGATTAGAGAGACCACCAAGCTCTGTACTGCTATCCTTAAGGCATCCGAGGTAAGGCATTGCCTGTGCCTGTAGAGGAGACCAATCCATGTGTTTGCAGCTTTGGCAATGCTATCTATGTGGATGTTGTAGGATAGGTTGCAGTCTATGGTGATCCCCAGATATTTAAAGGAATGAACCTGTTTGAGGACATCACCAAGGCAGTTTGCAATATTAAGGGGGTGAAGCCTATGTTTGTTGTGGGAGCCACAGAAAAGCATTGACTTGGTTTTCTTATAGTTGAGAACCAGCTTTTGACTACTAAACCATGTTTCAATGGAGGTGAAACCCTTCTGAAGCTTGTTTTGGAGAAGGTGGGGGTCCTGTTGGGTGGTGTGAATGACAGCATCGTCAGCATAGAGTAGGATTTGATCCGGACAGGATTGTGGAAGATTGTTCAAAAACAGGCTGAAGAGGAGTGGCCCAAGAATGGATCCCTGGAGGACTCCTGAGCGTACTAGTCTAGCATCTGAGAGGACATCAGCAATTTTCACTCTTTGGGAATGGTTTTCCAGGTAGCTCTTAAAACAAGTTGTAGACTCAGGGGAGAACCCAGCTTTTAGCAGTTCTGTGAGGAGTATTTGATGATGGACGGTGTCAAAAGCCTTGGTCAGGTCTATGAAGACCGAACCAGTGAGGTAATTATTATCCAGAGAGTTGTGAATTGCTCCTATGAATTCAAGGAGGGCAGATGTGGTGCTGTGGCCTTTTCTGAAGTTGTGCTGTTGTTTACAAAGGATGTTGTACTTGTCCAGATATTCCATTAGCTGGTCAGATACCAGATATTCAATGGCATTAGAGAGAGGTGGTAGTATGGATATAGGCCTATCATTTCCATGAAGGGTCTTGTCCCCACTCTTGTGGATTGGTGTCATGGTGGCAGATTTCCATCTGTCGGGGAACTGGCCAAGAGTGAGGGAGAGGTTTAAAATCCAGGTTAGAGGAGATAACACTTTATCAAGAGTAAGGGACAGCAGTTTGAGGTCAAGTGAGTCACCACTTATTCTAGATCCAGCAATTGCTTTACAGATGTATCTATGGACTTCATGTGTCCTGACTGCTCTGAAGTAAAAAGGGGGGCTACTTGAAAAAGGGGGCGAGGGGTGGGGGAGGGTGCAGGAGGGAGGTCTTCATCAAAGAAGCCTAGAAGAAGAACACTACTGAGGTCAGTGAACACGTTATTGAATGTGTTAGCTATAGTGGAAGGGTCAAGAGTTATAGTCCCATCCACGTCCAACATTGAAGGTGATGTTTTGGGAAGTATTCCTGTTACTTCCTTGAGATTATTCCAGAAGGACTTCCCCTTTCCCCAGGTGTTTGTGAGGGCATCTTTGTAATAGTTACTTTTCTTCAGGCGTATTTCTTTGGTGCAGTCATTTCGGGTATGTTTGTAGTTTTGTATATCTACTTGCCTACCAGTGGCTCGGGCCTGAAACCAGAGGTGGTCCCTAGCTTCAGCAATGTAAGGAGATCAGCAGTGAGCCATGGATTGCTAAGGCCTTTTACTTTCCTCTTTTTGAAGGGGGCATAAACGTCACAGGCAGCATTGAAGGAGCTGATGAAGAAGTCAAGTTCAGAGTTGACATTTGATGCATGGAAGATAGGTGGCCAGTCCTGTTGTCTAAGGAGTAATTTGAATGAGGTGCTTCAATTGACTACGTGGAAGGATTCTGAAGTTTATTAGTTTGGGTGGTGATGGGCTGAATTTGTTAGACCATTCACATGCAACTGGGGAGTGGTCACTTAGCGTATCTGGGAGAATGGAGACTTTTGAGATGCAGGATGGGTGGCTGGTCAGCATTCAGTCTAGGAGGGTGCTTATAGTTGAGTTTAGTTGGGGAGATGACCAGCTGAGCAAGGTTGGCAGCTGAGATAGCATCCTTGTAGCCACTGTATCTGATCTAAACCAATTTATGTTAAATTCGCCCATTAGGGTTATCTCGGTGCCTGGTGGTTGGGAACAGACAAGGTCAAGGACGGAGTTGAGACCTTTATCTTGATCCTTGGGAGGGATGTAGACAGCAGCAATAGTCAGCGGCTTGTTGTGATCCCTGAGTAGAATGCTGATGGGTAGCATCTGGGCGGTAGAGGCTGAGGTGGGGCGTTGAACACAGTGCCCCAGGAGAGAGTCTTTGAGGTAAACAGCACATCCACTGCCTTTTTAGTGTCCTGTCAATTCTGAATACGTTATATCCTGGTAGGGTAATTGCACTGTTACGTATTTTTGGAGTGAGCCAGGTTTCGACAATCACAAGAACATCAGGGTTGTGTTGGTGTGTAAATAATTGAAGGGCATCAAGTTTGGGTAGAAGGCTATGGATGTTAATCGTTACAAAGGTGAGTCCCCCAGAGTGACTGTGCTGTAGGTCAGAGCTTGGGATTGTGGGGCCAGGGTTAGGGTGAATATTTCCAGACAGAAGTAGTAGTAGAAGCAAGAGTTTCAGGGTGCACCAGCGTAGCTGTTTGATGGAGATTTTATTTGACCATTTCTTATTGGAGAGAAAGCTACTCTGTAAACGATGAACCCAGTAAGTGGTGACATAGGCCAGAAGTGAGAGTGGGAACAGGCGAACGTAAATCACCCCATCTTGATTCCAGAAGCGGTGCAAGCCTGTCCTGGCAGTGGTTAGATATGGAGGGCATAGCCCAATGAGTATTGTCCCTGAGTGCCGGTAGATGTCCAGCTGGAAGCACAGTGGGAGATTGGAATGGCAAGCTCCAGGCAGGAATGCCATGGGAAACAGGGAGGAGACAATAACCAGACAGAGAGGCAGGAGAGGGGAGGTCATAGTGATAGAGAGGTGAGGATAGTAGAGGTGAAAAGGGTCGGAGGGAGGGAGGGAGGGGAGAAAAAACAGTCAGGAATGGAGGTGAAACAGGGAAGGGGGGATGCAATGGGTGTAGTAGGAGATATGAGGAGGGTGTCAGGCACAGAAAGGAGGCAGGGACAGTGAGAGGACAGAGTTGATTAGTACGGTGGAGGAGGAGCAGGAAGGAGGGAGAGTGGGAGGTAAAGAGAGGAGGTATAGGAGAGAGAGAGAGATAGTATCCAATAGGAAATGAAAGAGCGGGTCCCTAGGCAGAAGTGGGCAGAGCTAAGGCCTATTTAATCAAGGTGGGAGGTGGGAGACGGGGGGTGGGCAAAAAGTTTCTTCCGAAACCCACTGAAGTCTATGCGCGCAGATCCCAGCAGAACAGTTTGAATCAGTCAAGATTGCAGAGCCATTCGGTGGCCGTGCGGAGCACAACAGTCCAATAGGAGATGGAAGCAACAGGCGGCGGCCAATGGGGGCCTTTCAGCATTTCCCGGTTCAGCCTGGGAGCATACCAGCAAGAGGAGGGTTCCTTGGTGGCGAGCAGTGGTGGTGTGGACGGCTGGCCCAGGTAGCCCCAGCCGCTCAGATGTTTGCCGGATCAGGGGTTGAGAGATCAGCAAGAGGAGGGTTCCTTGGCAGCAAGCAGTGGTGGTGTGGATGGCTGGCCCAGGTAGCCCCAGCCGCTCAGATGTTTGCCGGATCAGGGGCTGAGAGATCTGAGGGAAGGAACGGAGCAACAGATTGTGAGTCACAGTAATAACAAAGGGTGATGCTGGAGAGTAAATCGGGGCATGGGCAGTGGAGAGAGAGGGGAATTAGGCAGAGGGTGCGGGGAGGCAGCCACACACAAGAGAAATAAGTTTGAACTGGCACCAGAGGGAGGACAGAGGGGTGGTTTAGTAGAATATGAATTTTACAAGGGGAGGAGAAGAGAGATGCAGGGTTTAGCAGCAGGAGGGAGGGTGGAGAGAAGGAGTGAATGCAGAGGGGCAGGAATCACTTCACATCTCTAAATTACAGCAGTTTCCAACTTCACTTTACAGTTCAATGCTTAAAAATTTAGGCAGGTCTACACAATTAATTTTGACTTTAACAAAAAAATAGTAAGCAGCCTAGCAATTTAGCCCAGATTTTCAGTCAAGACCTGGAGTTTTTAGAAGTCGAGTGCTAAGAATATCAAGTCTGGTCTACACATTAATTGAAACTTTAACAGAAAAATAAGCACGCAGTCTAGCAATTTAGCCAAAATTTTCTTTTGAAACCCACTGAAGTCTAAGGGTGCAGAGCCCAGCAGAACAGTTTGAATCAGTCACGATTGCAGGGCCAATCAATGGCCGCATGGAGCACAACAGTCCAACAGGAGATGGAAGCAACAGGCAGTGGCCAATGAGAGCCTTTCAGCACTTCCCGGTTCGGCCTGGGAGCTTACCAACAAGAGGAGGGTTCCTTGTCGGTGAGCAGTGGTGGTGTGGACAGCTGGCCCAGGTAGCCCTGGTCACTCAGATGCTTGCCGAATCAGGGGTTGAGAGATCAGCAAGAGGAGGGTTCCTTGGCAGCAAGCAGTGGTGGTGTGGATGGCTGGCCCAGGTAGCCCCGGCCGCTCAGATGTTTGCCGGATCAGGGGCTGAGAGATCTGAGGGAAGGAACAGAGCAACAGATTGTGAGTCACAGTAATAACAAAGGGTGATGCTGGAGAGTAAATCAGGGGTGTGGGCAGTGGAGAGACATATGGGAATTAGGTGGGGTGTGGGGAGGGAGGCAGCCACAGACAAGAGAAAAAAAGACCTAATGTATACAGTACTTGATTTCTTCTTACATCTGTATAATTCACCATGTTGATTGAGTTTCTGTTTTTGTACTGTAAACTTTTCTAATTCAAACTCAATAAATTCTTTGAAGAAAAAGGCCCTGATAAGGCCTCTTTGGAAAAAAAACTTTTTTCAACCCCAGGTTCCTGTCCAGCTTCCGCATAATATCTAACTTGCCTTTTGTGGGCAAATATATTGAAAAGGTAGAAGTCTGTTAGCTTCAAAGGTACCTGGAGCTCTTTGGCATTCCAGATAGCTCCCAATTTGGCTTTAGAAAAGGACATGGCACTGAGTGGTACCAGTGTGGAGCAGAGGGGAGAGCAGGGAGAGTAGGGTAAGGCAGGAGGAAACTGAAGCATTCAGTTCCTGGTTGAAGGGGTGATGTCAGGAAGAGGGATATGGATATGTAGGAGATTGCAGTAACTTCTGGGATAAAAAGTTATTTAAGAGAGACAGCCATCACCTCACAAGGGGGGGAAAAGTGCACTAGAGCAGAAGTTTGATGTTTAGTGAAACATTATTTGAACTGAAGAGATCTAGACAGAAGCTGGAAATTCCCTACAGGGAGAGGACAGCGAGTACTTAGAAGGGACTTCCCTTAAAATGGGAAGCAGATTAGAGTGTGTCAGTGTTGGCAAGAGCAGGGACCAAAATGTTTATAATCAAAGACACGCAGTCCCCGAGCACAGCTTATGGGTATTTCCAAAATGTGCTGTGATTTTATAAGTCCCCCGCCAGTTACTCTTTCACTCAGGTATAGCCATTGACATTTACCACAGCATTTGTAATGGCATATTGCTATAAGTGATTTGGCTACTGCTCATCAAATTAAAAGTTTAGGAAGGAAGGGGGAAGTTAGGGTCACAATAATTCAACTAGCTGGAGGAGAAAAGGAAGGAACTAGAAGGTTGCAGAGGGCAAGGACCTGAGAACAAGAAATAGGAAGGAGAATAAAGGGGGAGGTTGGAAGGAGGTCCGCCTGAATACCAGGAGCCTGATTAATGACATCAGTGATCTACTGGCAGTGCTCCAGATAAGATGAGTACTGGCCTATTTAATGCCCCAATTTTTAAGAAATATTCTTCAAAAATAATTTTGATGAGTACCAATACTCATTCCAGACTTGGAAATGATTTATACATGCTTCAAACTGAGCTTTCGTTTCCAAGTTTGAAGCACTTTTACTTATCACAATTATACTTTTCTCACCTTATGTCAAAAATGGAAGTACATTAGTCCCTCTCCTTCCCCTCCTCAAACCATCCTCATCAACTGGCAAATCTGCTTTCTCCTGCCATCTTCCCTACCTATGGAACCAGCTTCACCAGAAGCTCAGAAACTCACCCTCGCACGACTCCATTAAATCTCAACTTCATCAACTCCCCTTCCCCACTTGTAACTGCAACTAGTCTGCCTTTAGTCAAATGAACAGGGTTTAAACTTCAAAACCTCTGTACTGTATATTATTGTAGTCATGCAATTGATTGTAAATAACTGTATGTATACAACTAAGTGTAAATTTATTTATTTAGTTTTTGTTGACCGGGTAGGTGCACTAGACAAATCCTGCCTATTTTCAGGCACGACCCGGGGGACGGGGATACAGATGAATGCCAACTGACCTAGAACCAGATTAAGCTGTTTGTGGTATTTCTAGTGAATGAGGGAAACTTGGCCAGGACATTGACGCCTTTGTACAAAATTATGTGATTGTGTGTAATATTGTCATGTATCTATTCTATGTATGTATACTGTGGTAACTCCTTCCCCTTCACCCCCGGATCACACCTGGAAATGAGCCTCGGCTCAGTGTGCTTTTCCCAGTTATCAAATGTTTAAATAAATAAAAAGTGACAACGTTATCTGATGTAATGCCGACAGTCAATTGGGGCTGAGGCCAAGTTTGATTTGGAAGCCATCACAGAGACATGGGCCACAGGGAACAGCAAATGAGATTGGCAGTTCCAGCGTATACCCTGTACAAGAGGGCAGGGATGGGGAAAAGGAGGTGGAGCAGCCCTCTACATTAGGGAGGGTACTGAAGCTATGGAAGATGGAACCACCAAAGAGGAAGGAGGTGGAGTGGAGTTGATTTTGGTGCAGCAAACCATGGCTGCTGGTAAAAAGATAAGGATGGGATTAGTCTATATACCACCAGGACAAAAGGAAGAGGAAGATAGACAACTTGGTGAGGAAATTAAGAGAGGGGTAGAGAAAGGGGACCTAGCAATGGTAGGGGATCTGAATCTGCTGGATATTGACAGGGATACCCTAGTGATCAGGAGGTCCTAGAGTTGGGTGCTACTGGACGTGATGCAGGACTGTCTGCTGGTGCAGTTGGTTAGGGAATCCACATAGCAGAACAACATCCTTGACCTGGGGATCACCAACTCAGAGGTAGTGGGCAGGATGGTAGTCAGGGAACCACTGGGATCCAGCAGTCACAATTCTGTGTGGTTTGAGATGGCTCTGGGGAACGCTGGTCTCCCCCTTCGAGGGCAGTGGTTCTGGACCTCAGACAGGCAAATTTTAGCCTGATGAGAGAAAAGGTCAGGGAAAACTTGATGGGGGTAGACTGGGTCAAAGGCATAGATGAAAAGTGGGGAATGATCAAGGGGCAATTCTGAAGCAACATACTCTTGTGCCAAGAAGGTTGACAAAAAAGGAACAAGTATAAGAGACCTATTTGATTCTCTCGCAAGCTGGGAGAGGTTGTAAGGATAAATAAGGAAGGCCTTCATAAGGTACAAGGTGGCCAAAATGGACAAGGATAGGGAGGAATATCAGGCAAACTTAAAGGAGGCAAAGGCAACAGTAAAAAGTCAAAGGCGGACACAGAGCTACATATCACTGAAGGTATGAAGGGAGGGGAAAGGAATTTTGTTTAGCTACATTTGAGGGAAAAGGAAGGCTAGAGGAAGGTTATCAGGCAAGCTGTGGGGAGGGGGGAGGGTGGTGGAAGACAACAAGCAGAAGTCCAAAGTTCTAAACAATGACTTCTGTTCTGAGTTAACAGTAAAGGATAATGGGCCTATACCACAAAGCGGGATTAAGGCAGTCACATGGGGTGCAGGAAATGGGGAGTATGGTGATCATGGCTGAATGAGAAAAGGATGTGTTTACAGCCCTTAAGGTGAACAAGGCCCTGGGCCTGGATGGCCTGCACCCATAGGTACTTAGGAAAATTGCTTCTGAGATGGCAGGGCTCTTGACACAGCTATTTAAAAACTCACTGGAGTTGAGGATAATGCCAGGGGATTGCAGAACTGCAGAGGTAGTCACATTCCATGGGGGGGGGGTGGCAAGGAGGATCCAGGCAACTACATACAGAACAGAATGTAGCAAACATTTGTGTCAGGATGATTGTGTCAGACAAACCTGATTGTGTTTTTTTTAATATGGACAGAGGCCAGGTGGTGAATTTGCTCTACTTTGCCTTCAGCAAAGTCTTTGAGTCTATGCTGCGTAGGAGGCTGCGCAAAAAGCTGGCTGACTTAGGAGTGGAAAAAAGGATTATTAGAGTGGGTTGGAAACTGGTTATGGGGAATGTAGCAAAGGGTGGTAGTAAATGGGATCAAATCTGGGGACAGGGGGGTAATATGTGGGCCACTGCAGAACCAGTCCTGGGACCTGTCCTATTTAATATCTTCATTAGTGTCATAGTGGAAGATATCCAGAGTGAGAGTTGCCTCTTTGCTGATGACACAAAGCTCTGCTACAGGGTAGACAGTGAGGAAGGGATGAGAGAGCTGCAGATGGATTTAGAAAGGTTTGAGGGGTGGTCAGAAGTCTGGCAGTTGAAATTCTACGCCAAGAAGTGGAAGGTGATGCACTTAAGAAATAAGAACCCACACACGGAGTGCTTGATTGGAGGGGTTAACCTGGTCATTTCATCAGAGAACAGAGATCTGGGAGTCCTCATCTGTAACTCAATCAAGCACACCAGAAAAATGCAACAAGGCCCATAGCAAGGCGTCTAAGATGCTGGAGCATATTGGTAGGAGTTTTGACAGTGGGGGTGGGATCCTGCTCCTATACAAATTGCAGGTGAAGGCTCACCTGGAGTACTGTGCCAAGTTTTGGAGTCCTCACCTGAAAGAGAACATCAGCAGGCTTGAGTCAATGCATCGAAGGGTTCCAAAAATGATTCAGGACCAGCAGGGCAGATGATGTGAGGAACATTTGAAGGCCTTAAACATGTACTTGTTGGAGACCAGACCCGGACATGATAGAGACTTATAAGTTATAAGTTCCTATAAGTTATAAGTTCCTACCACCTATCCCTCTGTTACTTAACGTTTTTTAACACCACTTCCCCCTCTTTCTCCCACAGCCTCTTGCATGCCTAGTCCCTCTGTATCCCTTCGTGCTTCCATCTTACTGTTACCTACTGTCTCTTTCTCTCACTGCCTCCCTCCTGTCCAGCTCCCTGTACCTGCTCTCCTCCTACTCCCCTTATTCACCCATAGAATGTATCCCACCGGCACTCTGTACCCCTTCCTCCTCCTCCTCATACCTCCCCTCTTCTCTCTCATCCACCCCACCAGTACCTGCTTCCCTTCAGTCCCGAATATCTACCAACCCACACACACACACATACACACACACAAACACACACCCTTCAAGGTACCCTTCCTCTCGATCTCATGTACCTGTCTTGGGCACTGCCAATCACTAAGAATTGGCCCTTTCTCCCTAAAGGCTGTTGGGAACTCTCCCTGTCCATCACTACTGCTGCCACACTATACCCCCGCCTCCACCCTTTTATACACCCTGGGGAATCTCGCTGTCACCTGGCCCAAAAGAATAGGCGCCAGTCATGGGTATTTCGCACCTGTACTCTTAAGCTTATACTTCTCCTGCTATTGTCTGGTAACATTCATCATAATCCTGGCCCAGCCTCCTCCTTAGGAACAACTCAAAACAATCAAGCAGTATCCCTCTCAGTCATCTCACTAAACATATGTAGTCTCCTTCGCAAACTCGATGCCCTTCAGACGTTTGCCTGCCAGCATAGCCAGGACATTCTAGCAGTCATAGAAACCTGGCTCTCACCTTTGGTCCCCAACCATGCTACCACCCTCCCTGGGTACAATGTTTTCCGGCTTGATCCTAACAACTAAAGAGGTATGCTGTGCCCCTGTACCAAGGACACATCCTGGCACTACATCAGCTATACCCCCAAAACACCATAGCGCAGATTCTTCCTATCAAGATCCTCCTTGGTGCTCACAACAAAGCAATCACAGTTGTCACAATCTACATTCCACCAAAGAAGCAAGGAAATGGGCTTAACGCAGTCCTGGAATTTACCAAATCCCTCTCACCTGACTCTGAAACCATCCTCCTCGGTGACTTTAATATTAACTGGACTGCTGCGGATACCGGGGCATATAGGGACTCCATAGCAGCAGCAAACCTCATCCAGATGGTTAGCTTCCCAACCAGGACAAATTATAAAATGGGTACCAGCACCCTACTGGATTGGACCCTTACCAGCCACCCCACCAAGATCACTAACACCGCTGTCCTCCCTGACACACTTAGTGACCACTCTCCTGTCAACTGTTTCTGGTCCAACAAATTCATCAAGCCCCTCCCAAAACTCTTACAAGCAGAGTCCTACCCAGAGGCAAGCTACCCCATCTTAAGACCTTCCTTCGTCAACAGGATTAGTCCCCAGTCCTCACAGCAACTAATGTGAACACTGCACTTGATCACTTAATCCGAATCTTTAATCAAGCCTGCAACCTATATGCACCCCTCAAAGAGTGCAAAGCCAAAGCTCTTTGTAACCCCTGGCTCACCGGTGACCTACTTAGGTGACTAAAAGCTTTGGACCACCTCTGGGAGGTTGCCAGAAGCACTGGGAGACAAATTGATATCACTATCTATAAACGCACATGAAACGACTGCACTAAACAAATCCGGGAAACGAAGACCACCTGTTTCAATAAGGCCCTCACTAACACATGGTGCAATGGAAGGGACTTCTGGAATAACATAAAAGAAGTCACCGGGAAGCAGTCTAAATCACCTCCATCAGTACTCTGCATAAATGGTGTAACTACAGTCAACAAGAAACTCATTACTGATACTTTCAATGTCACTTTCACGGACCTCAGTTCTGTACTCCCCCAAGGTTTTTTCGATGAGGAGGATCCCCCTGCCTCCTCAGCCCCCACCAGCCACCCTCTCTTCCACTTTAAAGCAGTAAAAATGCATCAGATCCACAGCTATGTTACCAAAGCCATCAGCAACTCCAGAGCCAGCAGCGACTCCCTCGATCTCAAACTACTATCGCTCACCCTTGATGAAGTTCTCTGGCCACTGCCCAGGATCTTTAACCTCTGTCTCAAACTCAGCCAGTTCCTGGACATATGGAAATCTGCCTCAGTAACCCCAATTCATAAAAGTGGTGACAAAACAGCACGTGAAAACTACCATCCAATTTCCATCCTACCTCCACTCTCCAAGGCCCTGGAATGGATTGTGTCAGACTAGCTCACTGACTTCCTAGACAAGCACAGCATCCTGTGCAAGGAGCAGCATGGCTTTAGAAGAGGTCATAGCACCTCCACAGCCCTACTTGAATTCACTGGTGCAATCCATCACTCACTAGATAACAGTCAACTAACTGGGTCCACCTTCATTGACTTAACTAAAGCTTTTGATACCATCAACCATCGTCTACTACTTGCCCAGTTTCAGCTAGCAGGGCTCTCACCGAATTCAGTGGATTGGTTCAAAAGCTACTTAGACAACCGGTACCAAAGAGTGAAAATTGCGGACACACTCTCAGACCCAAGACCAGTCCAGTCTGGTGTCTCGCAGGGCTCAATCCTGGGCCCCCTTCTTTTCAGCCTTTTCTTGAATTCACTGCCAGAGTCCTGTCCTGAACAACTCCTACTCTACGTGGATGATGCTGTCATCTTGGCCTCCCACCATGATCCAGTACATCTTCAAGGAAACCTCCAACGGGCCTTCTCAGCAGTCGAAAACTGGTTCTCTAAACACAATCTGATCCTTAACCAGAAAAAAACAAAGACCATGATTTTCTGCAGCACCCACAACAAATTCAAACAATATCAACTCTCCATTAAAACCAAGCAAGGAATCACCCTTGAACAAGTTCATACCTTTAAATACCTTGGCCTCACCCTTGACTCGAATCTCTCCTATGTTCCTCACATCAATAATGTGGCAAAGGTAGCCAACACCAGGCTGGGCCTACTGTTCTGAAATAGGAAACATCTAACCCCTGAAGCTTTTTCTGTCTCCGTCCAGAGCTCCATCGTCAGCATCATTAACTACGGCTTCGTTATCTATGGATCTGCCACAACATCCTCTCTCAAACGAGTTTCAACTTCCCTCAATCAAGCCTGCTGACTTGTTACTGGTTCTCACCATCTCACCCACACCTGTGACCTCTACTGCAAAACAGGGTGGCTGCAACTGAACAACCGAATCAAATACCAAACCTGCATCACAGCTAAGAAAATCCTATTGGGCAAGGCACCACCTGGAGTCAGCACCCTCCTTAAACCCAAAATCAACACCATCAACACCAGGAGCACTAAGCCCCAAATCCTGCAAATCAGCCGCACATCCCAAGGCCAAAGGTCATTTTCTTACAGGGCTCCAAGTTGGATTAACAGTCTCTCTCTGGAGACATCTCCTCCGCATCATCACTTGGTGGGTTCAAAATTAAGCTCTGCCTCTCCCTTATTGGTACCAGCACCTGTGGTTGCACCACATAACACACATTGGCCCCTACACTGCCTCTGACCACACCTGGGGTCTGTTCTGTTCTCTCTACTTGCACTTACCTGTCCACAGCCACTTCCAATGCACTTACCCCATGTCTGTTGGAATAAAAAAACATCCCCTAGGATCATAAAACTCTTCCACTTCAAAGGCAGGATACCTGGGAAATAGGGTCTAGTAAATAGCCCTTCCTAACAGGCTGGTGTGAATTGTCTTACAAGTGTTATATTGTATGGCAGTAGGATTTCAAAGGCACTAATTCTGAAAATGTTATTAATGTGCAAGGAAGTGGTGATATGAGAACCAAAATAAGGAATTAAAATAATAATTCCTTAAAATCTGGAAAAAGCAAGAGTGACATCTACTGGCCTAACAAAAATAAGGCCACTAGCTATCCACAGACTGGGACGGCCATCCCTGTTTAAGATGCTCCACAGATCACTGGTGGCTCACGTTTCAAAGGAAACTCTTCTGACACACAAGAAGCAAGACTGCCACAACACAGAGACAGGCTAAGAACCGGAGACTGCACTCATTCTTCTGGATTTCAATTCACTACGAACTTGAGGTAGAAATTAGATAAAAGATTATAGTGTGTTTGTTTTATGTATATTTTCCTCTTTTATGTGTGCTATTTTGTGACCAAATTTTCTAAAACTTTTAGTTGTGACTATATGATTATTAACTATTTAAATAAAAAACATTGTTTTCAAGAAACCTGCCTCAGCGAGATGTTTCATGTTGTGTGTGGTTGTGGGACATTTAATAATAATCTGTAACTAAACTGTTATTGCTAAGGGGTATCACCATAAGCTACCAATCGAACAAGGGTCTGTACAGGGAAATCTGGGTAAAGATAGCGACAATACGAAAGTCTCAAGGAAGAGTCTGTAGGGATTTGAACCAGGTTATTACATGCCCATGGGAGAAGACAAAATCAGGGTTACAAAGCAACCCCGAAGAGATTGTAATGCCTGGATCTTCTCCCTTTTTGTAACAACCAAGAAAGGGTTCTCATTTGACTACAAGGCTTGAGACTGGTATTGTATCCTCATCCAGAGTAAAGAGGGAGCCCTGGGGCCTCATGATGGGCGTTCAGTCATGACCTCGGTGAGCATTCTAGAAAGACACAGGGAGGGTATCCCTGGTTTCCCCCTTCCCTGTCATAGATTGCACTTAGGGGTGGGCACTGTGAGCTCAGTGGACCTGACCCTCAGGAGTGGGTTTCTGACAGATCTGGTGCACAGCGGTGGGATCCGAGAGATCTGGTAGCATAATGTTGCGAATCAAGAGATACTGGTGGCACAGGCATAACAGTTGGATTCGAGACCAGTGTATCAGATTGATAAACTGAAAACAATCCACACACAATCAAGGCAGAAATTTGGAAAAAATAATTTGATTACAGTATAAAGTTCTCTACCGGTTTTCTTTCTTTTTTTTTTGGTTGTAAGCTAGTGTAGCAATAGTTAGGGAAGAAGATGACTTCCAGCTACAGTGAATACACTGCAGACTACCTAAGGCAGTTGTGTCAGGAAAGAGGGGTCCAGTGCGAGGGGCAAACTAAAAAGAATGTTGTGGAGGCTCTTGTGGCAGCTGATGAGCAAGCGGTTGCCCCAACCATCGAGTCACAACAAGTGACTGAAAGAGACCAAACCTTTGGTGTGGGGCTGCCAGGGTCCATTGCAGAGTCCAGTCCCAGAGAGGAGGGCAGCAAGACCAGAGGGAACCAAGAGCCACAGCAGCAGGGGAAGGTCACCAAAGAGCTGGAGCTAGAAGGGATCAGGCTACAATTTGAACTAAGGAAATTGGAGCTGGAGCAGCGAAAGTTTGAAGCCCAGCAAGAAAGATAGCAGAAGAGGTTTGAACTGAAGTTGCAGGAAAGCAGCAACACAGAGAGGCCAAGGAAAAAGAAAAGCAGCTTCAGAGAGAGTTTGAAGTGGAGAAGCTAAGACTCCAATGTTCAGCACCAGAAGAGGTAAGTGGCATGGGTGAACCTGAAACTCCAGGGCTGGTGTATAAGTTAAATTCCAAATTAATAGCTGAATTTAAAGAGGGGGAGGCTATGGATGCATTTCTGAATTCATTTGAAAAGGTCTGTATCCAGGCCAAGGTACCCAAGGAGTCCTGGAGTTTCCAGCTATCCTCACTACTTACTGGTAAAGGGTGTGAGACACTAGGCCAAATGGACAATCAGGACAGTAGCAATTATGAAAAACTTAAAGCTGCTTTGCTTAAAAAGTATGAACTGACTCCTGAGGCCTACAGGGTTAAGTTCCATAAACTCCAGGTTATTGCATGCCCATGGGAGAAGACAAAATCAGGGTTGCAAAGCTACCTCGAAGAGATTGTAATGCCTGGATCTTTCCCCTTTGTGTAACAACCAAGAAAGGGTTCTCATTTGGCTACAAGACTTGAGACTGGTATTGTACCCTTATCCAGAGTAAAGAGGAAACCCTAGGGCCACGTGGCAGGTGTTCAGTCGTGACCTCGGCAAGCATTCTAGAAGGACACAAGGAGGGTATCCCTGTTTTCCCTCTCCCTGTCAGGGATTACACTTAGGGGTGGGCACTATGAGCTCAGTGGATCTGATCCTCAGGAGTGGGTTCATGACAGATGGTATGAGCCCAATCCCAATGTGGTACTAGAACCCATAATCTTTTGACCCCAAAACAAATATGCTACCAGCTGTGCCATGCTGGCACCACAATCCTGCAAAGTCACAGATTCTGGTAGTGAGTAGGAAGAAACATCTATCAAATTTGCCATTAACTTTAATCATTCCCACTGTTTCTGAAGAAGACTTGCCTTTGGTCAAATTTGTTCCCAGTTTGGGTGTTATGCTGGATCAGTCCCTTACGTTTGACTCTCAAGTTTTCTGCTGCTGTTAAAAATTACTTCCTCCAACTGCACTATGTAAAACAAATTAATTCACTACTGCCATCTGCAGAGTTTACCTCTATTGTCCTTGCTCTTGTGACCTCAAGGCTGGACTATGGTAAAATGTCCTGTATCATGGTCTACCCCTGAAATCCCTATGCTGGCAACAACTGGCACAGGATACAGCAGCTAGACTACCGGCAGGGGAGAGTTCCATTGTCATATCTTATCCTGCTGTCTGGTCCCTGGTCACTGTCATTATCTTTCCAATACTGGCAAATTGCACTGGCTTCCTTGGAGATGAGGCTTTATTACAAGATTCTGCTCCTCACTTTTAAAGCCTTACATCATTTAGGTTCACTGGTCATGGCTGAGTTCCTGTCCTGGTACATTCCAACTCATAGCCTACAATCTGCCATAGACAGGCTTCTTCTTGTTCCCACCTCAAGGTAAAAATCCATGGAGGATAGGGCATTTTCTCTTGTAGCCCCAGGGTTACGGAACTCCATTCCCCAAGAAAAGAGTCACCCAACCATTAGTGGAGTTCAAAAGTACTCTGAAAACTCACCATTTTAGGAAAGCTTTTGGTCACAGCATTGATTATAACCTAATGGTACTGTATGAGTTTATGTTTGCATATCTGTAAAATTGTGATTTTTCTACATGATGTTTTTATTGTATGCACTTTGAATACTTTAAAGTGTATAGAAATAAATCTGGTAATGGTGACTGGCCAACAGAATTTTATAAAATGTGTGCATTATGACAGTTCTATCAATAGGTGATTTATTTATTTTTTTATTTTTAAGGTGTTCCTCACAAACCCATTTTATAAGTGCAGTACAACATTCCAGGGCATTAGTAGTACTGTGACAACTTCACATCCAAGGGCAAAAGATACTTGACCTGTGGCCTTGTATCTTACTATGCCACTGGATATGTGGCTGTCACAGTATTATCAATGCCCTGTTATGTCTTACTGCTTACCTAAAAGGGTTAGGTTAATGGCTGAAAACCCTCATGTATCACAGAACAATTAGAATTTTAATTATGAAAACATTTATTTTTAAATTATTTCAACAATTTTGTTTAATACCTGGCACAGCTGGTAGCCTCCCCCACCAGACATAATTATAAAACTGGCTCAAGCACTCTCCTAGACTGGATACTGACCAGACATCCCTCCCGCATCTCGGATGTTTCCGTCCTTCCAGATACACTAAGTGACCATTCCCCAGTCATCTGCGAATGGTTGAATAAATTCTGCAAGCCTTCCCCAAATTAATCAATAGTAGAGTCCTCCCATGTGGTCAGTCGAAACACCTCAAATCCCACCTCTGAAAGCTCGACTGGTCTATATTCAACGCATCTGATGTCAACTCAGCCTTGGATTTTTTCATCAACTCCTTCAATGCTGCCTGTGACACCTATGCCCCTTTCAAAAGGTATAAAATCAAAGGCCTTTGCAATCCTTGGCTCTTTGCTGAACTACTCAAGGATCTGAAAGCAAAGGACCTCCTCTGGCTTCAGGCACGAGCCACTGGTAATCAAGCCGATATTCAGAACTACAAATTGACTTGAAACGACTGCACTAAATCAATCAGCCAGACGAAAAATGCATACTACAGAGATACCCTCATGAACACCTGGGGTAAGGGAAAATTCTTCTGGGACAATCTTAAAGAAGTAACTGGGAAGCAGCCAAAAATCTCACCTACTATGTTGGTCATTGATAGTGGCATAACTCTTGACCCTACCACAATTGCAAATACTTTCAACACTGCATTCTCTGACCTCAGTAGTGTTCTCCCTTCAGACTTCTTTAATGATGACCACTGTTCTTCTCCTACCCCCAGCCCACACCCCATCCCTCCAACTGCCCACTGTTCTACTTTAAGGAAGTCAGGGCGCATGAGGTCCATAAATACGTCTCTAATGCAATCGCCAAATTCAGAACTAGTGGGGCCTCACTCGACCTCAAGCTGGTGTCCCTCACCCTTGATGAAGTGCTACTTCCACTAACAAAAATTTTCAACCTCTCCTTCGCCCTCAGCCAGTTCCCCGACAAATGGAAATCAGCCACAGTAACCCCGGTGACAAGGATCTGCATGTGAACTACCGGGCCTATCTCCATAGCCCCCCAAGGCCATTGAACATATGGTATCTGACCAGCTAATGGAATACCTGGACAAACACAACATCCTCTGCCCCCAACAACATGGTTTCCATACAGGTCACAGTACTACATCGGCCCTCCTTGAATTCATCGGTGCTATCCACAGCTCATTGGACAACAGCCTCCAAACCAAGGCAGTTTTCATTGACCTGACCACGGCTTTTGACACTGTACATCATAATCTATTAATCACACAGCTACGTTCTGCTGGGCTATCACCTGAGTCCACTACCTGGTTCAAGAGCTACTTGGAGAACCACTCCCAAAGAGTGAAAATAGTTCATGTTCTCTCAGATGCACGTCCTGTTCACTCAGGAGTTCCTCAAGGCTCCATTCTTGGGCCACCTCTTTTTAGCCTCTTTCTGAATGATCTTCCACAATCATGCCCAGCACAAATCCTCCTCTATGCTGAAGACGCTGTCATCCTCTCCACTCACAAGGATCCGGGCCACCTTTAAAAGTATCTACAGCTTGCCTTCACCTCAACTGAAACTTGGTTTAGTACACATAAATTGGTTCTCAGCTACAAAAAAAACAAGTCCATGCTCTTCTGCAGTCCGCACAACAAACACAGACTCAATCCCATGATGATCAAAAACTGCCTTGGTGCAACCCTTGAACAGGTTCAATCCTTTAAATGTTTAGGTATTACCATTGATTGTAACCTATCATATGCTACGCACATTGACAACATTGCCAAGGCTGCCAACACTTGCATTGACCTACTTTTCAGGCACAGACAATGCCTTACCTCAGATGCCTTAAGGAATGCAGTACAGAGCTCAGTAATCTCAATAATCGACTATGGCCTGATCATCTATGGCTCTGCCTCTGCCACTGCCCTCAGGTGCATATCCATTGCACTAAACAAAACTTGCCATCTCATAACTGCCGCCCATCGCCTCACCCACACGTGTGCTTTCTAAGCACAGACTGGGTGGCTTCAACTTTCAAACCAGATCAAGTACCAAACCTGCCTCATGACAAAGAAAATAACACTAGGCCTTGCTCCCCCAGGTGTCCAAGCTCTCCTCTGCCCAGCGTGGACTACTCGCATCATCAGAGGCTCTGAATCCCAGCTTCTGTATATCCCGTGTTTCCGCACCACACAAGGGCAAAGATCATTTGCGCACAGAGCTCCCAGCTGGTTCAGTGGTCTCAACATTGACATCGCCTCAATGCCAAACCTTGGTCCATTCAAATCCAGTCTCCATCACATCCTGTCTGCATCTAGCTCCTGTGACTGTCCTTCCTAATTGTTCTCCCCTCTCCTCTTTGCTCTTTCCACTTAGCACTTAACCCTCTCCCCCCCCAACTCCCTCTCCTATACACCCATTCATTCTCCCCTCCTCCCACCTTCCTTCTCTACCCCCTGTAGCACTTTAACTGATATTTGACAAGTGCCTATGGCTGCACCCCACTAGCGGGTCTCTCCTCCATACCGTGTCAACCCTGTTACCAGACCTCCTTCTGGCATTTTTGCCAATGTATTGACTGTATAAAACTGTATGTAACTGCCTGTAACCCACTGTTATACTGTTACTCAATGTCTTGTTTGAATTCCACCTCAACTGACGTGTAACCTTTGTAAAAGAGCCTTGGCTCAAAGGTACTTGTAATCCTAGATTTAAATAAATAAATAAAAATAATACCAGCATTAAGGCACTCCAGGGGTTGAATTTGGTACTCCAGGGGTTGGATTGCCTTTGCTCATCTAACCGTATGGGTAAAAGGCTCTCAGCTACAGCTCGTGCCTCAGGAACCAAGGGTTAGATTAACTGTGGGTAACTGCTGATACTCGGAAAGTTTCTGACCAAGTTAAATACCATCAGTTAGTGAGCAAGACATCAGATGTGGGGGCTCATCGAATAGGGACAATATTCAAGAATTGATCTGACAACATCAGAGCCCATTTATGGATCCAATGTAGCCAAATAAAATACTTGGATCTTCTAAATCTGATGATCAGAGCCATGGATCCAACCTCAGAGCCAAAGAATTCAACCTTAAATCTGAAATCCAAGGATCCAAAATCGAAACATAGTTGGATAAATATCGGATCCAGAGACAGATACCAGCACTGTTCGTCGGAGGAGAGTCGTATCCTCAAATGCACTATCTAGCACCCCTGACACTAACCTAGCTGTCTGGCCATTCAAATTCTAATCTTGTAAGTGTAATGGCCTTACTGCCAAAATAGTCTAATACATACCCAGAGTTCAGAATTCCCTTCTATTTTTACTTTGTTCTCAACAAAAGAAAGCAGATTAAAAGGCAGAGTAAGGAAGATTGGGGTATTGGGAAGGGTTTAGCTGACAGAAATACTGATAGATGGGAAAGCAGTTAACACCCTATCTAGGGTAGGGTAATAAACCAAATACAAACAAAGAAAGGAAGGGAATGAATGAAAAGGGTACAGGAAAGACACAGAAGGGGGCGAGCTAAGTTCAACAGTAATAACGATAAAGCAGTTAAACAACATGGGAGGGGTGCAGTGTAACCGGTGTGGAGCCACAGTTTTTCAGGACATGTTCTGGAGATTGAAATGCTACCCCATTTGCATGCACCTCTTTGGGTTCAGTGGAGGTTGTTGGACTCCGACCTAAGCTGGCAAGGATGCAGAGGACCTTTTGCCCCACCAAGGGGCCACCAATTCTGCCGCCACTGCCTCACTCCAGCTCGTAGAGTAACTTTTTAAATTTTTCAGCTAAAGGCCACAATCCCACCTGGACTGAATGATAGGGTGGAGGTGGTACCATTTTCGTAAACCTGTAATCAGGTTTCAGAGGTGTGATGAATTGTACTGTTTGTTTTGCCTGTTTTAAATCGTTGTACCTCCTTGATAGATTGCTGCTTTTTCATTTCTTTCTGTTCTTATTGCAGATTTTTTTCACTGTATCCATCCTTGTAGTATCGTGACTTGCCATGTAAGACATGATGAACTTTAATATCATGGTAAAACAATTGTTTCTTAGGAGTAATGAACCCAGCATCAAGTACAAATGATTAGTATTTTAATTTTCTCTTTTTTTTGACAAATCATCTATGTACTTTATTAACTTATGTGTTCACTGTGTGAGTGTTTACATGATTTGTATGCAGAGAACTTGCTAGCTTGATTCATGTAATTTGATGATGTTACAGTCCCTTTAAGAATCTGCCAGTATCAATTTGGGGACTGAAACTTACATGGCAACTTCTTGACAAAGCACACTTGCACGAAATCTTAGAGTCTGTTCTGTGCTTTGTGGTTCCTGCCAAAATGATGTTTTTCTCACAAATGGAATAAAGATTCTACACAGCAGTTTTTCTCATGAGTTGAATCTGGTCATCTCTGTTGACACCAGTGGCGTGAGTGAGCTGTGCGCAGTTTGTTGTTTTCTGTGCACTTTGTAGTTAGCGCCTGCACCATGACACTTGTTAGAGCAGCCCTTTTGTTGCTACTAAGTTCAGCAGTAATAAAGGTTAAGCAGGTAAACAACATGGGAGTGGGGCAAGTGTAGATGTGGTGTGGAACCAGTGTTTTTTGGGACACATTCTGGAAACTGAAGTGCTGCCCCAATTGCACACACCCCTCTGGGTTCAGGGCGGAGGTTGCTGGACTCAGAGCCAAGTTGGCAAGGTTGCAGAGGACCTTTTGTCCACCAAGGAGCCACCAAGTCTGCCACAACTGCCCCAGATGATATCAAGACAGAGGCAGGATGAATGAAACTTGGTGGGGTCCAGGAGGGTGGAATGGTGGGTAGGGTACACACTCCTCAGCCTAAGCCACTGCAAAATTGCTTCACCATACTGGCAGGACTTGACAACTGGGAGAAGACACACAATGTGGTGGCAAGGGAGGATGTGGGAGGTCTTTAGAAGAGGAGGCCCCAAGGTGAGAGGAAGAGGCCCCCAGCTGAGCAGGAAGTAGCTGTTGGTGGGGGATTCTATCATGAGGGGAATAGATCTGGAAACAAAAAGAGGAGGGGGAGAGAACGGTAAAGTGCCTATTTGGTGCTTTGGCTTGGAGGGATGGAGAGCGGATCCTGAGGGTTGCTACGATGGCAGGTCATGGAAGGGAGCAGCTTATCACTGTCCACCTGGGGACTAATAACATGGTGAGGAATGGAGCAGGGGTAGTGCAGAATAGCTTACGGGGAAATGGGAAGGGGCCTTAAGCAACCAGCAAGCATGGTGGCATTTGCCAAAGCACTACCTGTGTATGGCCAAGGGGAAGATAGGGCATTCTGCACCAGGATTTTCAACACTGGTTGAAGGCATGATACAGGGAGGAGGGTTTCAGCTTCACTGAGGACTGTGGGCCAACCTGGAAGGATATGGGCCTTTACCAAGCTAATGGTTTGCATCTTTCTGGAAAGGGGACCACAGTCCTCAGTAGGAGGTTTAAATGTTAGTTTAATGAACATTCAAACTCGCCAAGGGAGGAGGCTGTACTACCAAAGGAGGCATAAACTGACCCCCAACAGGTTGAAGCAACAAGGATGGAGTGCCAGAGAGGATAAATTCCCCCCCCCCAGGATAGGGTCACAAGATGAAGGGGGTGTAGACCAAGTGGAGGACAAGAGGGGTAAGAACAAAGGCAGCAGAAAGAGATGTGTAAAGAAGACAAGAAACAAAAACAGTAATTAGGCATGGGGGGGGGTCAGGGTGGTACAGGCAGAACGGGGGGGAGGAAAGAGGGGTTACAGGCCGAGAGAGAGAGAGAGAAAAGTTTGAAAAGCCACAAGAGCTAATGCAAGGAGTCTTGGAAATAAAATTCCTGACCTAGAAGCCAACATGGTGCAGGAAGACCAGGATCTGAAGCACACGTTCTGTGACTTTGAATATGTGATGACCTTAAAACCCAAAATATCCTCTTGTGTGAATGCTAGTATTGTGAACAACAAAAAAAATGGAAAAACAAAGAAAAATAATTGTTCTGTCTCTGTCCTTTCAAACTCAGTGTAAGGGGCTGGTGGTGGGTCAGTTTCCTTAGCAACAGGTGCTGAGGCATATGGGACAAGTTGTTCTCTCTCAACAATTAGGGCACTACCAGAGTGTTTTACTAAAATCAGTTTAAGGTGCAGAGTGCCTTTCCTAGGGCTGAAATAGCTAGTGCAGGGGTCCAGAGGACATACATAAGGTCAGTAATACATTTTAGGGAGGTTTCAATAAGTTTCAGCAAAAAAGTGCATAGCGCTACTAGGAGTCTACTTGCGGTAGACACGCCATAAGTACTTTGCCCCTGGCAAGCGGAGGCGACATGCGCAGAGGCAAGTGTGTGGTCTGAGCATGTCTGCGGCATCAGCTGGAACAGCCCGGACAGAGGGGCAAGAAAATTCAGACAATAATGTAAAGCAGGTAACTACAATCATCATGACTGAGCATGGTAGTGAATACTAACAGCTGGGGAGAATGTAAAACAATGTAATATGTGCATAAAAGAAGCAGGGGTAAGGAGTCTGTGTGTGTAAAATCTCTATATATAGTTGAATTAGAGAAGGAAATATGGTGCACAAAAGAAAAAATTAATTTCCAAATAGAAATGAGAAATATCAAACAATTTGTATATAACACTGGTATATTACAGGAATAATGCACGACAGGGTGTGTGTCGTGCTGGGATAACACCACGCCTGGAGAGGTTGGGCACCAGGCCACAGGCCGAGTGCGTCCAATGCCCCAGGCGTGACGTTATCCCAAACGACACACACCGTGGAGTGCATTATTCCTATTATACAATGGCTCATTGTTATACAGAATAAAAAAATAATTTTAAAGATGTTTTTGTGTGGAAAAATATTTTTGGTTTTTAAGAGAAGATGAAAAATCAATCAAATGCTCTGTCATAAAAAACTCATCTGCATTGGTTCACAGTGAGGGTGAGACTAGACCTGTGGCGATGTGCTGGGATAACGCCATGGGTCCAGCCCCAAACTGACCAATCACAGTCCAAGATTCTTTCTTGCCACTGTATAACATTTGATAACGCTATTACAACACTAGGTGAACAAAAGGGAAGGTACAAAGACAACCATGCAAGTGAAAAGAGGAAGAGAGAGATCTTAGGGATGATTCAGATGGTGATAATAGTGAATTGCAAGGAAATGAATGGTGCTTAAATAGGGGAGGGACAAGAAAGAAAAGAAGAGGAGGTCATTTAGGGCCATTGCCCACTAGAAATAACTTGAGATCTTGCAAGATCTACAAACAGAAATAGAAGATGGAAGGCTGGAAAAAGAAATTGAGGCTGTTACTGAGACAGAAAACCAGAGGAGAGGGGTTCAAGAGAACATATCCACTGAAAATGGAGGAACTAATGAAGTCAATACAGAGGAAACGCAGGCAGGCACACACACACACACACACACACACACACATATGATTCAGGAAGTTGATCCAAATACTGTATACCACCACAAAGAAATAACTATGGAACTGCAAAACACATAATGGCCATGGTGGATTTTATTGTCAAGTATTCAAATAAAATAGTACGTAGAAATAGAAAGGAGACCATTGTCAGCACTCGAGGTCATGCTAAAAGGTACAAATAAACCAACTGTGGTAGTCCACGTGAGGACAAACAATATCGGAAGAATATGTGAAATCGACATACAGAGAAACTTTGAAGAATTAGGCTCTATATTAAAACAAAAGAACTGCGCTGACAGTTTTTCTGAAATTCTACCAGTGCTGTGGGCAGGATGAGCAAAACTTAGTTCAATAATAAATCTAAATGGATGGCTAAGAAGATGGTGCATGAGAGAAGGCTTTTACTTTCACAGAAACTGGGATAGATTTGAGAGGGAGAGGACTTTGTTTGCCAGTGATTGCATGCATTTAAATAGGAAAGGGACAAGGGTACTGGCTGGGAGAATAAATGGTACAATAAGGAATGTGTTAAACTAGAAATGAGGGGAATAATGGAGGAGATACAATTATGCAAAGTAATGAATTAAAGGACAAACAGATCAACTAAGAATAGGGGTATAGAAAACTTGAGTTTTACTAATATATTGAAGAAGTCTAGGAAACAAGAAAACTGAATTAGAGTTGTCACTTCACAAAGATGATATCCAGATTTACGCAGTTACGGAAACTTGGTGGCAATGTGATGACTGGGGAAAACCATATGAAGAGAGACTGAGAGAGCTTAATATGTATACCCTTGATGAAAGGAGAGACGGGGGGACATGATAGAAACTTTCAAGTATCTCAAGGGAATCAGCAAAGTCCAGGAGGATAGCATCTTTCAGAAAAAGAGATGTGTAAGAATAAGGGGGCACAATTTAAAGATAGAGGGGGGATGGCTCAGAGATAATGTGAGGACATTTTTTTTCACGGTGAGAGGTAGATGCATGGAACCGCCTTCCTGGGGAGGTTGTTGGGTCTAAAACAGTGGAGGAATTCAAACATGCATGGGACAGACATAAGGCAATTGTAGTGGGGGGTTGCAGGAAGTAGGCTGTTGGTTAACTAGAATCTGCAGCTTATCCAATGGGAAGGGAAATGGACAGACTGGGTGGGCCAAGTGGGCCTTATCTGCCATCAAAGTCTATGTTTCTATGTTAATTGCAGAAATTACAAGATTTAGATGCTGCTCTAAGTCTCTAAAATCAGTCGGCTGTCAACCCGCCGGCTTCTCCTGTCAGGCCAAGTGCAAACACTCAGTTGGGGATGACTCATCAGCTGAATGACGCTACAAACAAAACGGATGATTCTTAGGACTCGGTTCAGCAACCGAATGTAACTATGAGTGAGGCTGGCAGGAAAAACATGTCAGAAACCGTGTGCCTACAGCCTCTAGGTTCGGCTATTGTTTTTTCAGCACAGCCTCTTAATAAATGGCGTTTGGGGCATGGGAAGGCAGTGATTCCACAGAAGACAGCACCAGAGGTGCAGGACTGTTCGAACCCTATTTCACAGCAGCAACGTACCCTGAATTGGGGTGATATAATGGATTCGGACATTTGCTCTGCAGATTGGACACCGGAGAACGCCTTGGAAGGTGCAGGCTGGGTGCGAGCACCTTCAGGATCTTGGACCCCCTGATACAGATGAACACTTCTATCAGAAAATGATTGAGAACTCTTCTTCTCCAGTGGCCACCAACACTTCAAAAGATATGCGTTCCAACTCTCCACAGGGTAGTGACATTACTGTTAATGTTACTTTACCTGAAACTTCTAATAATGTGGTATCACAACAGGGAGTAACTGAGAATATTATTATTGATTTACCTGCTAATTCTTTACCAGACAATACATCAGAGTTAACAGAGCCAGTAAATATGTTGCTAAAAGGGTCTGTCCCTGATCTTTTGTTTAAGCTGTGTAACCTCTTTGCAACTAAGTGTGAGCCGGCCCCTAGGCGCAATGCAGTTTGCCTTCTATACAAAGGAGGCCTGGAGGAGCCACCCAATACAGTGTATATTGCCTGAGACTTACTTAAAAAGTCCATGCATTATTTTTCTTCCGAAATCTTTGCCCTTATTAGTCTAGGAAATGGAAATTTTGACATCAGTTTCAAACAAGTTTCTAATTTAGATAGGTTTTGGGACCAATATCAAACCCTGAAGAGCACTCCTGCCTGGATTCCATTCCATGCTATTCACCTTACTAAGCCATTAGTTAAAATGATTACAACTATGTTTAAGAATGAAGGTGTACAGGTAGAAGACATACTATTCTGATTCAGACAGCGTTGTGAAATTCTTGGTAAACCAACTCCAACATTAGATAGTGAACAAATCTGGGATGGGGGTTGGAGGATAAAGGTTAAATTGCATTCTACCAATATAGGTCTGATACATCTTCCTAGTTCTTTTTTTTGGACTGAAAGGATCGAGGCTCAATTTTCTACAGTGGGCAGCCTAGGTCCTGTTTTAAATGGGGGTCTAGAACACACCTCAGTTCGGCCTGTGATACCTTGAGATGCAGCCATTGTTTGGAATTTGGGCATGTTTCGTCTGCCTGTTTAACTCTGTTTAAATGCACTTTGTGTGAGCAGACAGGGCATGCATATGGCCGCTGCCCATGGGCCTCGCACAATAGAGACAATTGTCCCAATCATGAAGGCCTCATTAACTTAGCTCAGCAAGCTAAAAGAGTGGCAGAAAATGGTAACAGACAACAACTTGCGGGTCAAACAGTGCAAGACCCTACACCCACTGCCTCTCCAGTTCCTGACCAAAGAAGTAACGTAGTTGTTACCCCAGTAGTCTTTCCTTCTACCATAGCCCTGGCCTGGATATTGGCTATCCTCTTGTGACTGATGAAATTATGCCCCCCCGGACCTACTACTACCTCTTTTCAGTTAGTAACCACAAAACAAATGACCTAGACAAGGTAAAGTGGGATCTCAGAAACCTAGACGGATAGGAGTAGCAGTAGGCCCCAACACCTCCTCTTGGAAGGAGGGGAATAAATATGCTGCCCTCCCAACAGAAGACACAGAAGGGGACTCGGAGGATGAGGGGACGGACACTTCATCTGTGACCTCTAATACAGACACTGAAAAAGGAGACGAAGGTTCTATTGCAAAAAGAACTAGATAATGCTGTAAGACTCCATAAGTGACCCACTGATGTTATGTTTGGTTCCCATTGCAATTCTAATGCACGCACTCACTTTTAGTACTATCAGTATGAATAGTATTAAAAGTACATGGAAATGGGCTGGAGCAATGCTTTTTTCACAAAATCTTAAAAGTGATATCATTTGTTTGCAGGATACACACTTAAAAACTATCACAGAATTACAACTTTCCTCCAGGGATTGGTCCCTGGGTCCATCATTTTGGTCCACGGGTCTGGACACCTGTGATGGGGTTGGTATTTTAATTTCCAATCCTGGTATAAAGGTGTCCAGACTGGTAGATATTCACCCAGGCAGGGCCCTTTTACTGGATATTACTTATGCCTCAGCTCATTTCAGTATTATAACGGTCTATGCTCCACAGACTAAAGCACAGAGGGTTGCCCCGTTCAAAGAAATCCAGCCTTTCTTGCATACCTCGCGTCTCATTTTTTTGGCTGGAGATTTTAGCTGTGGCCTTTCTAGAGCTGATAGGGGATTACAAACAGACAAATTATTTAGTGATACTACATCTCTACAAAACATATTGCGCACTTCTGGATTGGTGGATGCTTATAGGACTGTTCACCCTACAGGAGGGGGTACACATACTTCAAGGGCCCTCTTTGGACGCGCATAGATTTTATTTTTGTGTCTCCCACTTTAGAGATCATAGAAATCTCTTCACGTCCTTGTGAATTTTCTGACCATATGACCCTTAGTTTGAAATGTTCATGGGAGTCTGCCCCGAGATGTAGTAAAAACCAATGGAGGCTAAATGAGTCTGTGCTTACACAGGCCTCATTGCAAAAGACCTGGAGAAAGGAGTCTGCAGCAAGACTTTCGGTAGCTGAATGTTATTCTGACATCCTTGAATGGTTGGAAGATACCAAACAGTCTTGGCGCATGTTCTTCCAGCATAAAGCTCACATTCAGGTTACTGCTGATTATCTAAAATATTTGCAACTTTGACATCAGCTTCAGCATTTAATCTCCCAGTCAGAAATTACTACACACAATTATGGATCACAGATTAAGTTTTCTCAAACAATAGATGACAGCTTTGCAATATAATAGAGCTAAAATGCTAAAGCAAGAACTCAGGTTTGGAACACAAGTTCAGAAAGGTTCATTAGACCCCTACAGGCAGTGTAAACAGAGAACACAGAACAGGGTTATGACAGAATTAGCCACACCATGTGGTCAGACAGTGAAATCCCCTCAAGAATTACTAGAAGTAGTGGAAATCCCATGTTACAGGTCTTTTCGGCACCCCCCCCCATGGGAACCAGAAGTACATGATATTTTAACATTCTTAGAATTACCTCAGGTAACAGAGGAGGAGGCAAGGCTCCTCACTGCAGAGGTTTCAGTGACAGAAGTCGAAATGGCAATAGCTCAGCTTACGTGCAACACTGCCCCGGGTCAGACGGCATTAGCTCAGGATTTTATAAAATCTTTAAAAAGGGTTTGGCACCAGTATTGGTGATTCTGTTTAATTATATTTTGAACTCCTCAAAATATTCTGAGTCTGTGTTAGACGCAGTACTTGTCCTGATCTATAAGAAGGGGTGCCAGGTAACATATCAGTAACTGGCATCCCATAAGCCTCTTAAATACAGATTTGAAAACTTTTAAGTAAAATTTTATAAAGAAGCTTGGCCAAAGTAGCTCCTTATCTGATTAGCCCCTTTCATGTGCAGTGGTAGGACGTAAACAGCACGATAATTTAATAGTAATAAGGGAGCCTTTTGGGGGTGACCATAAAGGAATCAAAGGCTATGTCATAAGTTTAGATCAGGAGAAGGCCTTTGATAGGCTTTCCCATCAGTTTTTATTTTCTACGTTACTAGCCTTTAGCATACCAGACACGTTTGTGACCTGGATTCAATGCATGTATGGTAATTCTTTTCTCTGCCCTAATGTCAATGGCTGATTCGGTAGAAAAGTTAAGATACATAGGGGAGTAAAACAAGGATGCCCCTTGAGCCCACTCCTCTATGTATTTGCAATAGATAATTTGCTCATACTTATTATAGCGAATGACTGTCTAGTTGGAATAACAGCTTTCCCGGATATACAACCCATTAAAACACTAGCTTATTCAGATGTCTTAGTCTTGACATTAGCCCCTGAATCCACAGAAGTTGCCCTCACAGCAATATTAATCCAGTTGTTTTATATATCTGGCTCACAGATTAATATTTCTAAAAGTAGAGGAGTAGTACTAGGATCTATTCCTCCGCCCCCTGCTGGACTGGTGGCAGGCATTTCTGTGTCGATCGACCCCATTCCTATTTTAGGAGTTAAATTTGGTCCTATGGGGACTGCTGTGTTGAATTGGGAGGACAAAATGGCACAAGCAACTAGGTTAGTGACTAACTGGAAAGGGCAACAAATCTCAAAAAAAGAAAAGGGTAATGTTGATTAAGACTTTATTACTCCTGTTTTTTCTTTATTTATGTTACATATCTCCCCCTCCACAGGTAGTCATCACAAGGTTGTTTAGTCTATTTTTTCAGTCATTTTGGGGCTCACGATTGAACCCTATTAAAAGAGAATTAACTTACCTTTCCATTAATGAGGGTGGAGTTAGGATGATACATCCGGTGGCCTTTTATTTTAGTTTGTTTATTGCCTATAATATTTGCCCTACTCTGAAACCGGGGGATAGGATTTGGAAACTGTTAGTTCATATGTGGTTATCTCCTTGTCTGACCCCTTGGGAAAATAAGGCAGTTAGAGCTTTACCACACACTCTGAGTATACCGCAGTATGATAAAGATTTCTTTAAGAATATCATTAAATGGGGGTATTTCCTGTACCCAGTTGTTAACAATGACTAGAAAACAGATTTATTTAGCAATTCTGGCTTCTGAGTGTCGAGTAAACCCAGAATTTCCAGACTGCCCTGTGGAGAAAATATCATATATACTACAACAATTGAGTAACCCAAGAATCTCCCCATTCACGTGGGACTGTATATGGTTAAGTAATTATGGGCATCTTGGGGTTAAAGCAAATAACACGCATAAACAAGCATCAGAAAGGTATTGCCCAAGGGAATCTTGTATACAAATCCCTGAAACTCAACAACATTTGTTTTTAGAATGCCCTTATGCCTAAGCCTTTTGGGATTATTTATCGTTCAAATGGTTAGAACCTAGTTTTTCTGTTATTACATATCAGGAATTATTGTGTGGTCCAGTCACTATTTCATTTAGTAAGTATCATAAAGATACGCATTACATACTTTAAGTTATTATTAGATATTTTCTTTGTCAAGCGTGGTGTATGTTAGTTTTGCAACAGCGAAATGTTACTTATATAACTATTGAACTTATAGAACTATTGTATAATATCCAGTATTCTATGCATCGTAAAAGACAATTGGATCAACAGCGTTTTTCACCTGTAAAGATTAAGCATTTATGGATACATTGTGATGCTTGGTATACTCCTGCTTAATTCTTTTGTTTATCTTTTGATTGTTTGTTAAATGAATTTCTTTAGCTATTTTATGTTATTGTATGTTTGAGTTATGATCTTTATTTATGGCTGTATTGTAATGAAGTCCAACTTTTTCGATAACATTTCCCTACTCTTCTCGAGAAGTGCCATGGAATCTTTAATATCCACCTGAACTACCACCAGAACAGGCATACGGAACCTCAGTTTAACATCTCATCTGAAAGACGCCATCTCAGGAGTGCAGCACCCCCCCCCCCGATGCTGCATATGCCCAGGGCTACTACTAAATGTCCTCCTACTGGATAGCAAGGTGGAAACAAGCAGGCACTGAGAGCAAGTTCATGGCCACATGTATTCCAACCATAGTTTGATGCCAATGCCCTGTGGGACACACACTGTCTCCAGAGAATCCATTTGGACCATGTGACAATCATATGGCCTTGTGACATGGTCCATTCCCATGTGGCCACATGTACTCATTGGTCGTGAGCAATGTCAGTCAAGACAAATGTGCTATATGCATTGTCACAATATGCCACAGGATTCTTCCAGAGGGTGACTGGGATGTCATAAGAATCAGCCAGTCCTCCATTTCCAAGGCACTGTAGCAGGTCACTGATGCCCTGGTACTCGTGTGCCTGAGTACATAACATTCCCCACCACACATGCTGACATACAGTCCATGAAGGAGGCATTCTGTGCCATTCTTGGTATGCCCAGTATATTGGGAGCCATTGACTGTATGCATGTGGAGATCCTGGCACCATCTGTGAATGAGGAGGTATACCATAACCACAAAAGTTATCATTGCATCAACTGCCAGACAGTCTGTGATGTCACTTGTACCATCACTAATGTGTGTTCCAAGTACCTTAGTTCATGTTATGATGCCTATATTCTTCGATGGATCCAAGGTGAGCACCCTCCTTGGTGGATGCAGGGGTAGGGATGAATGGTTGATAGATGAGTATTTGTACTCTACACAACTGGCACGCTGATGAATGCCTGGTGGCAGCATGGTACTAACCCTGTTTTTTACTTACTGCATAGGTGGCAGCAGATACCCACAGTGGCCATACCTCATGACCCTCTACCTGGAGGTACACGGAACAGTGAAGGGGCATACAATGAGGCACACAGGGAGACCCGGTCTGTGATTGAGAGGATGATAGGGCTACTAAAGATGTGGTTCTGGTGCCTGGATCTGACAGATGGCACAATGATGCTTAGCCCAGGAAAGGCATGCAGAGTGTTCACAGCATGTGCCATGCTCCACGGCATAGCTGTACAATATTATCTGCTCATGCCATGTGGTGAAGATGGGGATGTACTGCCGGGAAACCAGGGAAGGGGGGCTTCCAGAGCAAGGAGCAGAGTCACTGTCTGGACAGGCAGCACAGTATTAACTCATGCAGGGGACTGTCAGTCCCACCTTGAGTGCCACACTGCTAATGGTAAGGAGGGTGATAAAGGTGCCTGAGCTTGGGGAATATATGTGGTGGGGGGTTATACAGTATATGGTGGGAGATGTGCAGTATGTACTTGGGTCGAACTCAGTGCTTGTGGTGGGAGGTGGTGGGCATCACTTTTTCTTGTTCCTTTGATGCCTTTTTCATGTGGAGGCATGCATGCCCAGATGCCATGTCTTGGCTGTGGCTTTTTCCCCTGCACTGCCTCGTGTGTCTAGGGGTGCACTGGACATCGGTGGTGTGTGGCTATCCTCCTGCTCTTTGGAGTTGCTGATGTGGAAAAGTGTGTGTTGCATAATGCCCTCTGGTGCTGCCTTGGTACAGGCATGGTGTCCGTGTTGGCCCTGGCTAACATGTTTTCTGTTAGCCTTTCCAGTAAGTCCCCTACATTGTCAATCTGTGACACATGCCCCTCACCTTCATGGTCAACTATTTCAGCTGCTGTGTTGTCCTGCTGGGCATAGAGCTGATTCCATTTCAGCTGCTTTAGCATGAGGTAATATGTGTGCAGTATACCCCTGCTGGCCACCCTCCATGTGCAATGTGTGGGATGGTTGGATGGGTCCTCATCCCCCCCCTGTCACTGATATGCTGTGTGTTCCCCCACAGCCCCACTGCATTATGCTGTTCACCACCTGCAGGTGTGTGGACTGTCTCAGAAGTCTGCCCGACAGTGCTGGCAGGGTGTGGCTGTAGGCCCTCCAAGTGTGGCTGCATGCAGTATTCCACAGTGCCCTGTAGGCCAGGCAGGGCCAGCTGCCCTGGGTGCTGCTGTAGCTGGGGATTTGGGACTGTGTGTGAGGTGGCTGGCTGTCTGTGGTGGGGGTGCTCAGCTTCTCTTTGTCCTCCTGTGTGTCCAGGAATGGGTCTATGTCATGGTCTTCTGGCATGCCTTCCTCTTCTGCTATGGCCATGGGCTCCTGCGGTGTATCTGGGGGCAGACAAGCCAGGTATTATGGGCTGTGGCATAGCTGTGGACATACCAAGGGTGTGTTGCAGGCCCCTCCAGGTACAACCTACCGGCACCATCTTCTTGACTCTGGCCACCAGTGCCGGTGTCTAGGCAGAAACCACCTCCATGGGTGTCCCAACTTCCATGTCAGAAGCATTCCCCATCACAGGGTCTATAGGGTGCAACACAGGATAGTTAGCATGGCTGCGCTGTCCTTTTCCCCCCGGCCAGTCCCTGTGGTGTACTACACATCTGGCAGTGTATCCATACCCTCCTCATCACTGTGCAAGGACACCTCTGTGAGGGTCTCTCCAACCATCCTCTCAGTTGAGGACTGGTTGTGCTCCTACGTGCACAGGCCACCATCCATGGCAGTCTATGACTGCTTGACAGCTGCCACCTTACACTTGATGGTGAACCAGAGGTCACGCCACATGTGCTTGATCGCTGCCAGTGTATGTGCCTCCAGCCCAGCAGCATTCACAGTGGTCTGAATATCAAGCCACAGCCTGGCTCTTGTCTCAGATGGTTTCTTCAGGGACTCTGCTCCATAAAGGATGCCATAGTGCTCCCTTATGTCAGCAACCATGACTGCCACCTGTCCACTCGAAGAGCTTGAGGACCGTGATTGGCCAGATCCGCATGTCTCTCCACATCTCCATGTCTCTAAACAGCCATGATCTGTGCCTTCAGCTACCAGTGGTAGCCCAGGTATCAAGGGTGGTGCTCTTCCCCTGCTGTCCTCTGACACAACTTGCCCCTCAGTTTCCATGATGGCATTCACTTCTACGGACATGCACAAGACTGTGGATGTCCATATATGGTGTGGTCAAGGGGTGTTGCTGTGTACTGTAGACCTGCCTGGTGTCTGCTCTCCCCTGCAGTCATCTGTATACCCTGCCCATGCCTCTGCCTGTCCTGCACATGTGTTTGTGCACAGTGTAAAACTGCACCTGCCTGCATGGCGCGTAGGTGCGTGCCACTGTTAAATTGCACGTGAGCGCAGTTCAAGTGTATTCATGCATAAGTCCCCATAAGAGTGACAGCAGGGAGAAAGCTTGCAGCTATAGGCCGGTGAGTCTCACATCAGTGGTGGGGAAATTAATGGAAACCATATTAAAGGAAAGGCTAGTGGAGTGTCTTAAATCCAGTGGGTTACAAGACCAAAGGCAATATGGATTCAGGAGGGTGGTCATGCCAGATGAATTTGATTGGTTTCTTTGACTTGGTGACCAAGGAAATAGATCAAGAAAGGGCAATGGACATGGCCTGCTTACACTGCAGCAAGGCCTTCGGCACGGGGCCACATAGGAGTCTGATAAAGAAACTGGGCAATCTAGGAGTGTGATCCAAGGTGGTAAACTGGGTCATGAACTGGTTAATGGAGAAGGGACAGAGGGTGGGGGTTAATGGCACTCACTCTAATGAGGGGAGAGTGGGCAGTGGGGTGCCGCAGGGCTCAGTGCTGGTCTTCTTTAATGTCCTCATAAGTGGCATTTCAGAAGAACTGGAAGGGAAGGTTTGCCTTTTTTCAGATGACACCAAAATCTGTAATAGGGTAGATACTCATGAGAGGGTGGAAAGAATGAGTAAGAACCTTAGAAAACTCAAGGAATGGTCGAGGGCATGGCAACTGGGGCTCTTTGTCAAAAAGTGCAAATTTATGCACTTAGGGCATAGAAACCTGGAGCTGAGTATAAAATGGGGAGGGGGGTATTGACGGTCACAAAGCAGGAAAAAGACCTTGGGGTTATCATATCTGAGGACCTCAAACTGGTGGGCAGTTTGACAAGGCAGTGGGCAGAGCCAATGGGATGCTGAGGTGCTATAGGAAGAGGTGTCACCATCAGGAGGTGGAAGATGGTGTTACCGCTATATTGATCACTGGTGAAACCCCACCTGGAGTACTGTATCCAGTTCTGGAGGCCGTACCTCAAAAAGGACATTGACAGGGTGGAGGCAATCTAGAGGAGTGCAACTAAGGTGGTGCAGGGCTACATCAAAAGCCCTATGAGGAGAGACTGAGGGGTCTCAACATGTACACCCTAGAAGAGAGGAGGGGGGGGCATGATAGAGACCTACAAGTACCTCATGGGGGGTGAACAAGGTACAGTAGGGGAGTCTATTTCAAATGAGGATGTGCACCAGGAGAAGAGATCACGCAAACGCTGGAAGGGGGAGCATTTAGGAGGGATGTGAGGAAGTACTACTTCACTGAAAGAGTGGTGGATGCCTGGAACAGTCTTGCAGCAGAGGTGGTGGGAGTGAAAACAGTGGGGTGAAGCTTCAAACATGCATAGGATAGACATAATGGAATATTGGTAAATAGGCAGGAAGGGGGACAGTCAACAGAGATCAGGTAGGGTCTGCAGGGACGGAATATGCAGGGAAAGTTTGGGCAAACTGGGTGGGCCAAGTGGTCCTTTTCTGACAGCATTTTCTATGTTTTTATGTTTCAACATCACCAACTCATTTTATAATCACAAGAATACACTCCAGATATGTGGCATACCATGTGATCCATTCACAATCCAGATATGTGAAATATCATGAGATACACCTACACTCCAGGGATGTGGGTGGTATATCATGTGATACATTCACACTCCAGACATGTAGTATATCTTGTGATACATTCACACCCCAGGCATGTGGTATATAATGTGATACACTCACAATCCAGATATGTGAAATATCATGAGATACACCCATACTCCAGGGATGTGGGTGGTATATCATGTGATACACTCACACTCCAGACATGTGGTATATCATGTGATACACTCACACTCCAGACGTGTGGTATATCATGTGATACACTCACAATCCAGATATGTGGAATGTCATGAGATACATGCACACTCCAGGCATATGGGTGGTATATCATGTGATATACTAACACTCTGGACATGTGGCATATCATGTGATACATTCACAATCCAGATATGTGAAATATCATGAGATACACCCACACTCCAGGGATGTGGGTGGTATATAATGTGATACACTCACACTCCAGACATGTAGTATATCATGTGATACACTCACAATCCAGATATGTGGAATGTCATGAGATACACTCACACTCTAGACATGTGGGTGGTATATCATGTGATACACTAACACTCTGGACATGTGGCATATCATGTGATACATTCACAATCCAGATATGTGAAATATCATGAGACACACCCACACTCCAGGGATGTGGGTGGTATATAATGTGATACACTCACACTCCAGACATGTAGTATATCATGTGATACACTCTCAATCCAGATATGTGGAATGTCATGAGATATACCACCCACATGCCTAGAGTGTGAGTGTATCATTTGATACACTAACGCTCTGGACATGTGGGCTCAATTCCTAGTTCTGATCTTCTATTTGGATTTTGCCCCATTTCCATCGGCTTGGCTAGCCTGTCTCTTGACAAGTGTTCCTACTGGCCGGTGTGCCATGTTGTCATTCTCTATAACTCCTGATATGAACTGCCTCCTGATCTGAGTGTGAGCATGTTTCTCCTGGCCTGTCTGAGATGTTATAGTTCTGTCTACCTCCTGATATGAGTGTGAGTGTGCTTCTCATGGCCAGTGTGCCATGTTCTCACTACCTCCTGACATGAGTGTGTTTCTTCTGGTCTGTATGCCATGTTATAATTCTCTCTACCTCCTGATTTGAGTATGGGCATAAAGGTACATTTCTGACTGATGCATTTGGCATGGCATTATAAAAACTGGCTTCCCCTTTTTCCCATAGGGAATCCGTGGCATAATTTGCTGTTATAAAGGAGTGTTTATGACGACAAACATGCGCACAGTTTCCCTTGCTGTGTACATGCGCACGCAGCAGCGCGACCGCTTTCTGCTTCCATGTCACCTGAAACATCACCGCCAGAAGAACTCGGCGGTAAGTTTTCTTGTGTTATTTTTTCCCACTATAGAGTAGAAACCAGGATAGAAACTTTGGAATCTTGACAGAAAAACAAAAAGAGAAACCATTTTTAAAACACGGAGATTCAAATCTGGGCAACAACTGAAACTAAGCCGAACTGTGGCCACCCTGGAAGGTGTTTATTTCATATAATTGTTGAGGCAAAAAAGGGAAACCCAGCAATTATATAAAATAAAAAATTAGTCTGGGTGTGTGTAAACTCGAATTTGCACACACCCTCGGGGTTAGATGCTATGCATAAACCCCTCAGGTGTGTGTAAATTCTCGTTACACAACCAGACCCATACTTTATTCTCTATATAATCGCCAGATGACCCTCTTTACTACAAGTGACCAGTAACGCCGACAGATAAGGTAAGACATCAGGTCCATTTTCAAAGGAGAGCATACTGAATGAACTTGCAGCTCTGAAGGTGGACAAGGCTGGTGGGATGGGATGGGATTCCCTCCAGGGTACTAAAGGAAGTTAAGGAGGTATTAACTGCCTAGCTGGCAGCCTTGTTTAACAATTTACTAAAAACAAGAGTGTTCCTGGAGGACTGGAGAGGGGCTGACATTCTCTCTCTACATAAGAACAGCAGCAGGGAGGAGGCTAGCAACTATTGGCCAGTCGGTCTTATTTCAGTTGTGGGGAAAATAATAGAAACACTACTGAAAGAAAGACTGACACAGTATCTTGACTCAAATGGGCTGCAAGACCACAGACAACACAGATATGCCAATGGAATCTAATAGATTTTTTTGATTGAATGACCAGGGAAATTGATCAGGGGAAGGCAGTGGGCGTGTCTTATTTTGTCTTAAGCATGGCCTTCTATACTGTGCCACGTAGATGTCTGACTAGCAAGTTGATCAACCTAGGAACGGGATCCATAGTGATACACTGCTAAAAGGAGAGGAAACAAAGGGTGATGCTTAATGGCACTCATTCTAAAGACACGAGTGTAACCAGTTGGGTACCACAGGGCTCGGTACTGGGGCCAGACCTCTTCAATATCTTCATTGGGGCATTGCAGAGGAGCTAGAAAGGAAGGTATACCTTTTTTGCATAGCCAGGGTAGAGGCGATCCAGAGGAGGGTAACTAAAAAGGGTGTATGGTTTGCATGAGAAGCCATACAAGGACAGACAAAGGGATCCCAGCATGTACACTCTGGAAGAGAGGGGAGAGAGAGAGGTGACATGACAGAGACCTACAAGTACCTTAAAGGGGTGAACAGGGTACAGGTGGGGAGTCTCTTTCAAATGAGAAAAAGCGCCAGAACCAAGGGGCATGCAATGAAGCCAGAGAAGGAAAATTCAACAGTGATTGAGGAAATATTTCTTCACTGAAAGGGTAGTGGATGCCTGGAATGGACTTCTAGCAGACATGGTGGAGGCTAAAGCAGTGGGAGAGCTTTAAGCATGAATGGGATAGACTTAAAGGGAATATTAGATAATATGCAAGAAGGTGGGAGGGTCATCGGAAACTATGAAAGATCTGCGGAGACAGAATAGGTAGGGAACATCTGGGCACATTAGATGGGCCAAGTGGTCCTTTTCTGCCATCAAAGGTTATATTTCTATCACTGGCCATGTTGCCTGAGCTTCTGCTTCTAGGCCCCACCCCATAGTACCTAAAGTCTCCTCTAACATCTCCACTGCCTTGGACTCAAGCAGCACCAACAGCAGACCCTTCCTCACCTACCTCTGAATGAGCCTCTCCTTCTCCCATCAATGCCTCCTCAAGACCACTACTGTAGGTTTGAGGACGATGGTCTTGGCCTCCTTTTCATAGCTCCAACTTCCTCCTCCTCTCCCTCCTTAGTGCTAGTAGCCTGTGTCAAGCCAAGGAGCTCTTGTACTGTACACATTACAAATCCCTCCTAGATAGGAGTCATAAGGTCACTCCAAACACCAATGTAACCCTCTGCCTGCTTGGATAATTGCAGGTTAAGGGGCCTGGGTACTGAAACAGGAGCTTCCACTCGTAGGACAGGGTTGTTAGTAACAAGGCTAACCTGGGTACAGCTCTCCGGGACACTGTAACCCCCCCCCTTTCCCCTTTAGTGACCTAGACAGTATGCAACAAACACTTTCACAGTAGCCCCTATTCAGCATACAAATCCCCACACTGTTTGCACTTACCACCAGGGCTGGTTCCACCAGTTCGACCCTGGAGACCCCCTGTAAAACAAGGTTAAGCACAGTAAATAACAACAGTACAGTGCTTTTGGTAAAAACTGGAACCACAGTCAGATTAAATGCAAAAAGAGTTAGATCTGATTTATTCAGGGAAATTGAACAAGAGAAGGGCGTAATCAGGTTGATTGATTGGAAAACTGATCTAGTCAGACAATTATGCATGCACTTTTAGTCCCTATACAGTCACGCGCTCTGGGTACCCAGTTGGAAGTAAGGTGGGCTAGCCTGGAACATTGCCCAGGGTAGGCCGGCATCGCAGCTGGTTGGGGCCCTGTGATGAAAAGAAAAAAGCATGCACAACCACACACAATTTGTAAACCAGAGTCTGAAGGCTCAGTTTGTGAAAGGAAAAACAACAATGCAATCAGATGACAACACTTGAGATTTAGCTGTTGTTGCAGGGAGCTACCCTGATTGTTACTCATGCTACCCAATGCAAGATACAGGAGGGACGAGATGGAGACTGCAGGTTGACAACTGGTATGCCAGGAGAAGCAGGGCCCACACGAATCATCGAGGTGTCGTTCCTGTTCGAGATGTTGAGCATGGCGCCGATCCCCGGGCGAGTCTCTCGTTGATGGTGTTCTCTATGCCTGAAGTTGCTGGCTGGACAGTGTGGCAGGGCCCAGGCTGGGTAAAACAGTTCGGAAATCAGTCCAGGAAGGCTGGATGCAGCTTCCAGCAAGCGTGGCACAATTAAACAGTGGGGAACCAAATCGCAACCCACTAACAGCACACAGCACATTTATAGTAAAGCAATCACCATACCACAAAGCGAATAGCAGTCCAGCAACAATATCAGTGTCTCTGAGCAAAACAGGCTGATCGCATACAGAAGCTTTTCGGCCTTCTTCAGGTTTAAGCCTGGTCACACTTCAGTGGCTTTTTCTCTCACTCAATTCGGATACATTCCGGAGTATTAAGCCTTTCAAAGGATTCCCTCTCCAGGTACCGCAGGCAGACATGCCAGACTCAGCCTTTCCGCCTATCTCCTGCGCGAACTACGCAGGAGCTGCAGCTTGAATCACTTGAGCTGTTTACTCTGCAAACTCTTAACCCCAGACTGACTCACTGCAGCAGGCAGCTTGGGAATTTCCCTTTGGTCCAAAAGGTTCTGGTTGGTTGATCCATCTGTCTGTCAAAGCAAGGGCTCCCCCTCCAGGTCTGTTTTGGTGCCAAAATGTAAAAACTACAATTACTACAGAAATTTGCTCCCACAAGACCCCTGGGGACAGGCTCCATTTTAGAGTCCCCAAAGGTACTGATTGGGGCTGACTGGCAGTCCAAAACCAAAATGGTGGTGCAATGCAGAAAGTCCATGCTGCAAAAAAGGCAGGTTAAACAAACTATTATACTATTGCCATGCTAGTAGATAATCAGCACATAAGTACAGCGTCTAACAGAGCTCCCTCTGCGCAAATAGCGTTGGCAGAACAGAGCGATTATCTGATAGCCTGGGCGGGACTCGGGCATAAAAAACTCTGCCCCCTTCCAGATTAAATAAGCACCATGTTGTTTGCAGCTCTTAAAGAGACAGAGTACAAAGGCATGAAGGCACTCTCACACAAACACTTTTAAAGTGCTAAGACACAGGATACCAGCCTGGCAGTGGGCATTTAGGCACACCCAAGGAAGACTTTCAGGAACCCCCATTTGTTGGGGGGTCACACCAATATACCAGTGCTCACTTCCTTGCTGGACAGCAAATAGATACAGTGCTACTAGCTTTAGCACCTGCAAAGTCCATATAGAAAATCCTTCATGGCAGCGGATTCGACTCACAGTGTATTGAATTCCTATTTACAGTGCTGCTTTCATGAGTATTAGCTTTCACTGTTAAGAATCCATTGATCCTTAGGCTATGGAGGAATGTATTCTTAACAGTGATAGTACTGGTGAAGGCAGTGCTGTGAAAAGGAACCTGGTACACTGCAAGTATTAATACACATGACCTACAAAAAGTACAGTAGGCTAAGCGATATTACACATTTTTCAGTGGAGTGACAGGCAGACTGGAGGAACCATTGGTCTTTTTCTGCCATCTTTGTCTATGTTTCTATGAATTCTTTACTATTGCGAGTGCACTGCAGTTGCACCTGCAGCCATGTGGGATTTGGTGTATGGACTTTGTAGGAAACGTAGACACATAAAATTTGTTGGCAGATGAGGCCCGCTTGGAATCCTAATCTGCCAATTTTCCCGTATGTACAGTAGCACTGTAAACCCTACCTGATCTCTGGCTCTTTCTCCCACTCCCCGTTCCTTTCCACTAATATTCTCTTATGCCTAGCCCATACATTCTTGAACCCCTGCACTGTTTTGGCCCCCAGCACCTTGGTATGTAGGCTGTTCCAGGAATCTGCTACTGTTTCTGTGAATAAGTACTTCCTCACATCTCTCCTAATCTACCCCTTCCAGCTTCACAGCATTGCCTCTTGTTCTTGTGCACCTGTTTTTTCTGAAATATACTTCCCTCCTGTACCTTATTTACCCCTTGGGGGATTTTAATGTCTCTATCCTATCCCCCCTCCCTTCTCTCCTCCAGGGTGTACATAATGAGTTCCCTTAGTCTCTCCTCGTAGTGAGTCATAGGCTCTGTAGTTCAGCCCCCTTTCCCTTTTCAGTGTTCTTCATGTCCTATATCTTGTCCAGATCTAGTTACTAGCTAGTTACACTTGTGGAACTGCCTTTTGCCTTTTCCTTTCAAGGGATGAGCTCTTCCACCTTATTTTGTTAAAATAATCTTCTTCCCTGGCCTTTTTTCCCAAACAAATACTTGTTCCTAAGTTTAATGTGTTTGACAGCACTCTACTACAAACCCGACTGCTGCTGTCTCTGCATCACTTGGTCATCTGCTGTCTGGTTTACAGAGCTTGTCGGATGAGGTGCTGCTGTTGGCTTTACAGAGCTTGTCGGATGAGGTGCTGCTGGATGGTTTCCTGGGTTTCTGACATTCCCATGTCAGTCTTTAAGCTATTCTAATCTACTTGTGCTCTTGTTGGAAAATAGCTATTTGCCTTCATCACCAACAAAATCTGCCACAGCTTCAGTGGACCAGTTAAAAGTTAATCTACTCACCAACCGGCTACTCATTTCTTGATAATATCAAAGATTAATAAACAAGTTAGCCAGCCTGGGAGTGGGCCCCACGGTGGTAACCTGGGTAAAAAATTGGCTGGACAACAGGACACAGAGGGTAATAGTAAACGGAGTCCACTCTAAAGAAAGGGGGGTTACTAGCGGGGTACCGCTGGGTTGACTGGGACCGGTCCTCTTAATGTCTTTATAAGTGACATTGCAGAGGGACTGGAAGGAAAAGTATGCCTTTTTGCAGGCAACACAAAGATCTGCAACAGGGTTGATACACGGGGGGGGGAGCTAGAAAGGATGAGAAGGGACTTGACAAGCTTAGAGAAATGGTCAAAAGTATGGCAGCTTAGATGAAATGCAAAGAAGTGCAAAGTACTGCACCTGGGAAATAAAAACCCAGGGAAAAGTACACAATGGGGGAGGGTATTAAAGACAACAAAAACTGAAAGGTACCTGGGGGGGATAGTCATATCACATGACCTAAAGGTAGGCAAGCAATGTGAGAAGGCAGTAAAGAGGGCTGTGGGGGGAGAGATACTGGGATGCATAGGTAGAGGCATCACCAGTAGAAAACAGGAAGTTGTTATCCTCTGTACAGACAGTTGGTAAGACCCCATCTGGAGTACTGCTTGCAGTTCTGGAGGCCCCGTCTCCACAAGGACATAAACAGGATGGAGGAAGTCCAGTGGAGGGCAACTAAAATGGTGCAGGGTCTGCCCTAGAAGCCATACGAAGAGAAACTAAATTAGCTTAATATGTATACCCTCGAGGAAAGGGAAGGGGCATGATAGAAACTTTCAAGTACTTCAAGGGAATCAACAAAGTCCAAGAGGGTAGCATCCTTCAGAAAAAGAGATGTGCAAGAACAAGGCGGCACAATTTGAAGACAGAGAGGGGAATGACTCACGGACAAAATGAGGAAATATTTTTTTCACAGAGAGGGTGGTGGATGCATGGAACAGCCTTCCTGAGGAGGTCATGGAGTCAAAAACGTGGTGAAATTTAAGACTGTATGGGACAGATAAAAGACAATTCTAGTAGGAGGTTGGAGGAAGTAGGATGTTGGTAAAACTAGGATCTGCCGCTTATCCAATAGGTATGGAAATGATCAGACTGCGTGGGCCAAGCAGTCTTATGTGCCATCAAAGTCTATGTTTCTGTGTTTCTATGAATTTTTTTTTTTTAAAGTCAGTGACTGCTTGATCAATAGCTGACGATAAGCTGCTTTCCTTATTGTATTTCAGACCCACACTGGAGCAACTGAGTGCACCAGGCACCCACAGTATATCCCAACCAGATTTGAATCTAACTGATTTTGCATCTAGTGATCATCGAACCAGAACCTCATGAACTGTGGCTGTGTTTATTTCCTCCTCCTTTTTCTCCCTCTACCAGTCTGGCTTTGGGAAATCCCACTCCACTACTACCTCCTTTCTCAGGATTACCGACTCCATCCTCACAGGGATGGATGTTGGCCACATCACTGCTGCCATCTTTATCGACCTGGCTAAAGGCTTTTGATACTGTGACACACTCTCTTCTCCTGACCAGACTCGTCAATGCTGGTCTATCCAACTGGGTCACATCTTGGTTACACTCCTACCTCACTGGCAGATCCCAAGCTGTCCGTATCAGTTCGTCCACATCGGCTCCTCTCCCAATCACTTCAGGAGTGTTGCAAGGCTCTGTCCTAGGCCCCCTCCTGTTTTTGGTCTTCCTGAATGACCTGCCATCTGCCTGCCCACACACCGCCATCCACATGTATGCAGATGACACGGTGCTATATGCATCTGGCCCCTTGTCCTTGAAGGTTGTGACCAGACTACAGCAAGACTTTATCTCAGTCCAGCACTGGCTCTGCTCAAATAACCTCCTAAATGCCAACAAAACAGTCTCATTAACCTTTGGCACAAGGCAGAAAATTTCTAGGCTTCCTTCACCATTATTATTCCACACCCCCCTGGAAGGATCCCCTCTGGAGTCCTGCACCACCTTCAGATACCTCGGTGTCTGACTTCTCCACACGTATTGACTCTTTACTCAAGAAGCTGCACCCTAGGCTTGGTGCACTTTACCGGAATCGTGACAGCATCCCCCTTCCAGCCAGGAAGGACATTGTAAAAAAAATTATCCTCCCTGTCCTCGACTATGGGAACATAGTCTATGGCGCCAGCCACAAGACCACATTAGCCAGGCTGGACCCTCTCTTCCACTCATTCTGCTGTTTCGCCCTGAACAGCCCCTACTCCACACACCACTGTGCCCTATATCAAGCAATGAACCTCACCTCTCTTGACAATCGCAGGCTGACCCACTGCACCAAGATCCCGCCAAGTATTGGTCGCAGCGTCTCCCCTTCTACCTCTCCAACATCTTAACAAACCCCAGCGCACAAGCATACACACTCAGAAACTCAGACTGTAGGTCCCTAGCAGTCCCTTACTGGTCTACTACCACTGGTCAGTCAGGTTTCAGCTACCCCATTCCCAAGCTGTGGAACTCCCTCCCAGCCAACGTTCATCGCTTCACCTCCCTCTTTCACCTAAACTCCATGCTCCAAGCTCATTTCGTCCATACCTGTGCTTGTGTCTAGACATTTCCCAATCACTAGCAAAATCTCAGGGTATGTCTGCACTTAGCAAATTGCAATTAATCGGTGCCTAACTATTGTTCTCTCACCTTATACTGTCTCTCATATGGTTCAAATTTTGCTAGTGGCCTGCACCTTACACTTTGAATTTATTGTACTCATGCTGTATTTAACTGTGGTTACCAACTGACTCTCCCAATCCACTACGTACGAGGAATCAGAACCAAATGTTAGTGATCTCCCACTATGTATTCACTTGTCTATACTGTCTTCAACTGTCTACCTCATGCTGTATTAACTGAGGTTATCAATTGGCTCTCTCAATCTACTACTGACCTGTAATCAAAACCAAATGTTAGCGTTCTCCCACTATGTATTCACTTGTCTATATCTTCAACTGTCTACCTATGTTCCCCCTTCCCCCAGGACGCATCTGAAATCGAGCAATATTCTGCTCAGTATGCCTATCCTGGTAAAACGCTTAAATAAATAAATATAGCTAGATGAGGCTTGCTACTGCACATTGTAGCCTGTGCCTGAACTATTCATCTGCTGCCAAGCCAAAAGTGTACTGGGATACCTTAGATTACGGCTGGACTAAGTAAGCAATAACCCACGTAACTGTTTTTAATTGTTCCATTTTGGCACATTTCACAATGTTTCATAAATTGTAGACAAATATATAAGTTTGTTAGGTAACCCTGAAATTTGGTCTTTTTGTTTACTGTATATACTTTGTACATTTGTAAATGTGTATTATATGTACATGTTTTTACCTACAACTGTGTGAGAGAATGTGGGACCCCGTTGAGAATGAGTTACACTCAATCAGGTTTTTCTCTTTAAAATTTTATAAATAAATATATGTACTACTACAACAAGGCAGTGAAGAGCCATTAGTGAAAAAAAAATTCCTTTAGTAACCGGGTTATCATTGATGTTGCTGATTATTACCCCTGCCTTGTGGGCTGAAACAAGTTTGAGGGGCCTGGGTCAATAAACCCCAGACTGGGGTTTGTATCCAAGGTTTAAATTAATTGTGTGATGCCTCCACTCAGAGAAAGGAATAGCAGGCCTGGTGTGAAGTATGGCATGTAATCTGGGATGCTGTCCTACCCACTACCCCGCGGGATCACCCTACACCCGAGAACCAACACAGTTCAGTACTAGTTCCCCACAGAGTCCAACACTCAATAAATGAGATATATTCAGATGGTAAATATCCACATACAAACATATGGATGAGCAGACAAATTAGCCAGCAGAATAAGCCCTTTTGGTCTAGCAAGTCTGCTTCATTGCGGAGCCCCTGCTCTACAGATTACAGCGGGCCACCCCTGCCACCTCTGACCCTCTCTTTCACCCTGTTTCACCCCTTCTTGACCTCCCCCACCATCTTCAGATATATTAATATAGTTAATATATTAAAATATAATTGACATTAATATATAACTTTCATATTTAAAGAAAATGAATAAAACCAGGCCAATTTACTATGATTGAGCACACCCCACACTCTCCCTGGTTAAGTGTCATGAAACATCTGAACATGGGGGACAGGGCCAGAAAACTGGAAAGTGGAAGGGATCGGCTGGTCACTTCCTCAGGGCCTAACTACAGTCACTTAACATTTTGTAAGGATGACCACCTAATTCCTGCAAAGATAATGGAGCTATCTCTGTATTTAGGACAGCACTCAAAATGGTGCTGTTTTATCTTAGACACATCCCGATCTAACCGGCCATGATCATGTTTCATAACATGCTCTTCGTTTGCTGTTGCCCCACTGTGTTAGCTTAGCAGGGAGGGAGGGAGAGGGGGGACATGATAGAAACTTTTAAGTACCTCAGTGGAATCAATAAAGTCCAAGAGGTAGCATCTTTCAGAAAGGAGATGTGCAAGAAAAGAGGATACAATTTGAATATGGGGGGGTTCAGGGTAATGTGAGGAAGTATTTTTTCACAGAGAGGGTGGTGGATGCATGGAATAGCCTTCCTGAGGAGGCTGTGGGGTCTAAAACTGTGGGAGAATTCAAGAATGCATGGGACAGACATGAGGCAATTCTTGTTGGGGGGTAGGAAGAAATAGGCTGTTGGTTAACTAGGATCTGCAGCTTATCCTGTAGGTAGGGAAATGGGCAGACTAGGGGGGCTAAGCGGTCCTTATCTGCCATCAAAGTCTATGTGTCTATGTTTCTATGTTGTTTTGATTACTGTTTGGATGTACTAACCTACAGAGTGTGTTTTTTTTTTCTTGTGTGTACTTTAGCCCCTATGTAGCTATTCCTGCTGGACTATGTTAACCTGCTGACTGCTGCTGTCCTCCCTAGGACCCCAATGAAAATGAGATGCTGCATCTCATGTGGTTGGAGGTAATTTCAGACAAAAAAATTAATTTAGAGACCTCCTGATGCCATCATGACAACTTTGGAAAACTGTTATATTAAAACATAGTGCAGCTTATATTTTAATTTTATTTTTCTGAAATTATCATCCTTATTTCTTTATTACTAAGACATTTGCATGAAAACAGAATCTCTGCCCTATCTGCTCTGGCTGCTTGTCTACAGCTGAGATCACAATTCTGGTCCTGACATCACAACCTGTTGCTGTGAGGATGTCATTGCAATGTCATAAATAGGGGACTAAGATGTCAGGCATAGGCAAGCAGTAAAAGCAGATAAAATCTTGGGGGATGGGGGTCCTGTTTCATGCAGCTGTCCTTAGTAAATAAACAGGAAAGAATTATAGAAAATATACAAAATATTAACTGAGTTTTATCTAAATCTTACATTTTTTTTAAGTTTTCCTAAAGGTGTTGGGAGTTCTTTAAAGCAGTAGTGCTTTTTTTTTCAGTTCTGTTTTTGTCCCTGGGAACATCTGACTAGTACCTCCACTAGAATCTGCCAGCACCACCTCTCATCCCTCGAGGACCCTTTCCTGGATTTCGTGGGACTCCCTGAGCCACCCATGACACACCGCTGCATTGTCCCATGATTTGAACCTCCCAGGTGGGGCCTGCCTTTCAGCTCCAGCAGCAGCTTCACCCCCCATATCCAGTCACCTGCAACGGAGGTGAAGCCTGGGAGCAGACCAGGATCCAGAAGAGGATGCTGGGGGGCAGGGGTGGCATTATCCGACCTGCCAGTAGCCATTTTGAACCCTTGTTTCATCCCCTGGGATGTGGACAAGGGATGGTGGTGCACATGGCGTGCTCACAGGCGTGCGCAGGGAGGGGCTACCCTGGCCCCAGCCCTCCCTGTTAAAAATCATCATCCAACTAAATTATAATATAATCATATATGCCCCCAGACCCCCCCAGCTTTGTGGGGATTCTGGCCCCCTCCTTGTTCACTGACTCTGCACACTCCTCTGGGCATGCGTCCATGCATGCACAGTCTGTGTCAGCAGTGGCTACAACCCAAACCTCCCTCAGCTGTCAGTGGAACGTACACTGCTGCTTTAAGTTTAGACAGTCTGGTCTGATGTGTAGGTCAAAATGATTTATTCCAGTTCTAAGCTGGCACTGCAGTAGGAATCTATTTTATTCATTGTGTTACATAGCTGTCTAAGGAGGGCTAGCTGGGCTGTTATGTTGACAGAGCTACATAGTCCAAAATGATGAGAATCAGTTGTTGGACAGCCTTGTTCCTTGTTTCTTGGGACAAGAGGGATTTGGCTCTGTACAGCATACCTTTTTTGGCATCCTCATATTACATTAGAACATCAGCATGTTTGCGTATTGCAGGATAATGTCTAGCCAAACTGAAATACTTGAAGTCGTTAACTAGTGAGGGGGAGATTGGTACAGCAATAAAATGGTAACGTCCAGTGCCTGTAGCACTAATGTCAAAGGAGACAGGAAGTGATTTGTACATTGCGCTTGTGTGAAATAAAGTTTATTATTATTATTATTACTTAATTGCCCTTCCATCTTCCTTTCTCTGCCAGTTATCTATTCTGATATGCTTTGACCAATTTTTGATAAATAAATAATTTAGCTTTGGGGTGCCCTCAGATCTACGTGGAGTTCCACTCTCCTCACAGCTACTGCTCTTTCTTTTCACATTTCTAAGACATTCTATGAAATCAATAACACCCATTCCATGCTGTTCATTTGAATGGCCTGGGATGGAATAATTGATGTCACAGAATGTGCAGGCAGTATGAAAAGAGAGAGCAGCAACTGCTGAGGAGAGAGAGATTCAAGGTAGTTACAAAGGCAACAAAATTAGAGTATTAAGTTAACAAAAAATAGGACAAAAACATATCAGAATATTGGATAGACACTAAAGGGACAACTGGAGGCATCTCGAGGTGTAAAAAACTGTTTCCTGTCACCTTTAACAACAGTAAAGTGGGGGGTCATTAGGGTGGGGGTGGTACTTAGGCCACCAGACCGGATAGATGATATGAATAGATCGTAAGGGGGGGGTGATGAGGAGGGCTATCTCAAAGAAGGATGTTTTTGCTAACTGAAGACTTCAACCTACCACATATGGACTGAGAAAATCATGCTGGCCAAAAGTGCCCAGAGTGAGGCACTAGTAGAGGTAATCCGAAACACAACTCCCAGTGAAGGGTCACACTTAGCACTGTGTGGCATTGTTCCAAGGGCTGCCCAGACCTTAAGGGCTTCGGGCGTTGTGGGTTGTGGCAGCAGGTAGCTGGGTGAGGGTTTCCTGTGCTTTTTATTTTCAATAAATGGCGTCCTCCACCTTACATTCTTCAGCCTAGTTAGTTCGTTGCCTTCTACACATGGAAATGTTACAGTAGCATGCCCTCATTTAGGTCCTCTGTGAGTGCATCAGCACTTTAGTGGATTGAGTGCTAGCAGAGCAAGTTCAGGAGAGCCAACTAACCAAATGGGTTAGGATGCCTACCAGGAAAAGGACTATACTGGACTTAATGTTCTCCAGTGGGAGCAGCATATGAGAGGTCAGAGCAGAGGAGCCCCTCTGAACCAACGACTGCAACTCAGTGTGTGGTTTAGGATCATGCTGGAACCTCAACACTCAAATTCAAGGACAATGGTCCAGGATCACAGTAGGGCAAATTTCAAAAAGGTGGGCAGTTAACTGAGAAGAAACATGTGGGGGTGAAGGAAGAAGAGGGGGTTGAGGCTTAGTAGGAAATTATAAAGCAGGGAATAGTGGAAGCAGCTAGCTCCTGTTTGAGGCAGGTACTGTAGGAATGAAAAAAGAAACAGAAAAAAACACATGGATTCTAGAGGGAAGTGGCAGAAGCAATAAGGATAGTGAAACCTGGCTTTATTGCCAGTGCCTTTCCTGGGTAACCCTTGTCTCTGTGCTTTTGTGCTGAGGTTCCTTGTTTTTCAGAAGGATAAAGAAGACAACTTTTAGGAAATAAAAGAGGGACCAGCAAATGGGAACTAGGGAACCATGTGAACAAAGTTAGGGAGGCTAACAGAAGGTAAAAAGCGAAAGCTGAGGTTACGTTGAAAATACGAGTGGGTATTGGCAGGGGACAAAACATTCTTCTGCTATATCAAGGAACAGCAGAGGGGGACTCGCCAGACTGAGTGAAGGAGGGGGAATGGAGGAAGACAATAAGAATAAGACAGATAGTCCAAAAAATACTTCTGCTCAGTCTTCACGAAGGAGAAAGAGTAACTGCTCCCAGAATGTGGAATTCTAGGCAGGGGAAGGGGACATTGATCAGAGAAAGGAGGGGTAACAGTTAAAAGGGTACTCAAGGGTCTTTGGATCCTAAAGGTGGGCAAGTCACCAGGCTCGGATTGTCTGCACCCTAGGATTCTAAGGAAAGTGCCTGGTTCCTGGTGGAACCACTAACTGGCCCCTTTAACTGCACCATAGAAACAGGGGTTGCTCCAGCAGATTAGAAGGATGCTAATGTGGTCCCACTCCACAAGAATGGGAGTAGAAAGGAGACTGGGAACTACAGACCAGTCAGCTTGACCTCGGTCCCGGACGACTGCTGGAAATCATTATAAAGGTGGAGATACTGTAGTGGAATGGTTGGGAGCCAACAGGCTCCAGGTAGGGCAGTGTGAAATGTAGAATTTCTGACAGAATAGAATTCTGCAGAATGTTAGAAAATTGCACTGATTTCCATCATTTGCGGAATTTTGACATTTCGCATATGAAATGTTTTTTGAGGAATAGCAATCTGCAGTTCACATAAGCTGTGGATTCTTTTTCTGCAATCCGCTGAAAATTATTCCGTAGTTTACATGATCCATGGAAAATTTTTCCGCAGTTTGCACAGAACTGTTTTTCGAAATTCTGAAGAGTTTAAAAGGAAATTCCTCAAAGCATTTTGGAAGCGGAATTGTCATTATGCAGCAATTCCAATGGTGGAATTTTGCATTTTGCACAGCGTTAGCTACAGGACAAGCGGCACCATGGGTTCATGTCAGGCAGATCATGCCCGACAAAATTGATAGATTTTCTTTCGACTTGGTCATGAAGGCAGTTGATAAGGGCCCAGCAGTAGACATCCTATATCTGGACTTTAGCAAGGCCTGCATCTCTGTGCCCCACAGGTGACTTGTGAAAAAGCAGCATGATTAGGGTACAAGAGACAAGATAACTAGGTGGATTAGTAACTGGGTGGGGGAAGAACTCAGAGGGAAGTTGTCAAAGGGGAATATGCAGGGGTTAGACAGGTCACTAGTGTCGGGGTACCGCTACTATTGGGCCTAGGGATGGTCCTTTTCAATTTATTCATCTGTAATATAGTGAAGGGAAACAAGGGTAACAGCAGTCTTTTTTGCAGATGATACCAAAATTGGTTGCAGGGTAAGTGCAGAGAACAAAATGTTCCCATAAAAGGGGTCACACTCAGGCTACTTACACCAGGTTAAAAAACAATGAAAAACCAAAAAACATCACAAACTGACCCCCACAAACTAGGCACTACACAAAAACAGCGGAGGCAAAAGCCAAAGTAAGAAGGAAAACCATATACGTTTATTCAATATTACAATTACAGATAAAGGGCTGAAGTGATGGCAAGTGCCCCCCCCCGTAGCCTGTGCTAAATACCCAGCAGTGCTTTGCTCTCAATTCAACTTTATCAAGGGTCTTTTTTTGTGTAGTGCCTAGCTTGTGTGGGTCAGTTTGCAAGGATTTATTTATTTATTTTTGTTTTTTTACAGTGAACAAAATACTGGACAGACTTGGAAAGTAATCCAAGACATGGCAACTCAGATTTAATACATAAAAATGTAAGGTTATGCATAATGTCGAAAGAAATCCAAGCCTTTCTCAGAAAGCAAAACTGTGCGTAAACACTGCAGTTTCCCGTTGAGTACTGCACCTGTTTCCTTGAAATGAGTTTGCAGGAAAGGCTAACCCAGGAACTCGGCTGTTTCCAGGTAACCTGTAGCATGTAGCATTGTTTCCCAGGTTTGAGAGCTGGCATGATGAAGCGATGATGTTATTACTTTCAGCTAGATGTGTTTTCCAGAGCAATACTGCTGGTGTGATGCAAAGGAAATAATTTAGCCAAGTGAATTTCAACGAATTTGATTACCTGATTCACCTTGATGTGGTGGCTTCATATTTACAGCAGCAAGAGGCATGTTCTGGAAAGTAAAGAGACCCCTTGATACTATGACTAATGATAATTATGTTCCCTGAATAAAGCATCCAAACACATATATATCTGTGAAATGTCTGGAGAATTGAATGGTGGCTGTTCCCAATGACATCCTGCAATCTATCTTCAATAGATTATTTTAAGTTCCCCATATCCCACTGTAAGTACCCTTACCATGTCTGACTAGTTCTTCATCCCCAGCCCCATACTAGTCCTGAAACTCTGTGGTTTGCCTCCCACAGTTGGACCAGCCTCTGAGACTAGGGGTGGAGCTTCAGTGGATGTGGGTCAGCTGAGGGGTGAGGGGTGGCATTCGAGCTGCTTGCACTGGAGGAACCCCTCACTCTTTCTCTCTGGTCTCATCATCATTGCCACTGCATGTGCATCTGGTCACTGACAAGTGCATACCCTGCTGTCTCACAATCTGGCATTACTTGTTTACTGCATCCCTGTCGCTGGAGGCGGCAACGCATGTTATGGCATGCACCTCCTGCCTTTGGAGTGCAGGAACCCAAGTTTGGAGAGAAAATTCACATTGCCCACATGCCCGCATTGCAGCAAGTAACACAACTGCTGGGCCATCTAGCGGCCCAAGCACATTATTTTCTAAGTAGCCTGCAGTGTTTATCCTGCTTTCAGAAAGATAACTGAGTGGGTGAATGAATGTGTGAGTGAGTGAGTGAGTGATTGAGTGAGTGCGTGATTCAGTGAGTGAGTGAGTGATTGTGTGAGTGAGTGTGTGATTGAGTGATTCAGTAATTGTTAGTGTCATTCATTCAGTGAGTGAGCAAGTGAGTGACTGAGTGTGTGACTGAGTGAGTGAGTGAGTGAGTGAGTGATTGTGTGAGACAGTAAGTGTGTGAGTGTGTGATTGAGTGGGTGAGTGCATGAGTGAGTGTGTCATTGAATGAGTGAGTGCTTGAGTGAGTGAGTGAGTGTGTGATTGAGTGAGTGAGTGAGTGATTGTGTGAGTGAGTGAGTGATTGTGTGATTGAGTGTATGAGTGAGTGTGTGATTGAGTGAGTGAGTGATTGTGTGAGTGAGTGAGTGAGTGATTGTGTGAGTGTGTCATTGAGTGAGTGAGTGAGTGAGTGATTGTGTGAGTGAGTGTGTGATTGAGTGATTCAGTAATTGTGAGTGTCATTCATTCAGTGAGCGAGTGAGTGAGTGAGTGAGTGAGTGAGTGAGTGATTGTGTGAGAGAGTAAGTGTGTGAGTGTGTGATTGAGTGGGTGAGTGCATGAGTGAGTGTGTTATTGAATGAGTGAGTGCTTGAGTGAGTGTGTGAGTGAGTGAGTGAGTGATTGTGTGATTGAGTGTATGAGTGAGTGTGTGATTGAGTGAGCGAGTGATTGTGTGAGTGAGTGAGTGATTGTGTGAGTGTGTCATTGAGTGAGTGAGTGAGTGATTGTGTGATTGAATGAGTGTATGAATGAGTGTGTAACTGAGTGAGTGATTGTGTGAGTGAGTGAAAGTGAGTGAGTGAGACTGAGTGAATGATTGTGTAACTGTGTCACTGAGTGAGTGAGTGCGCATTCTGTTTTGGTTTCAGAATAGCATGGGATTTAATATTTTTTGCTTACTATCTACTTGCTCCCTCACTGAATATCTGACCACAGATAATGAATAAGGGCTGATCATTCCTCTAAAGCACTCCTCAAGCACTGTCATACAGTCTGTCAGTGAACTGGACCTACAATATCTCAGTATCTTCCTGACACAATACACTCTAGGCAGGGCATTGACGTCCACAGGGTGAGGGCTTTGGAGGATGCCAGCATCCTGTTTCAAGTCCTCTGGTGATCAGGCTTTTGCAGTGGCTGCTCCCCACCCTCTGGAACCCACTCCCAATGGAGGTCTGGTTCTCTTGCTCCTTGTCCTCCTTTAAATATCTTTTCAAATCTTATTTTGCCACGAGCACTGTGACACTGATTGGTGGGGCATGGCTCTGGCACACTGGTCACCTGGATTTGCGCCCCAAGCTGTCAAGAGCAGAAATGGCAGGGAGAGATTCAGAACATCTGTCGGATGCTTCCTTTCCAGAGGGTGGGTGGCACACCTCTGCTTGTCTAGTGGCTTCTGGTGGGAGTATTGTGTTAAGGTGCTCATGGCACTGTGGGTGATTATGTGCTGCCGATCATCCCTGCCCCCAGGATACAGGTGGGCGAGGCCCCCAAAAAACTGAAAAAGGATGGCACTGGACATGCTAGATCATGGTCCTCTCACGCCACCAGGTCCAAAGTGAAATGACCTACTTTCCCCACCTCCAATAGGATGAGCAGAGGCACTTCTCTTCTGGTGGCTGTAGGAGGCACCCCACAGGGATCTGTCAGAATTTCCAGCCCCCGGAGGATATGGAGGCTTGTCAGGTGGTCCAGCAGTGTAGGATGAGTTTGGCAGGCAGCAGCAAGTGTACATAAAGAAGGGGTTGCCCAGGCCACAGAGGCAAAAAAATAAAGGAAATCTTATTTAATGATGCAGGGCTTTTGTTCAGTGAACTAAGTGTTTGTCTTTTCTGAATTCAGTAGGATGTCCTTTTGCATTCAGGCATTTTGCTTTTATTTAAGTGTATATGTTGTTTACTGAAGTACTCGTCTTGACTACTGCAATGCTCTATACCTGGGGTTACTGGGGGTGGCTCTCCATCGCCTGCAGCTGGTGCAGAATGCTGCAGCCAGGTTGTTGATGGGGCTGTCAAGAACTGGCCATGTCACTCCTGTGCTGCGCAAACTGCACTGGCTACCAATGCAATGGAGGATCACCTTCAAGGTCGCGTTGCTGACCTATAAGACCCTACAAGGTCAGGGACCGGGTTACTTGCAAGACCTCCTCTGACCCTACTGCCCCCTCTGCTCACTCTGCTCTGCTGATGAGGGGTTGCTAGAGGTTTCCAGGGTCCATCTTCAGACATTGGGTACGAGGGCCTTTTCTTTTGTAGCCCGACCCTATCAAACTCTCTCCGTCGTCGAATTAGAGAGTGCCTGTCCACCGAGACTTTCAAGTCCTCACTAAAAACTTATTTATTTGATTTGGCATCTGGGGACAATGCCTAGTTTTATTACTGCTGCCATTTTATTTTATGTTTTTATGATTGAATGTTTGTTTTTATAATGTTTGTTTTATATTGTATACGCACTTTGGTTTTTTGGAAAGAGCTTTATAAATAAAATTTGATTTGATTTGATTACTATGCAGCTTTTTCTGATGTAAACATTCATTGAGCTTTGAGGGTGTGCATTTTAAACAAATAAACTATTCCTTCCACATTCCCACTGTACTGGCCCTTCTCAGCTGGTTTAAAACCAGAGTCCCACTGCAAGGGCATGACAGAGTGGCATGTTTGACTGAAGACATTGTTGAAAGGATAACTATTGTCCCCCTCTAAAAAAACAATTGGTTTACCAACAATTATCCAAATAAACATGTAGCATCAGAAAAAGTGCATGCATTTACAAGTGATTCAAAGAGCTACTTACTGTATGAGGTTTCCAAGTGTTTTAAATAGTTTCATGAACTCTAATTACTGTAAACAAAGCACAGGTTTTCTCCTCCCCACTTCCAAGTGAGTATAAAATGGAGTCTAAGGTCCTAACATGATACACTGTGTCACAGTGAGTGAGTAAGTGAGTGTGTCATTGAGTGAGTGAGTGAGTGAGTGAGTGGTGTGTCATTGAGTGAGTGAGTGAGTATGCCATTGAGTGAGTGAGTGTGTGATTGAGTGAGTGAGTATGCCATTGAGTGAGTGAGTGAGTGAATGTGTCATTGAGTGAGTGAGTGAGTGAGTGAGTGAGTGATTCAGTGTGTCATTGAGTGAGTGAGTGAGTGAATGTGTCATTGAGTGAGTGAGTGAGTGTGTCATTAAGTGAGTGAGTGAGTGATTGTATCATTGAGTGAGTGAGTGAGTGTGTCATTGAGTGAATGATTCAGTGTGTCATTGAGTGAGTGAGTCAGTGAGTGAGTGGGTGATTGAGTGTGTCATTGAGTGAGTGAGTGAGTGAGTGAACGTGTTATTGAGTGAGTGAGTGTGTCATTGAGTGAGTGAGTGAGTGTGTCAGTGAGTGATTGAGTAAGTGAGTGAGTGAGTGTGTCATTGAGTGAGTGAGTGAGTGTGTCATTGAGTGAGTGAGTGATTGTCATTGAGTGAGTGAGTGTGTGAGTGAGTGAGTGAGTGAGTGAGTGTGTCGTTGAGTGAGTGAGTGAGTGAGTGTGTCATTGAGTGAGTGAATGAGTAAGTGAGTGATTGAGTGAGCGAGTGAATGTGTTATTGAGTGAGTGAGTGCATAAGTGAGTGAGCAAAGCAGGAGGGTGCAACTGCATTACTAAACCTCTATACCACAGTGTGAGTATTTATAGACAGTTTTCTGATTTCAGTATTATAATTGTCATATACTTCTGTAACCCTCGCTTTGTTCTATTCTTAGACTTTGATGAACTTTATGCTCCCCAGGACTCCAGGGCTGGGATATTAGGAGCATATTTACGCTCGCTAACTGGGTTAGTGCCTTGCAATATGTGCTTAGTGCCCCAAAGGCAGGGGCCTTGCTAAATGTGCCATATTGGCACTTGACGCTGTACTATTGCCATTGGTACTATGAATGATATTGTAACCTTATTGTATAATAATTACTGGGTAGCGCTTTTTCCCATAGGGAAACCCTGTTATAATTTGCCATTATAACTGGTTAGAATGGCAAATTATAACAGGGTTTCCTTTGGATCGCACATGTCCCAGTCGCGCACTCTTCCTTCAACTGCAAGGGTTAGAACATTGCCCCACCGCAGTCATTGATGAATATTCTTTTAATAAAAACACAGAATCTCCTCTTTTCCTGTACTCACTGGCAGGGAAAACCAAAACTGGAAATACTGAAGCACACCGTCTGGTTTCGGTTTCCCTATCAGCACGCAAGAGCCAGCGGATCTGCCCACCTCTTCCTACTGGAAACTCTTCAAAGCTCAACTGCCATTCCCGGTAAGTTAGAAAAAAACATAGAACGCAACTTGCTCCATGACTTGCCGAAAAAGAGAATTACTGTAAGTTGACAGACCAGGGACCAAGACAGCACAAAATCCTCACTAGTCCCCTCTGCCTAAAAGCCAATCTGTTTCATGATTTTTTTATAATTGCTGAGGTGAAAAAAGCGCATGCGCAATTAAAAATAAATAAGGGTGGTGTGTGTAAACTCGATTTACATAGTTGTGCTCGCTTGTGGATGTATTTTTCAAAACCCTCGGGCTTTGGCCTCAGGGTTTATGTGGCATCCGACAACTCGGGTGTGTGTAAAACTCATTACACACACCACCCCATATATTATTCTCTATATAATTACCAGTGAGCAATTTTTTCAATGGGCTCACCGAATTGATATTTGCCGTAATAACCAGTCAGTTATTACGACATTCACGTGCTCTGTCTATTAAAAGGGAGCGCTCCCTCATTGGCTCCTGTTTTGTATCTGGGCGGGATAAGCAGTTCCCAAAACATGGCGGCTCTGGCTCCATTTCTTAGCGTGGAGCTGCCACGGTTTCACCATTACCTTCCTGTAATCACTGTTTTTGTACTCTATCTAGTCAATCCTACCTTACGTATTACAACAATTTGTTTTAAGTATCTGGTTGATCCTGCGGTTCGCTAGCTTTGGGGAACACAGAAAGTCGGCAGAACGAGTCTGTGGTTAACTGCCTAACATGGGTAAGCACGAGCCTAATCACGATCGCGATTTCAGCTGTAAATAAAAAAAAAAAAGAATGAATGAAACTGGGAGCAGAGTGAGCTGTATGGTAAGAGGGAGAGGAACTCTGGGGATTGCTACATAGCTCAACTGGGGAATCTGGAGTGGGAGCTAGGGGAGCAGTGAGCTGCTGCTGCTTTAGTTGGTGCCCCAGAGAACTAGAGTGAAGCTGCCACATGGGGATTTCTTGAGAATGATGGAGAGAGAGAGAGAGAGAGAGAGAGAGAGAGAAAGAGTGTGTGTGTGTGTGTGTGTGTGTGTGTGTGTGTGTGTGTGTGTGTGTATGTGTGTGGGGAGACTATATGTCTGTTGGGGTCACAGCATTTAGGCTGGAAAATTGTTTCACCAGCAATTATATAAATAAAGGATGGGGAAGTATTGATAATGAGAATTTAATGCACCCTCGTGTGGATGCTTTGATAAACCCCTCTGGCTTCTCCTTTGGGGTTTATGTAGCATCCCATACCTCATATGTGCATTAAATTCTCATATCACACACTTCCCCATCCTTTATTCTATATTTAGCAACCTACTATTTGAATATTTTATATAAATTGTTTGTTATTGTTGTCATTGTCACTGTTTGATGTGGAACCTTTGTAAAAGAGCTTGAGCTCAAAGGTATGATCTGAATCTCTAAATAAATTAAAAAAATTAAAAAATAAATTAGAAGGCCCAGTTAGTGAGGCACCAACCCATTTGTGAGTGGCACTAACATATGCCAGTGGGCCTATGCAAAGCAGCTGACTGGGCCTTGCATATAGACGCATTGGCACACTGGAAGGTTTGGTGAGGTGGTAAATTGCCATTAGTGCTTCACTGTTTATCACCTCCCCAAATCAGGTCTTATTATGACCATGCCCCTCCCTCATCCCTTCCCCAGATCGCCCACCAAATGTTGTAGACGGATAACTCTGCCGGTCTAGTGCCCCCGATCATCCACCCGATGTTAAATATAGTCATCCCCGGTGGTTTAGTGTCTCCTCCTCACCCAAGTCGCTGTCTGACAATGACTAGTGATGGCCTTGGTGACTAGTGATTCCCCTTCCCCTGATCCTTTTGAAGAACCCCACCAGTCCACCCAAGACCCTATACCACGCCACTGGCTCCCCTCTCACCACAGTAACATAGTTCCCTGCCATGGAGATGGTGAGCAGCCTAGACCCTCTGCTCACCATCTCAGCCGGCTGCCATCTGAGTGACAGGAAGCAAGCGCATGTCTACAGTAGAAACACACAGACACAGCCAGCCCCCCTCATTCTGCCTGTATGGGCCCCGCTAAGGAAACCCCACCCAGGATCTAGATTGGTAATGGCACAGTGCTTTGGCCTTGCTGGCAGAGGCCAGACTGAGACATGCTGGAGATAGTCTGATCCCAGGCATGTCACATATGGAATCCTTCTAGAATTTGAAGTCAAAATGTTTGGTTACCGAAGGATTTCTGTAAGCACCTGCAGCTCTGCATTGCTCTCTCTCTCTCTCTCTCTCTCTCTCTCTCTCTCTCTCTCTAGCTGCTGAGAGGTGATTTACCCCTTCAGTCTCTTGTCACTGCATGGCTGCTCTTAAAATAAGGAAAAGCAGGACATATCCACACCACTATCCATAATGCACATGAAGACCAGTCACAGTGGGCCAGAGGCAAGTGGGAAACACTGTTAAATATTACTATATCAGAGGAACAGTGGGCCAGTAGTTGGTGGGTGTCACACCAAGAGTGTACTGAGAGCAGAGCCAGACTGATCTAAAACAAAATTATACATCTATGGTACAGAATCCCAATGCTCTTGAATAAACTTAAGCTTCCCCCGTATGATTGCTGTTGGAGATGTGGGTCCACAGGGGCACATTTCACTCATACCTTATGGTCATACCCCAAACTGTCAAGGTACTGGAGGGGTGAACAAAACAGTTGCACTAAGGTCCTTCACCTCCCCTCTCTCAACTCCCCCATCTGATGCTAATAGGACTGCCAGATTAGAGTTTTCCAATGTCCCAGTCCCAACTGTACTGTCCATCTCGACCTCTGTTCAAGCCATGAGGCTACTACTACTATTACAAAGGTGGCATACCACAGAGGTGCCTTCAGTCCAAGAATGGTTAAATTCTATAGGTAAACTGGCAACCTTTAAATGCCTCTCCTACTTCTCCAACTACTGTAAGGCAGCATATCATAGACCCTGGGGCCCCTATGTCTTTGTCTCCATTTCTTAGATCCCCACTGGACCAGTGTCCAGACTCAGGTTAGGGCAACAGTTCTGAACGAAACCTCCCTGAGAAGGAGGGTTTCTCCCTTCAGGCAGATGACCACCAAAGTCTTGAGCTTGGGGATCCCTCATGGAGTTGAGTTGAGGGCATATATCACATAATCAAGATCTGTTCCCCGGATGGTGAGATGATAGTGACACCTTCCCCTAATGGGAGGCTCTGTACTGGAGGTGTCCAGTAAGCCAGACAGTCAGGGTTCGGCTAAGGCTGATAAATATCCTCCCATGAGCGGTGGGTACCCCATTGTTCCCTTCCTTATACATGTTGCCATACAGTATGGTGGGGGACTGAGACCTACAACACTGCACAACATTATACGGCTCACTCCTCTTAATGATTTAGTACATGCAGCTTTGTAGAAGACACTGCTGTTTTAGGTAATCATGTACTGTCACTCTGAATTCTGGTAATCTTCCTTGGTAAGATTTGTACACTTTTGTACAGTAACTCTAGTGTATGGTTCCTAACCTTTGTTCTGTTCTGCATATGGATTTTAATGGCAAAATGGCTTAATGAACAGATTAAAAACAAAAGTTTTTAACCAGAAAAATGGCATACTGAGCTGTTCACAGTTCTCATCAAGGTGCATCCTGATGGCCTGCCCATTGGCGCAACATTAGTGCTACCACTCATGATGCCGGTGACCCAGGTTCGGAAGTGAGCCCAGGATACGGGGTGGTTGGCCGGGGGGGGGAGGAGGATCGAGTGTCCTAAGCTTGTGTATAAACATCCGCCTGGTCATAGCCCATGAGGCACTCATGGAGGAGATTAACAGGGAAGAAAACCTCCCTGGCCTGCAGCAGCATAATGCCGCTTCTCTCTCCACAAGCCCTGCACCTCTCACTGGACTCCTGACCAAAACTCAGCTCTAATTCCTCCCAGGCTTGGGGAATCTGGGAGACTCCATCACAGGGAATAAACCATGGGCCACTGATCGAGTCAGCAGTTAAGTCCCAGGGACAGTCGGTGTCGGGACTGGAAGAGAAAGAGTGGCCAAGATCAGCCAGAAAGGGAAGAAAAAAGCACAATAATTTTTTTTAAAAGTGCATCCTGAGATTGTCATTTGAGAGCATGCACATGTTTGTTTGAATGAGATGGGGTGCACACGGCTCCATTCACGCTTGGACAGCACCATGGATGCTGCCCCTCCAACTCAGTTTCCCGATATCTGTGCTGCATGTAAATGTGATGCTAACTTTCACTGCAGTTATGGGGAAAACAGTTATCTGGCAGCGTGTTTTTCATATACACTCAGCAATAGTGGGAGCCCTCAGAGAGGTCAAGAAAATGCTGCATGACCTGATTTTCAAAAGGTACACGTGGGAATTTAATAGAGCTGTAGAGAAAGTGGAATTCTGCCAGTGAAATCCATGCAGAATGAAAATTCTGCTTCCCTAATGTTTTTGGAATTTCTTTTTAAATTCTCCAGAATTCTGAAAATCATTTTTTTTTTCACTTAAGTGTATGCCCCTGTCCTGCCGCCTTCATCCTGGCAGCCCACATGACTTACCCCTCATAGAGGGGATGGGGGGGACTTGCTCTTGTTCCCCCAATGAAGTAGGATCTGGTTTGGGTGCCTTATTGGTGGTGCCAAGCCTGCAGGCAGGCAGACTTGCATCCCGCAGGACAGGATGTCTTTTCCTTCCATGTTGTCTTCTCTCCTCTCTGCGTGAAATGACACACTGCGTCATTATGCCAACTTCCACCCACCCTACTGGGCTTCCTGGCTGTCCTGATACTCAACCTCTGTTAGGTGTTAGGTACACTGTGGGAAGCACTGGTCACCCTCCCCAGGAGAAGAGAGCTGTTCCCCGATGCTTGACCCTCTCTCCCCCCCCCGGCCAACCCCCAATGACTCGCATTAACTCCCAAAGCCGGTGTCTTCGGCATGATAGGCAGTAGCACTACTGCCGCACCACTGAACTCTGAAAACCGTTTCTATGTAAACCGGGAATATCTTTCAGCGAATTACAGGATTGCAGAACAGGAATCCGCTGTGGATTAGTAATCCGCAAAAAAGGTTTCGCTTACGAAATTTGGAATTCTACTACTGAAGGAATTCTATGGAATTAGGCAGTGTTCTGAAATTCCACAGAATCCCCTTGCACTGGAATTTGGAAATTCCACACACCCCAAGAATTTAAGTATGAAAACTCACAGCAGCACTACAAACAGACATCAAAGCATGGTTTTGCTTGCCTAACTTGTATGTTATGCTCTTGTACTAGCGGCAGCTTACCTGCCTGGCTGAAGCTATTCCAGACCCTCCTCGTGGCGTCTCTGAGCCCATGCTGACCATTGTTACTCCCTTTCATCCTCCTGCAGCCTGCGCATGTGCACTATGCTCTCTAGTCCACTCATGCACACAAGAGGCTGGCTTGGTAACGGTATCCCCAGCCATCCTCCTGCTGCATACTAATATCTTCTTTTGTTCTCTTCTCCCATATAGTCTGCAGGACCCCTTCCTGAAAGCACACACAGCAGACCACAGCACAGGGGATAGTGTTTGGACCGTGGGAGCCCGTAAAGGTAACTGGCTCCCTCCTGACTGAGGTACAGTCATGAGGGGTGTTAGCCCGTCGACACTTTGAGTCAACTGCCCCAGCCACCCTCCCAACCAGGAACGTCTCTTAATTTATAATCCCCTCCCCATCACATGACTAAGTGTCTGCATTCCCATTAGCAGTTTATACTCTCCCACCACCAGAGAGCCCTGTGTTTTACTCCTCTCTCCCTCTCTCTCTCTCTCTCCCCCACTGGATCTCAGCCCCCGCTATTGCACCACCTGGCTACCAGAGGTAGATCACCTCTCTTCTAGCCTTTTCATACTTCCAACTCTGCTCGAAACCTTTCTTGACCCATTTTCAGCCCATCTGCCTCTGCTCTCCTGCAACAGGGTCTCCTCTTCCATCCCAACCTGGTCTTGAACCTGGCACCTTTTGCACTGCAGGCCAACACCCTACCACTACGCCATCGCATCAGCCCTAATTTTTGGTGCCAGTTGTGAACCTATATACCCCCCACCCTCCTGCCCACTATGTCCTAGCTAACTGCCACACTTTCTCCCCTTCTCCTTCTTCTGTTTGCCCTCCTCCCTGCCCCCGCCCAACCACCCTACCTGTCTCCCTCCCCTTTCACACGTCTCACCCTTACACCACCCTTTTCCCCCCCTCCAGCAACCACCCTTCTCCCACTTCACATCCCAACTCCCCCCTACTCCTGGCACTGCATTAGTATCCCTCATCCTTGCCACTCTCACTTTGCATGCCCTTCCCATCCCTACCGATCCCCTCGGCCCTGCCACTACTCAATCTATTGCATCCACGCACAGGAAAGCCATGTGTTGGCAACTCCTCAGAACTCTTTCCTTGCTCATCCTCCTATCTGGGAACATCCACTCTAACCCAGGACCCCCCACTACCCATGTCCATCCAAGCAGCACTACACCCGGGCTGTGCATCACCTCTATTAACATCTGCAGTCTCCCGAAAAAACTCACTGACCTCCGGGGTTGGATAGCCCAGCACCAACCTGATTTCCTCTCCTTAGTGGAAACCTGGCTATCCAAATCTGTCCCTGACTCATCTATCACTATTCCTGGGTATGCGCTCTACCACAATGACAGAATGGGTAAACGTGGGGACGGCTGCGCCTTCTACCTTCATGACACCTTCCAGGCACAAGCACTCCCCCCTTCTCAGCTATACAATGGTGCCCAAGCCCTAGCCCTCCAGATCTCCCCAGGCTCCTCCAAAGCCCCTCTAACTCTCTTAGCTGCCTACATTCCCCCACAGGACCAGACGGTTGCCATCCAATCAGTCACTGAATACCTCTCCCAGCTCCCTCATAAGACCAAGCTCATATTACTGGGTGACCTGAATATAAACTGTCTCTCCCCCTCAGCCTCACACTACTGAGACTCCCTAGCCACCCTTCTCTAACCCAGCTGGTCACCAGCCCCACATACCTTAACCGCACCACCGGTACTGCCATCCTCCTAGACCTTGTCCTTTCCAATCACCCCCCTCCAAACTAACGGATATCACTGTCCTATCAAATGCGCTTGGTGACCACTCCCCACTCTCTGCACCTGGTCCTGTTTGGTCAAGAAACCTTCCCCAAAACTATCCTCACTAGGCAGCTCCATCCAGGTATGCACACCCACCTAAAATCCTATCTCTAGTTGTGACTGGTTTCCCCTTTCTGCACTAGGACCTTGATGTAGCCCCCAATTACTTCACATGCACATACAGTGCTGCATGCAACAAATTGTCCCTCTCACCAGAAAGATGGTCAAAGGGTTTGATACCCTTGGATCTCCTCCTCCTCCCTCCTGAATCTTATGCAGTGGAGAGATGATCTCTGAAAGAAGGCCCTCAACTTAGGCAAGCATGCTGACCAGCAGGCGAACCGGGCTGCCCGCAATCATTGTACCTGGACTATCTGCAAGGCTAAGGCAGACCACTATAAGACTGCTGTAACTACAGCCTGGGGAACAGGTCACAATTTCTGGCAAAATATGAAATCTCTCTACAGCAATTCTACCCCCCACATCCCCATCGCAACTCATGGCGAATGGGTCCATCACTACTGACCTAAAGTCAATTGCTGACAACTTCAACACCTCTTTCTTGTACCTGAGCTCTGTCCTCCTCCCTGACTTCTTCTCTCCGACCATCTTCCTCCCCACCCCCTGGCCCACCACCCCCTTTCACTTCCGGGTCCTCACCCCTCATGAGATCAAACCTTATCTCCTCAAAGTCCTGAAAGGGTCTCGCAACAGCGGTGACTCAATCAACCTTAAGCTCCTACGCCTGGTCCTCGATGAAGTTCTACTCTCCCTCTCCCACCTCATCAACCTCTTTCTCAGACATGGGAAATTCCCCTCCTCCTTGAAAACAGGCATCATCTCCCCCATCCACAAGTCTGGTGACCGTCTCTCTCTCCCCTGGGAACTACCATCCCATCTCCATCCCCCCCCAAAGCCTTAGAGCACATCGTCTCGGACCAGCTCACTGAATACTTTGCCAATTACAACCTCCTATTACCCAAACAACATGGCTTCCAGCTGGGCCATAGGACTACTACTGCCCTCCTGGAATTTTCCAGTTTTATCCACTCAGCCCTTGACAATGGCCACCTAGCAGGTGCTGTCTTCCTGGATCTATCAAAGGTCTTTGACACTGTCAGTCACGGCGTTCTACTGTCCACCCTCACTCACCTCAGCTTCTCCCAGGATGCAAACTCCTCGTTTGCAGATTATCTGACAGGTCAATCACAGAGGGTCAAAATCTACTCCACCCTCTCCACACCCCTTCCTGTCTGCTCTGGTGTGCCTCGGGGTCCACTCTTGGGCTTCTTCTATTTAGCCTCTTTCTGTATTCCCTACCCAAGTCCTGCCCAGGGAATATCCTACTCTATGCTAATGATGCTGTCCTTTTCTCCTCTCACCCTAGCCCTTCCTCCCTTGAAAACTCCCTCCAGGCCACTTTCTCAGTCATGGAATCATGGTTCACCATACATAAGCTCATACGGAACCATAACAAAATCTAAGGTCATGCTCTTTGCCCACCAACAGAATGAACTAAAACACTCCACCCTGAATGTCCATGCCTCCCTCTCCCTCCCGCTGGAGCACGTCTCTACTTTTAAGTACCTTGGTGTCACCTTTGACCCCTCCCTCACCTTCCACAAGCATATCCACCTCCTTTGCACCTCTGTCAACTCCCGTATCAGCATGCTATACCGACACCGTAACTGCCTCCCCAGAAGCCCTTCAACTTGCCATCTCCTCTTTTGTCCTATCTATCATAGACTACGTCATTTTAGTCTATGGTGCTGCCGACAGCACTGCCCTACATCGCTTCAAGGTTGCTCTGAATAAAGTCTGCTGCCTATCTCTAGGATGTCCCAGAACTACCCATACCTGCTCCCCTGTATAGCCAATCTAACTGGTTGGACTTTGACAGCAGGCTCCAATATCACACCTGCTTCGTGGCAAAGAAAGTCACTGTTGGTCTAACTGCCCCTTGTCTCTCCCCCCCCCTCCTGACAGCTGTGATAGCCATTAAATCTACTCGAAGTATTCTCAAACTGAAATTCCAAGTCCTGCGCCAAAAGCCTTCCCTTGGTCAGCGCTCCTTCCCCCACTGGGCTCCTACTTGGCTCAACGCCCTCCCTCCATCACCCTCAAACCCAGGATTGGCCAATTTAAATCTCTGCTCCGATCTCACCTCACTGCCTTCCGCACCTGTACCTGCCCCTAACCCCCCCAACAATGGACTCTGCCCTGCTCTACTCACTGCCATAGGCCTATGTACCAGTCATGTTATTTACTCTGCCACTGTATAACTACTGTGAGATGTTTCATGTTATTACCTTGCATGCTGTCCAGATTGCTTAACTGTGTTCTTTCTGTTACTTTTATTGCATTACCATACCCTGTATTATCCTATATCTATATTCTCTGTTTCTTACTCTAAACATGTGCCATCTCTGTATTGTTTACGGACGTGGAACCTTTGAAAATGAGTCTCTGACTCAAAGGTATGTAATTCTGATCTCTTTAATAAATAAAAAATAAAAGCACCCAAGAGACACCGACAATCCAAACATGATGTTTCACGAATGCACTTTTGCTTTGAGCAGGGGTTACCTTCCCTCCCTGAGGAGGGAAGTTTCAAAGTCAGACAATCCACTCTGCCTTGGCTGCTCAGTACATGGTGGCCCCAGCCTGGGTGCAAACCAGGGTAGCCAGCAAGACACAGTACGTTGCCATGTCTCCAATGGGACGCCTAGAACATGACAGTTTTATTTTGGATTTGTATCCATATTGGTCTTTGTACACACAGAGGAACACAATAGATGATCTGATACCTTTTACTGGACCAATGAGAAAGTTTCAATACACAAGCTTTCAGGCCTCGTAGAGCCCTACTTCAGGTGATGACAGTTTCTACAAAAATACATTATATTGTACAATAGATAGTGCTTCCTACGTCTAGCATTTAACATATACACAAAGAGAGCTGTAAGGCTAAATGACAGGAAGGCTGTGGTAGGTGTTAGACATACATCTATTGTCATGTAATGTAGTCCCCTACTAGAGCAGAGTCAGTGGAGATGGGGGGAGGAGAGAAAAAAATGTATATATACATATTTATGCTATACAGACATGCTGCATAAATGTACATGAACACATAAGAATACAGTTCATGTAGGTATAAATGTATGTGCAAACATATCAGTGAAACAGTGGTAACGTGAGAGATTATATATTTATAGGGGATGCATATGCATCTGAACCAAAATATGCAATTTACCTCCACCTCCACCCTTCTCTATGCTGACGATATAGTCCTTTATGCCAGCTCTAAAAACGTATCTGATATTAACCTGCAACTCTCCTCTGACTTTCAGTGCACCCAAACCTGGCTCTTAAATCATAAGCTTGTCCTGAATGAGACCAAAACTCAGGCCATGCTATCTGGGACCAATGCAAAACTTAAGTCTTGTCTAAACCATCTCAGGGTTTCATGCTCCAATGGCTCACCTATTGACATGGTGACCTCGTTTAAGTGCCTTGGGGTGATGTTAGACCAGTCCTTAAACTTTGATTTTCACATACAGAGCACATGCAAAGCTGTAAATTCCAAACTAGGTATAGCCTACCGGACTAGCCATGTACTTACCCCCACTGCGAGACTGGCCATTGCTCGTGGAATGCTTCTACCCACCCTGACCAATGGAGTCGTGACATATGCTGCCATACCTATGCCTAACCTCCACCGTTGGGATGTCACCTACAACAATATCTGTTACAATGCCTCCTCCTCCCACCGGCTGAAACACCACTGCCTCCTCTACTCAGATCTAAATTGGCTATCTCCAAATGCCACCAGACTCTACTCCCTTGGCTCCCTTGTTGATAGCATTATAAGGTCCCAAACTCACAAAACCTTAGCTGATTTACTCATTCCTCAGACATCCAGCTACAGCTTGTGCTTGTCTGATAAATCCCACGTGTGTGTCCCAAAAAGTAATACATACAAAGGTGCCAGTGCTTTTACCCATCATACCCTCAGCATTGGAACTCCACCCCTTTAGCAATTAGCCAAGCACCTTCTCATGCTGCCTTTAAAAAAGAGCTTTGCAACTATCTTATCTCCTTGAATCAATGCACTTGCTTTAAATCCACCTTAATCCAGCCACATCCTCCATGTGTCATGTCCTTTTGTTACCTGTCTCCCTGCTTCTCCTCTTTTTATTGCTTTAAGCTTTTATTTCTTCACTTGTTTGAGCAAACCTCTCTAACCTGGTTGCCATCTCCTGCCAGTTGTTTTCTCTGATCCCACCTGTCTCTTGACTTACCCCTAAGCTGCTTGTTTTCTGAGCCCTGCCCTGTCCTACCACACCTAATGTTCTAACTCCTTTGACCAGTAATAATACTCCCTATTGCTCTTATCTAAATGGTTTTGTTACCATTCTCCGTCCGTATGATATGTCCCCCTCATGGGTTATACCTGCAATATGTTTTTATTTCTCACCCCACTGTATTGCTTTTTGCTTCAATATTTGGTTATCCCAGATTTATGTTTTAATTGTACTTGCTCTTGTTGTATTTGTCTACTATTGTATGTTTTATCTCGTCATTACTTGGAATCATGCTGTTGTGTACTTTGCTGTCAACACCACTGTTTTGTATTTCTGCTGTAAATACCTTATTTTGTATTCTCTGTTATACTACTTTGTAACCTCCCAGGTCGTGCCTGAAAATAGTCATCTCTATGGCTAGTGCATCCACCCTGTGAACAAAAAATAAATAAATAAATAAAACTTGTAATGGTCATAAGATAGGGGTCGATACTGAGTCCATTATTTTTAAGGTCCAGAAGATTAATACATTTAGGGTCCCCATACACCTTACTGAAACTGAATAAAATTTGCATGATAAAAAAATCGGAGGTCCCCTGCCCCACATTTCCACTGACTCCTGTGTCCTGGGCAACATTACGTGATGATGGGCCGGCAGAATAGATTAGTAACGAGCTGTGAATGAGATTGGTGCATCCAGCAGACCTGAGTTTGATTTCCACAACCTGCACTTGCATACTGTGAGACTCTAAGCAAGCTACTTAAGCTCCCAAGCTAGTTACCAGAAAAAAAACTAGAACAATAGGTATACTTCCAACACTTTTTTTTTTAAATTGAAGTTTTTATTTGGTTTTCAAGACAACATGTAACAAACCTGCTGTGTATTTTGTATGGGTTTAGTATAAAGAGATATATTTATGTTATACAAAGTCAATAAAGATAATTCACTAAAAGTGTATCTAAACGAGCAAGCATCTCTTTTGGGAATCACGGTATAAAGTCATTTCTTTTGGACAATATATACAGTATAATACCCTTCTTTGCCATATAATTTCAAATCTGGGAAGAGTTTAGCTTCTTTGTATGGTAAATGCTTCCCATTAGGACCTGCCATTGTGTGATGGGAGGTGGGCTGTAGCCACAGTTTGGTAATTTTTTTTTCATGAGAAGACATAACTCCAGTAGTTTCTGGGTATTAACAATTCTGCATTTCTTTGGAAGAGTAGAGAACATATATTTGATTACATGCAGTGTGAGGGAATTATCAAAGATTACCTGAAATTCTACTGTTAGTTGTGCCCAGTAGGGTTGCAGTATGGGGCAGGACCAGAAAACCTGGACAGGGGGACCCTTGCCTCCCCACGGTTACAGCAACTTTTTGTCCCTCTATGTGGGGCATATTTAACCTGCTGGGAGGGGGGTGCAGAAAAGTCATACTATGAATTTCCATGCAGACTTCTTACAAATATGCAAAGAGGCAGGGTACTGAATGTACAAGGGATATCGTTCCCACTATGAGGCGAGAATAGTGATAGCCAGATCTTCTTGCCATTTGGTTCTGACATATTCTGTAGAGTAAGGGCCGAGACAGGAAAGTGTAAGGAATAATTTTCATATTTCCATTTTCATTGATCTGGCCAAAGCCTTTAACTCGGTGGCCCAGTCACTCCTCCTGGACAAGCGGAGCTCTGCTAGCCTCTCTGCTGCCACTGTTGAATGGTTTCGTTCCTACGTCAGTACAGATTGGAGGTGTCCTGTCACATCCCCTACCCATCCAGGCTGAGATTCCACAGTACTCCATCCTCAGTCCCATCCTCGTCTTCATTTTCCTGAACAACCCTCCCTCTGTCTGTGCCAATTACCATATTCAAATGGTACCTCGGTAGTGGGAAAGATCATGGAAGCACTACTGAAGGAGAGATTGGTGGAACATCTGGTTGTCAATGGACTACAGGACCCAAGGCAGCATGGTTTCACCAGGGGGAGGTCATGTCAGACCAACCTTGTTGAATTTTTTGACTGGGTGACTAGGGAGGTGGATCAGGGGAGGGCAGTGGACATGGCTTATCTGGACTTCAGCAAGGCCTTTGACACTGTGCCACATAGAAGACTATTACACAAACTGGGGAATATGGGTGTGGGCAGGACAGTAGTGTGGTGGGTAGGTAACTGGCTGGGTGGCAGGACACAGAGGGTGGTGGTAAATGGCTGTCACTCCACAGAGGAAGAGTGACCAGTGGGGTACCACAGGGATCAGTGCTGGGACCGGTCCTATTCAACATCTTCATCAGTGACATTGCACAGGATCTAGAAGGCAGAATTTCACTGTTCGCTGATGACACAAAGCTCTGTAACAGAGTAGACACACCAGAGGGTGTAGACAGAATGAGAAGGACCTGCAGAAACTTGAAGAATGGTCAAGGGTTTGGCAGTTGAAATTCAATGCAAAGAAGTGCAAGATAATGCATATGGGGCACAAAACCCTGGCACAATATATCAGTTGGGGTGAGGAATAGCATGCACCAAGCAGGAAAGGGATCTTGGGGTTGTCATCTCTGATGACCTCAAGGTAGGGAAACAGTGTGACAAGGCATCAGGTAAAGCAAATAGGATGCTAGGATGTATAGGCAGGGGCATCATCAGCAGGAAAAGGGAGGTCATAATTCCGCTATACAAGACACTAGTGAGGCCCCACCTGGAGTACAGTGTACAGTTCTGGAGATCATACCTACGTAAGGACATAGACAGGGTAGAGAAGGTTCAGAGGAGGGCAACAAAGATGGTGCATGGGTTGCATCACAAGTCCTATGAAGACAGGTTGAAGGAACTGAACATGTACTCCCTGGAGGAGAGGAGGGAGAGAGAGGATATGATAGAGACATACAAGTATCTTACAGGGAGGAACAGGGTGCAGGAAAACACTATTTTAAGCGAAAAAGATGTTTCAGGACTAGAGGGCATGGGATGAAGTTGAGGGAGGACGATTCAGAGGAAACATGAGAAAGAATTCTTCACAGAACGGGTGGTGGACAAGTGGAACACCCTGCCAGAGGAAGTGGTGGGGGCTGAAACAATCACGGGATTTAAGAATGCATGGGATAGACATAAAGGAATTCTAGAGGTCAGGGGTAAGGGGAAATAGACTTCTAGGAAAACAAACTTAACTTACAAGCTCAAATGGGCAGACTAGGTGGGCCATAGGCCCTTATCTGCCGACACTGTCTATGTATCTATGTATCTATGTATCAAATGTATGCAGATGACACAGTTATCTACATTTCTGACCCTTCCACTATAGTGGTAGAAAACTTGTTCCAGCAAGACTTCCACAATGTCCTGCACTGGTTCCACTCCAACCAGCTCCAGGTCAAAACTAAAAAAAACAGTGTCCATGTCCTTTGGCACAAGCCAGAAATTGGGTAGGCTCTCCCACCTCCATCTTCTCCACCTTGGATGACTCCCCCTCAAAGTGGTTTCTTCCTTCAAGTATCGTGGTCTGTGGTTAGATAGCAAGCTTAATTTCTCTGCCCACATTGATGCCATGCACTCCAAGCTCCACCCCAAACTTGGTAACTTGTACCGCAACAAACACTGCTTGTGTCCTCAAGTCTGCTGGTAGCTTGTTACCAAAATGGTGCTTCTGGTTTTCGACTTCGCAAATGTGGTCGACATCACTGCTCCCTCCTCTTTCATTGCCAGACTGGACACCATCTGCAGTGCCTTTTGTCACTTTGCTGCGAACTGCCCCGCGTCTACCCACCCCTGTTCTTGCTACTCCTCCCTATCCATCCTCCCCTTACCCTCATGTCACCAGTTCCCCCGCACCTCCTTCATCTCCAAATTCTGATTTGGGACCATGCCCTCTTACCTGTCCTCATTCCTCTCTCCCATTCCCCCTGTCTCATACTCCCACTCCAGGGATCCTTGCACCTTCTTCCTTCCCCACCCTCTCTTTTCTGCTGGGCAGTCAGCCTTCTTCTATCATCATCCTCCTCCTCTTTCTTTGGAACCTGCTCCCTGCCTGTCTGTCTCTTTCCATCCCCTGCCTCCTTTAGGCACCAGCTACAACTCCTTCCCACCCAACCAACTCTTGTCATTCCCCCCTCTCTGATCCTTCCCATTGGAGCCCCTACCATCCCTGTTGTTGGGCCTCCCTCGGGGTTCTACCTCAGCCTATATCAGGCTCCTTGCTTTTCTGCATCTGCATTGCCATTCATTCCATGTGCTTTTGTCTCTTTATTTGTATGTCAGATCTCTTCATTGTGCCTTTTCTCAGCTCCATTTACTTTTTATGATCACTTGTACTATGTTAAATTGTTCTCTCCTTATACTTTGTTTTGTACCAATCATAAATACTGTGATGTTTAGGAACTCCTCCCCTTTCATGATATGGGGTGGCAGGTAAAGTCCCTGCCATTCCCAAAGTCTATACCTATGGTCTAGTGTGGCTGGGGCAGAGGCAGGATTATAGGAGAAAGGGGACAGTAGAAAGGTGTGCTGGTGCAGTTGGTTATGAGTTAACAGTCTGAACCATGCCTGCAGAGCATTGTTAGTAAAAACATTTCCTGGGGGATGTCTAGGAATAGGTTGTGTGGGCAGTAAGAGGGTTTTGGTTACAGGGAGCAGGTCTCCTTCTACCAATTCAGTAGTTTTTCCAGTGTGCAGACTAGTATACTGAAGCTATCTAGTATAATGCAGTGTCGCTGGTCTGCAAGATAATATCTTTTCAAGTTGGGGAGGGCAAGGCCTCCCCCTGCACTTTGGTAATTGAAGAGTAGTACAGTAAATTAAATGTGGTGTTTTGCCCCTGTCCATGTAAACTAGGATTTTAATCTGTCATGTTGCCTAAACTGCACTTTCTGTGGGATCACCAAGAACATTTACACCAAAGTTACTGTGTGTGCTCATACCTACTATACTGGCTTGAGTGTAGAGGAGACTCAGTGGCGAGCCAGCTGGTTTGATCAAAGTGTGGGGGCAGAGCACTGCTCCACTTTAAAAGTCAGAGCCCCCCAGGAAACTTTCAACCCTGGGCAACATCAGTTTTAAGACTCTACTGCAAAATCTAAAGGCTGACTGCGAAAGGTGGCAAACCCTCCCACCTAACTTAATCAGCAGGGTAAACCTGGCCAAATGTACATGCTACCCCATGCCTCTACCTCTTCCAGTCCCTACCAGTACACCTCATTATTGAATTCTTTACTGCCCTGAAGGGACACCTGACCAGCCTACTGTGGCAGTGAAGGAGAACTACAGCCAGGAAGAACACCTTGTGTCTCCCCCTGAGGGAGGGTGGCCTGGGCCTCCCAAATTTCACTTTTATTACTTGGCAGCTCAACTATCTTCCATTAAACAGCTGGTGCTATCCGCCCAGGAAGCCCCTGCCCAGGTGCGCTTAGAGGAGGAGCCTTTCACGCCTTCCATCTGTAGACAACTGCTAGCCCCATTGCTGACTGATGGCCTTGTTACGTCTATAGTGAACCTAGTCACCAGCACTTTGGTGAGGGTGTGGCTGACAGTGCATTCCTTAATCAATTACCCTAAAAATCCTTCCCCTGAAGCGGATATCCTCAGTGCCCTGTGGTGTCACCCCCCCCCCAGCAAATCCAATCGAGAAGACACTCATGAAGTAGAGGACCAGAGGCCTTTATTATCTAGGTGCTTTGTTTGAAGGGGGACACCTGCTCTCCTACAGAGAATTGTTGGCACACCATTGCTTCGCCTTCTCAGATTTTTTTGCATATTTGCAGGTCAGAAGTTGTCTGGAGAAACTGCCGCCCTCCCTCACCACCCACCTTGACTCACTCCCCCCATGGAGGAAATCCTGCTAAACTCAGAGGGAGACATGGAGGGAGCCAGACGTAGACCTCAGGAGACTGGTCCGAAGTATTGGGGGACATGGAGACCTGTTCTGTCAATAACAGACTCAGACAAATTCACTTCAACATCTTCCATTGCACCTACTTTACCTCCAGTGTGGCCTACAAAGTGGACCGCACTAAACCTAAAGACTGCCCTAAATGCAAAATAGAGGAAGGTATCTTCCTCCACATGATCTGGCTATGCCCCTTAGCGCAGTCATACTGGGAAGAAATCACATCTTTCTTATCGAGAGTGCGGGGCTCTCCAAACACCCCATCCCAGAAGGGATCCTCCTAGGCCTATACTCACCCCCCAGCCCAACAACAACCCCTTTTGGAAATTATGTTTTGAGATGGGCCAGCAACTGCTACCACAACAGTGGTATGCTGAAACTACCTGTTCAACTGCACATTGGATGCAGGCCCTTCTAACATGCATAAAACTAGCAAATTCCAGCACTCCGCCCAACAAAGGGAGAAGGGTAAATTGTTTAACCAGGAAAGGCACACTAAGCCAAAGCTTGTTTCCAGGTGTAACCTGGGAGCACAAGGAAGTTAAGTAACTTGCTCAGGGTCACACAGTATGCAAGTGGAGGCTGATGGGATTCAAACCCAGGTCTCGAAGTTTACAGCTCAGTGCCCTTAACCACTACGCTATACTGCCTCCTTGCAAACTGCAAAAATATGACTGTATATGGCCCCATTGGAGGTGGCACTGAGTCTAACTATTGATATAACTTGGGTAGCCATGGCACTGAATAACATGTCATGCCTGTCTGCTTTGTTCTCCATTGCCTTGGAGTGTGAAGCCTGTTAAGGCCCAGGACATTCCATGACCTTCATGTACCTTTCTGAATGTGTTGAAGCAACCATGCACTGTCTGCAGCCTTCCATCTCACTTCTGGACTTCCCACTGGCGGTCGGTATGAACAATGTATTGCTGTAAATATGTTATTTCTGTCTTCACTGACAATAAACAGATTTTACCAAAAACAAAATATACCTTGAAGCAACAGTATTTATTCACCATGTAGAGTTTTTGCAGCAATAATGTACTTGTAGCTAAAATATTAATATACTCATTGTTCTATTCATTTTCTTTAATTCCTGAACTGAGACATCAGATTTTGAAGTTTTTATAAACTTCTGCTCTCATGCCAGGCCTGCCATGAAAAAAAAAATATCTTACTGCGGTGCTATGCTGTTTACCATCGGAAGCATGTGGCAGTGCCATCGTACTACATCCACAGTATGGATCACATAAGTAAATTAAAAGGGTAACCTCGGCAGAAGAGATATTTTACAGTTGTGAGTGGCGGCCATCTTTAATGACTTGAGTCACTAATTACTGAAATAGTGATAAAAGCGTTTTCAAAAGTATGTAAGGGAATTAAAAATTCACTGATGATGAATTTAAGGATGTCTGAATTACATTTTAGCTGAAATACTACATGATGACAAGTTTAGTTAACAAATACAGCTGCTTTAAGTGGTAACAAGTGGTAATTAACGTTAAATGGAGTAGCCCAATTTACTTCTTTTTTGAGGGGGAGAGGTATTATGGGTGGCAGCAGTTGGACAGCAGTAAATTCATTTGGTTCTGGTTGGGGACCCCTGTCGTCAGCTTGGCTTTGATATTTTGACTGCAGACACTTCGGCTCATGGTATGGGGTTGGGGGGGATAACAGGACCCATCCACCACACCAGTCAGTTCCCACCCTTCTCTTTGTTTCCTCCAGAAATTTAATTCTTTAGCTAAAAAGGAAAATGCTGGCTCCTGGCCTGTGCCAGGATCTGAAAGAATCTTTTTTTTTTTTTTGAAGACCCCCAAACTGTCCCCTCAGTCCCTAAAAGCACCATATTTAATAGGTACCCCACCTTCTGAACCCCAATCTTTGGTTTCCAGGGAGGGGTCCAGTAGTACATAAATCCATCGAGCTCTGTGAGACCCCCATTCACAGTGCGCCCACACTGCAAGTCTAAACAGTTTGAATGGAGCAACTGGGAGCATGATCAAGAGGGAGGGGGTAGAGCAATTTCATTGTTAGCAGTGCTAGGCAGACTGATGGAGTCACTGAGAATGGTTCTACCTCCAGTATTGCTGTTGGGACGAGGGTATCTTAGACCAAAGGTACCATAAAGGAACAGCCCTGAAATCCCATAAAGAAAGACAGGTGCTGCCAAAGGAGGAAGGAAGGAAGGAAGGATAGTGGGAGCAACAAAAAGTGAGCATCCAAAGGACACGTGAGAATTTGCGGGACACATACCACTTAGTGGGGGCATGGCGAGAGTTGGCTGCTGCTCCACTAATCTTGGGCATATCCCTTCAATTCACTGGCACAGCGAGCAACTTACGGTAACTACAGTAGTTTGTTTTTTGGGCATCTGTTCAAACCATACGCAATACTCTCAAACCTCATTCCCAGAGCAAGGCATTATGGGTACACAAATCCTTGTGCAAGTCAGGCTGATGAGGCTTTGCCAGAACAGATGTCGCCTGTGAAACAGGCTTGAACGTCTGATAAATATAAAGACCAGCCCCTTGGGCCAACCCACAGCAGCTGTTTCAGCTTAATCAGCAATTGTACATCGTTTCAGGATAAACTGCCCCCTTTAACAAAACACCCAATTCCCTTCTAGGGAAGGGGGCTCCTGTATTATCTGATATGGAAATTGCAGGTGGGGAGGGGTTACAGAATCTGAACTGCCCCCCTTTAACAAAACACCTGATCCCCTTCTGGGGAAGGGTGCTCCTGTATTATCTGAAATGGTAATTGCAGGGGGGGGGGGTTACAGAAGCCAAACTGACCCCCTTTAACAAAACACCCGATTCCCTTCTGTGGAAGGGTGCTCCTGTATTATCTGATAAGGAAATTGCTGGTTGGGGGGAGTTACAGAATCCAAACTGCCCCCCTTAACAAAACACCTGATCCCCTCCTGGGGAAGGGGGCTCTTGTATTATCTGATATGGAAATTGCAGGAAGGGGGTTACAGAATCCCCCACCAGCAACTCCATGTGTTTCCTAATATTAAACTAAAAGGACATGTTCCACCACTGCTTCAGGATTTGCTGCATGTGTTTTGGGACTTTACCTTTGCAGTACCAAAACACCAGAGAGCTGTGGGTTTTTTGTACGCAGAACTGACTGAAGTTCACTTGGGGAAAGTCACAGACTTTTACACAGCACTGCACTGGACAGCACTCCCTCTATCATGAATCTGTTGCAGGCACTCAGCAAGGCCAGGTGGATGGCATCTTTTACTTGGTGGGGCTCAGAGGGAATCAGACACCATTTCTAGGGTTTGACTCATCATTCCTCATTCTCCAAATACTGTATCCTAGAACTGGTGCCGCCAGTCCCAGTGTAACCAGGGGAACATTTTTCTAAGCTCTCGGGCTTTCTAATTGCTAGGGCAAATCCAATGTTTTCCTATGGGACCCAAGAGCCTGCAACGTCCAACTGTAACATTCTTCTGTCTTTCCTCCCTCCCGCTCATGTTTTGTGAGTAAAATGTAGACAGACTGAGCTCCTGTCTTGCTCAGGGCTTGCTAACGGCTGTGTCTACCCCAGCCAGCACTGTAAACATTTCCATGTTAGGAAGCTACGGCTTCAGGCGAGGGGCCCCCTGTCAGAAACCCAGTGATCTAATTCAGCTTGTTTGGGGGGGGAAGGCAGAGAGAATGTTTTTCATTCATCTGGTAAAAATCTCTACATAGTAAGCAGCACCAGTGACCCTTTCAGACTACAAATGCAATCACTCTGAAGAGAAGATCGTTCCTATCTGACTGTACCCCCTGCATGGCTGTGTCTGTGGGAGAAGCTGTTAGAATCACACTGGGAACAGGCAGGGTGCATGTATGGTTTATGAAGAGGGTTTGTGGTCTGTGACCCTACAGGATCAGAATGAGAACAAATGAAATCATATAAATCTCAATTAATGACATTAACTAGGATACTTCATATAAAAGATACACATACATGCTACATCACTTGAGCTGCCTTTCAAAGCTAATACAGTACTTCAAAAGCTACTGTCTCATTAACCCAGTCCTGACCAGGCTTGGCTATCAGAGCAAGTTCTTTTATCTCAGGTTCTTAGCTGGGGAAAGGGAATTGAGAGAAGCAGTGATGGTGAGGAGGTGAGAGTGTCTATACTGCCGCACTAACTCAGATTGCAAGTCCCTGCTTTATTTCCACAACCTCTCTTCAGGATATCGAGTACTGTGGGATCCATCTCACAAAGAGAGGAACTGATCATGGATTCTTAATTATGTCCGAACACTGGGGGCTCACAGGGCATCTTTTATAGCTGCTGCTAAGTGCACCAACCATAAACACAATTGAAAAATAGAGCTTTTTGATTGGCACTACACGTCAGCCTTATGTTAATCTCTGGTTAATATACTGAATTTGTACGTGTAGAGTCTAATCACATACTGAGCAAGTTACAACACTATTGAAAAAATATGTATATATACATATATATATATATATATATATATATATATATATATATACATTGCTATTATAATAGCAATAAGGCATTCCCAGGGGTTATGTTAATGGTCAGTTAATCACCCTCTAGTGGTATGAGCACTCAGCTACACCTCAGGCCATGTTACACCCTTTGAGGGTGATTTACAGCATATTAACAATTGTTCACTGGGAGGAGCAGAGTCAAGCACAAAATGAATTTATTTTGCATGCATACACCAAACAGGGATTTCAACTATTGCCTGTTACAATATACAGTCAGGACACACATAAACATCAGGATCCCCAGCTGTTGGATTCCACTCGGCAGATCTGCCCTCAAAGGTACAATAGGGCTAGCACCAGCTGAAAGGGGGCTTAGCACTGAATTCTTTCTCCACCCACCCTCCGGTGGTACACAGAGGTCACTGTCATCTTCCCTTCCTTTGCAGAATAAGCATGCATTCTGTGCACTTGTATTTCTGTAAGGACAGGGTGGCCTTAAATTAATGGAGTAAACCTTTATGGTGATACAAAAAGGTGCAGGCATACCCCCATCTAGGCATTATGCAAAAATTCCAGAAATACCAAAACAAGAGCCTTACCAGTCATATCGCTCAGTCTCTGGTTTGAACTGTAACTGTAAGACTTTTACATCTATTCTGGCTAAACGGTTGGAGGCAATTCTTCCAAAATTAATTGTAACGATCAGATGGGCTTTTTCACAGCTAGACAAATGCAAGATAATGTCAAACACACCTTATACTTAATTTTTACCAGAACAGCGAATACAATACCCTCTCTCCTTCTTAGCCTTGATACTGAGATGGCTTTTGATACGGTGGCATGGCCCTATCTGTTTCTCTTGATTTGGTCTCTGAATATTTTGTAAACCTTATTAAAGGCATTTATGCCTCTCCAATGGCATTCATCGGGGTGAATGGAATGGTTTCCACACTCTTATGATTAGAGATGCTGTGAACTTTTGCTTCGTCAGCGAAGCTGTGGCAAAGTTGCAAAATTTTCCTTTGGGAATAATTTGGGAACTGCCCACTTAGCCAGTTGTCATTGAGTTTTCCTTAAGAAATGGCATTTGTTGAGGAGAAATCAGGCAAAGGTAAGGCAAAATTGCAACTTCGCCTAAAAAGTGCCACTTCACCTGCCAAAAACGTCACAAAGTCAACATTTCGCACTTCGCGAATTCGGCAAACTTCACAAATTATTTCATGAAGCAAAGTTTGCCAGCTTTGCACATCTTTACCTATAATCCATCTGGGTAGGGGCAAGCCTCAGGGGTGCCTACTTCCCCTTTATTGTTTGCTCTGTGTACTGAGCCATGGGCACTTCTGATCAGACAACACCCCTCTGTGCCGGAAATCCTGGACTCAGAAGCTGGCATTATGTGTTAACAACTTGTTGATCTATAAGACTGAACCTAAAAACTCCTTGCTGGCCCTGTATGAAATATTGAACACTTTCTCCTCCTTTCCTGGCTATAAGCTTAACATTAATAAAATAGAAGTTCTCTGCTTAAATTATACTCCATCACAGTGCATAAAGGAAACATTTCCCTCTAAGTGGGATATGACATCCCTAAAGTATTTATGAATTAAATTGACAAACATGCCACAAAAGCTTGACAGTGATTATATCCCACTAATGCAACAGTGGGCACAGGACACTTAGGGTGGGATATTCAGACTGCGCTAGGCTGTGGCGCAAGCCTGGGTGCAACGTAACTTGGATGCGTAGGGGCGTTGACAGAGTGATATTCAACAGAGCTGTGCCATGGCACAGCATAATTGAATATCGCTCCTTGGCCACCCACAGTGCGCATGGCACAGTGGCACCATGCCAGCGCAAGTGGCCAGAGTGGAGCAGTGGGATGCACTTGCACAAGTGCCATTGCGATAGGTGCAACTGCCACGATATTCAAAAGTGCACATGCAAATGGGGCCATAATGTATGCAAGGTGCAAATGGGGCCATTTGCATGTCATTATGGCCTCATTTGCATGAAGGTGCACCAATCCCCAGCGACTTGCACCTGGCACCCTGCCAGGCTGCAGCCATCAGGGACCAACGCCCCCTGCACAAGCGGCAAAGTGTCTCACTGCCTGATCATGGGCATATGTTATAAAGAATGGTCCCATATCCCTGGTGGTCCAGTGGACCGCTCGCAGTCCGATCACAGGCAGAAGTACAGTAAAATTACCCTCCCATATCCCTGGTGGTCCAGTGGACTGCTCGCAGCCCGATCGCAGGCATATTTCATAAAGAATAGTCCTATATCCCTGGTGGTCTAGTGGATTGCTTGCATCCCGATCGTGGGCATCAGTAATATATTATGACAAACCAATCCAACCCTGGTGGTCCAGCAGTACACCCCTCCCCACCAGCCCACTGAGCCCTACTGCCCCACTCCCCCCTCCCGGTCAGCGGCGGCCAGCAGCTCCCCACCCGCTTGCCGTCCTGCCGCCCGCCAACTGACTCCATACGGTAGGGATGTACGCCCATTGGTCCACAGCATGAGCCAATGGGCATGCAGCCATACCATTACCACAGCCAGAAATGTAGATAGATCCATTTGTTATCTGGACTGTATAGCACGGTATCGGAGCTGCATGCCCATTGGCTCACGCTTGTGACCAATGGGGCGACAGCCCTACTGTATGGAGTCAGTCGGCGCGGTGGGGTGGCAAGCGGTGGGGAGCTGCTGCCCGCCTGACCGGGGAGCGGGCAGTGGCTCAGTGGGCGGGTGGGGAGGGGGTACCGCTGACCACCAGGGTTGATTGGTTTGTCATAATATATTACTGATGCCCACGACGCTGTGAGCGGTCCACTGGACCACCAGGGATATAGGACTATTAAATTTCAACATATGCCCACGATCGGGCTGTGAGCAGTCCACTGGACCACCAGGGATGTGGGAGGGTTAATATCACTACATATGCCCGCGATCGGGCATGGGGGGTCACTACCACGCAGGTGCTGCTGGAGCTCGGGTAGCCACCCACAGCTGGCAGCTGCCATGATGCACCCTGCACTACGGCAGCTCACCTGTGGGTGGCCAGGTGTTGCTCCCTGTTTTTTTTGGCTCACCTGTGTGCAGCGCAAGTAGGGGTTGCTCATGCATGGGCTCAGCACATCCCGGGCTGAATATCGGAATGTGCGGAGTATGCATGAGCACGCCCCCTTACTACTTGCGCCGCATACATTACTGATGTGCTCCGGTGCATCAGGATTTGTGCCAGGCACATTCCCCTTTTGAATATCATGCCAGGGTGCATCAGTGGGTTGCGCATGGTGCAACTGTGTTGCGTCATGTATAACCCTTCTGAATATCCCACCCATAGTCTTGGAATCTACTACCAGTAGGCTTAGCACAATGGGTTGATGTTGTTCAGAAGACTATCCTACCATGCCTCCTATATATCTTTTTATGTCTGCTACTCTGATGCCAGCCAGACTATTTGTACAATGGGATAAGCTGGATTCCAAATTTCTTTGGCATGGCAAAAAGCCATGAATAGCTTATTAAATCTTACAGTTACCTAAAGGGGGGTGTCTGGCCTTACCAGATTTCAGGATATACTTTATAGCTATGTAACCTCAAATCGGGCTGTACTAAATTTCCAAAGAACATCAGGTGTATTGGAATGCCTTATTGCAGGAAGACCATGACCCTAGGAGGCACACAATTTTCTCTAACCTACTTAGAAAATCAGGGGCAGTTTTGGCAAACTCTTTGACAAAAAACATTTTAGACTGTTGGTATCAGACTATTCATAAAATGCTCCCCAAAACATATACATTTTGGATAGGTTTGTTGGCAGATACCCTGGACTTTCAGACACTGAATATTGATCTAAAAATATCAGCAATGGAACAGGCGCAAATTGCAATGTATGTTTCAGTTTATTCAGCAGCAAGATGTAGTAGCATCTGTGTATCTTAAGGATACATCTCATCCCACAGCAAGATTTCATTCATTATTTGCAGGTTGGCAGTTACCTTTTAAAGAATAAAGCACTCGATATATCGAATGGAAAGAACACCCTTCCCCCCTCAGCTAGTGATCAAACAAGAGTTCAACATGTTTGTAGTTCATTTGCATCACCAGGTAAGGAAAAAGGTTTGGCTTCCCAAATGACGCACAGGGAAAACGCTGGACCTCGCCCAACAACTAACGCACTGAAATCTGGCCTATGGAAAATCATTTAAACAAATGCTCACAGTCTGGGAAACAAGATCCCAGACCTGCCAGCAACAATGACAGAGGCTAAACTGGACATAGTAGCCATTAGCGAGACATGGTTCACCAGTAACCACACTTGGGAGACTTCAGTACCCGGCTATGTACTGTTCAGTGCAAAAAGGGGAGGGGGTGGAGTGGCCCTTTATGTCAATGAAAATATCAAAGCTGCAGAAATTCAGAATACACATAAGGAGTCAGTAGAACTGTGGGTCACCCTGGAAACAGGAAATGGGACAGCCATATGAACTGGGGTTGTCTACAGACCTCCAGATCAGGGGGAGGACACAGACACATTACTGTTAGAAGATATACAAAACATGATGGCTAAAAGGGAGGTTCTGATAATGGGAGACTTCAACATGCCAGATACAGATTGGTCAATACCAGCAGGAACATCTGCCAGAACTAGACATATAATGGATTCCCTGCAAAGGGAGGGCCTCAAACAACTGGTACAACAACCCACAAGAGACAGGGCTATCCTAGATCTAGTACTGACTAATGGGGAAAGGATCATAGATCTTCAGGTAGAAGGTCACCTGGGGGCCAGTAACCATCACATGACATGGTTCAATTTGGCCACTAGAACTAAATCATTCCATTCCAAGGCAAACATATGGGACTTCAGAGGAGATGACTTTGATAAGATGGTCAACAGAGTTAAGCTAGCCCAGGCAAGAAGAAATACAGGTGTGGGGGTACAGGCAAAGTGGGAAAGCATTAAGGATTCAATACCTCAAGCAACATCCTACTGTGTTAGAGAGAAATGTAAGAGCAAAAGAAGGAGGAAACCACTTTGGTTCTCAAAAACAGTAGCAGAAAACGTCAGAGTCAAAAGGCTGGCCTTCAGGAAATACAAGGGAATGCAGTGGGAAGAAGATAGGGAGGCATACCAAACTTCCTTAAGGGAAGGTAGTAAGGCAGGCAAAGGCCCAAACCAAGGAAACCCTAGCACAAACAGTAAAAGAAGGGGACAAGACTTTCTATAGATACATTAGTGAAAGGAGAAAGTCCAGAGGGGGTATTGCTAAGATCCAATGGAATAAGGGGGAGTGTGAGGAGGACCAAGGAAAAGCATCTATCCTAAATAGATACTTCTGCTCAGTATTTACTGAGCAGAAGGTAGGGCAGGGTCCACAGCTCAACATCATGGACACAGAGAGGAGGGAGGTGTGTACTAGTCCCTTCACAAAAGAAAGGGTCCTACAAGAGCTCGCTAAGCTCAGGGTACACAAGGCAATGGAATCTGATGACATACATCCCAGAGTACTAAAGGAGCTAAAGGTGGAACTAGCAGAACCATTATCAGAACTGTTTAGTGAGTCTCTGAGCACAGAAGAGGCCCCAGAAGACTGGAGAAGGGCTCATGTGATCCCGCTCCACAAAATTGGTAGCTGGGAGGAGGCAGGGAACTACCGACCAGCCAGTCTTACCTCAGTAGTGGGCAAGATTATGGAGGCACTCCTTAAGGAAAGGATAGTGAAACACCTGGAATCCATAGGAGCACAGGATCCAAGACAGCATGGGTTTACACCAGGTAGGTGCTGTGAAACTAATCTCATAAATTTCCTTGACTGGACAACCAGAGTGGTGGACCAAGGGGTAGGGCTGTGCGAACCTCTAAAAGTTCTACCTTGCGAACTTTCTGAGTAGAACCCAAAAAAGTTCTACCTGATTCTACCAGGTAGAACCCAGTAGAATCAGGTTCTACCAGGTGGAACTGTGTTCTACCATTTATAATCAAGTTCTACCAAGTAAAACCAGGTTCTACCAAGTAGAACCAGATTCTACCAAATAAAACTAGTTCAACTATGTAAAAAAACAAGTTCTACTAAGTAAAACCAGGTTCTACATGGTATAACAAAGTTCTATAATATATAATGCAAAAAAAAACTTAAGTTTACATGGTTCTACTTAATTAAGAAATCCACAGAAGTATTGTTTTTTGTTTGGGAAAGTACATGTAGTACTAAGAATGGTATAAATACAATTAAGAATTGCAAAGCTTTGGTGCATAGGATTCTGTCTTGGTGCTCGAAAGCTTTGCAAAACTTACCATTCTTAAAGTTAGAATCTTAGTATTACATGTATATTCCCAAACATGCAAGATAAAATATGTGGATTTTTGTTATAGTTAAGTAGAACCAGATGGAATGGGCTTATTGCTTATATATTATAGAGCCACCTGGTTACCCAGCAGATGCTTAAAAATACTAGTGTTGAAACATATTTAACAAGCGGTAAAGGTCAGGGATGATATATGACTCGTATATTATCCCTGACAACTTTAGCTTTTTAGATCTGGTTACAGGCAGACCAAAGGGTTAACCCCCTGAGCTACACCCTGTTACAATAATTTTAAATCTTCCCCCACTGTTAGACTCAGGTACTAATAGAGCCCAGTTCAAAATAACTGGTGCCCGTGGTACCTATAGCTTCAGCTGCTTTAGTACCAAATAAGTACATGGACAGAACTTTACAGTACAAAATGTATTTAATCACACAATGTGGTAAGCAAAATGCCACACTGCCCCAACGCTGCCTTACCTTCCTTCAGTGCCCCCCCCCGAGAAAGGCATGGTGCCGATGCGCTGGGGCAGTGTGGCGTTTTGCTTTACCACATTGTGTGGATTAAATTATGTTTGTACTTTAAATTTTGTCTGTGTAGTTATTTATTTATTTATTTTATTTATTTGGATTTTGGTAACCGGGTAAGCCCACTGAGACCAGAGATCCCTTTTTCAGGGGCGACCTGGAATTAGTTACATAAAAAGACATTTAGAAGCATTATTTACAGTAATTACATAAGTTGCACAAATATACATTACAACAATATACAGGGGTAGAAAATCAGGTTCACAATTAGACTCAGGTGTGATTTACAGAAATTACATTAGTTTCACAGATAAACATTAGCAACAGTATACAGGGGTAGAAATCAGGTTCGCATTCAGACATCTGGTTACCCATCAATTAGAAGGGTATTTAGACAACAACAGAGAATTGACATCGTAGGCTTGGGGGAATACAACCCAGATGGAGGGAGGTTCAAAGCAGTGCGGCTGGAATGAGACCAAGACTTGGGAGCTAACGGTTGCAGCCACAGAGACTGAGATTGAGAAGATAAAGTTTGAGTCCAGACTTGAACTGGTTAAGGGAGGGAGAGTCAGTCAAACTAGCTGGAAGGGAGTTCCATAGGTGGGAGGCAGCAAATTTGAAAGAGCGTTTGCCTTGGTTGGAGCATATCCTAGGGGTGTCCAGGAGGTGTTTTCGCAGATGATCGCTAGGTTCGGGTTTGTTCTTTGGGCGAGAGTAGTCCACTAAGATGGGGAGGGGGACCTAAGGTAGAGAACTTGAAGGCAAGACAAGCGACGGGCTACGCAAGTTTGTGTCATAGAGTGGGCCATTTAAGTTCCTTAAGTGCCTCACAGTGATGCCTCCTAGGAGAGGAGTTTGTGGTGAACCGGGCCATTCGATTGTAGAGTACGGAAAGTTTATTGAATTCCGACTCACAAAGGAACTGCAGTAGAGGGGCACCATATAGAATGGAGGGGAGAAGATTGCAGCAGGCAATTGCTCGGCGTACAGCCAAGGATAGAGAGTTCCCCAGCCAGTAGAGGTGACCAAGCTTTTGGTGGATCGACCAGGTTATGGAGTCAGTATGGGGTCTGTATGTCATCTCCTGGTCAAGATGGATCCCAAGGTATTTAAAGCTGGTCATGATCCCAACTCTTTTTCCTTGGTTAGTGCTGATCTGGAGCAGCTGACTTCTATCAAAGCCCAAGTGTCTAGACCCAAACAGTATGGCTTTGGTTTTATCTTCATTGAGTATAAGGGAGTTCGCAGAGAACCAGGCCTCAAGCATTGAGAGACTGTCCTGCAGTTTTTCGGAGATGACACTAGGTTGGGGGTCACTGCAGTATATGACAGTGTCATCCGCATACAGAATGAGCTTACTGAGGGAGTAGTTTCCCTCAATATCATTGAGGAAGAGTGAGAAGAGCAGGAGGCCCAGGACTGAGCCCTGGGGCACCCCAGCAGTGACGGGTCTGAGTCCAGACTGTGTGCCCTTCCAGCGGACTTTTAGGGAACCGTCACTCAGATAGCTCTCGAGCCAGGAGAGTGAGTGGTGATCCAGTCCTAGGAGCAGGAGTTTTGTGAGTAGGAGATTATGGCTGACCAAGTCAAAGGCCTTGGATAGGTCAATAAAGAGGGCGCCCGTTGGGGAGCCTTGGTCCATAGAGGCAAGGATGTCCGCCGTGAGCCGGATGAGAGCAGTGTCAGTGCCATGTCCCTTTCTAAAGCCATGTTGCACATCAGCCATGAGAAAGTGCTGCTCAAGGTAGACTTGTAGCCTGGTTAGAGACTAGTCTTTCCTGAATTTTTCCCAGGGGACTGAGAAGGGAGACTGGTCTATAGTTTCCCAATTTGTCTCGGGGTCCACTTTTGAGGACAGGGACGATGGTTGCCATCTTCCACATTTTTGGGACTTTTCCTTCCTGGAGTGATCTATTTATGAGTAGGGTGACAGGACGGGCGATAGCTGGGGCGGCAGCCCTCAGTAGGCGAGGTTCTAGTTGGTCATGTCCCAGTGTGGAAGAAGGGTTAATTTTGCATAGTCGAGGTAGTACCTCTGACTGGTTGACCAGCTTTAGGTGGAATTGAGGCCGTGGGTGCACCCATGCATCATCAGAGTGAAAGGTAGGCCTAGGGAGGACAGGGAGGGGCGGCCCACTTAGGGTAGAGAAAGAGGCACAGAAGGCCTCAGCAACAACGGTCGGGGAATTGGTCAGTGAGTCCCCCACCAGGATGGAGTCCATTTGACTACTTGTGGAACCCTTTATGAGTAGATTTATGTGGCCCCAGAATTTTTGGGGGTCACATAGGTGCCTAATTTGGAGGTTGTTTAGGTATTGAGATTTGGCCTGTTTCAGGAATTTTTTGCACTGATTTTTCAACTCTCTGTACTTCTTCCAGTCTGTAGAGTTGCCAGTGGCTTTGTAGATGCCCCATGCTTTGTCCCGGAGGAGCATGGTATGTTTGAGGCAGGGGCTCAGCCATTTATGGCATTTTCCCTGCACCCTGAGCTTTTTTATAGGGGCATGCATATTATATGCAGATAAGAAGGCCTGGGTGAAATATTCAAGAGCCTCATCGAGTGTGGGGAGGGAGACAATAGGGGCCCAGTCAGTTTTCCTCAAATCGGAGCAAAAGTCAGCTGGAGCAAACCTACTGTAATTCCTCATTTCAGTAACCTTAGCGGGAATTTTTTGAGGCTTGTTAGACCAGATGCAGAAAGTAGGCGAGTGGTCACTCAAGGCGTCAGACATAATCCCTGCCAACAGTATACGGCCCGGACAGGAGACTAGGATCCAATCAACGAGAGAGTGGTTTCCAGTCTTGGGGTTTAGTCTTGTGTGGAGGTCGATAATTTGCGTAAGTGGAGAACCAAGTAGTGGGTTTTTAGTAGGGGAGGTGAGTAGTGATGGTCAGTGGAGATTGAAATCCCCGAGGAGTATGGCCTCCCCCATGGAGAAGTCCTCAAGGTGATTTGTTAGGGATTCCAAGGAGGAGGCGGCAGTTTGAGGTGGAAGGTAGACACCCCCTATGGTAAGGGGTTTGGCATTACCGAGGAGTATTTTTACAAACAGCATTTCAGCTAGGGATCCATTAAGGGAGGGGAAATACAGCTCCGTAGCTTGAAGGTCAGTGCTGATGTAAATAATAACCCCTCCTCCCTTTTTTCCTACCCTGTCTTTTCTGAAAGTAAGGTAGCCCACTAGGTCCACTTTGTGGGGGAGGATCTGAGGCTTTAGCCAGGTTTCTGTCAAGGCTAGTACATCAGGCTTATAGAGAGTCGCCCATGCCTCGAGGTCAGGGAATTTGTTCCTCAGACTGCCAATATTCATATGTGCAAGTCTGAGCCCTTTGGAGTCAGCCCACAAGGAGTGAGAAGGGGTGTTGAGGGAGAGACTTTGGGAAAAAGGACCTGGATTAGATTCAATATCCACCCCGAGGGCTAGAAGGGACCTTTCCAGGTGACCGGGAGGTAAGTAAGGAGGGGTAAGGGTCAGCCCCCATCACTCCCCCCGGGGTAAGATGGCTGTGCACCACCGCGAGCATCTAGGGAGGTTCCAGGCAGGTTTAGGTTTAAATGGGTCCCATATGGAGGGATCATATTGATCAAGATGACTGGTAGGAGTTTGCTTAAAGAAAAAGCACAGATACAAGCTGCTGCAGGAAATATCTAGGTTCAGGATTATGTATTCGTTAAATTAAACATGGGTTTGAGGGTAGGTATTTAGGCAGTGACTGTAAATCTTTGAGAGAAGGGGCTTCTCTTGTGATAGAGAGCCTAGCAACCAGCAGCAGCCACGCAGCAGATAGGAGGGCACGTTTGGAGCGAGCAGCGTGGGGAAGTTTTCCTAGGCCACAGGTAAGCCCCTCATGACCTCTCTGGCGGTCCCCGGATCCCTGGAAGAGTAGACAAAGTAGATGAGCTTGGGGTTTTATAGCAGGAAAAGAGGGGAGGGGGAGGGTGCAGGGGTCTACTGCAGAAAACGATCAGCTAGAGGAGCAAAAACAGATTGGAGACACTAGTAAAACGAGGGCAGCCCACAGTTTGGCAGGACTAACAATCTTTACAACAAGGTACACTCTGATTTTCCCTACAGTGATAATCAGCATTTGAAATGCTAAGGGTCTATGCAGACATACAGAGATTTGCATTTGTATAAGGTATTCTAACAATCTTTGTAACAAGGTACCCTCTGTAATAATAATCGTTTACCCATATTAAAAACATATCGGCTCCATGTAGTGACTTGTAAAAGGTGTTATACTTTTTTTTTTTATGCGCCATTATTGGTTTTTGTACAATCCCCCTGGATTTATAGTGAGCAAGAATTAATTCTATTCAGTCTTCCCCAGTACTAGCAGTAATTAAGGAGCACTGTTAGCAGTTACCATTAAGGCACAAGCTGAAATACTGATTTAAGGTGCACGTCAGCATTTTTGCAACAAACAGCTTAAGGTACCCTGTCAGTTTCATAAAAGTAGCCCAGTAGTTGTAAAATCCTTATTAAAAAACAGTCTAAACATCAGCGATATAACAACTTAAGGTATCCTGTCGGTTTGATAAAAGCAGCCCAGTAGCTGCAAAATCCTTGTTAAAAAACTGCCTATACAGCTGCGCCAACACAAAATGGCGCCTAGCAACCAACAGCAGCCACGCAGCAGCCAGGAGGGCACGTTTGGAGCGAGCAGCATGGGGCAGTATTCCTAGGCCACAGGTAAGCCCCTTACGAAGATTCCGGTCGGTATTAAGGCTACTGCAGGATTGTTACAGTCAAAATTTGCAAGCCAGAGCAGTAATCGGGATTCCTTCTGATAGGAATTACCTTGTTTTTTCAGCGCCATTTCGGGGGGCGGGGGAGGGCAGGTACAGAGGCCCTCACGACCTCTCTGGTGGTCCCCGGATCCCTTGTTTTTTCAGCGCCATTTCGGGGGTTGGGGGAGGGCAGGTACAGAGGCCCTCATGACCTCTCTGGTGGTCCCCGGATCCCTGGAAGTTTGGTTCTTTCTGTTATTCTGAGTAACTAGTGTCGATGTTAGTAATATATTACCCACCACACTCTCCTGCCCTGATCCCTATTCCTCCCATAGGTAACTATGTCAAATACTGTATTACTTTATTTGTCTCACCCTCCCAAACATCTGCCCCTTCCTCATCTTTACTCAGAATAATTAAAAAACCCATAACAGTATAACATCTGCAAATTGTGTTTATTTATGATGCCAGGTCACATGCATGGTTTGGTGTCTAACAATGGAGGGTGAATAGTATTTGTAAGAGGGAGTGTCCCAGGGGGTTTGGAGGGCTTGGAGTTTCGGACTGGGGCAAGGGTAAGATCAGTGATTTTTTTTTTTTATTGTCATGATAGTCAGTTAGTGCAGTATGTGGGAACAGCATTTTGTAAAATCTATTTTTTTTTATTTTCATTTTACAGGTTATAATGAAAACAGTTTCTATCTGGTGAATAGTTCCTTCAGATCAAAACATTGGATGTCATTGGGTGCAACATTGAAATTGGGAATGTATTGTAAAGTTGACATTTTACATAAAGAAAAAAATTTTTTTAAATTAAATTCCCATTAAATTCCCATCTGGAATTGAACCAGAAGAACAGTTATTTATTATTTATTTATTTTATTAATGTTTTTGTTTGTTAACAGCCAGTAATAACTATTCATTGAGTGTGTCTTTTGTAATAAAAATCCAATAAAACAAATGGATGAAGACAGAGCTGTGTGATAATGTGTAGTCATTTCTGGTTATTTTAGTTGAACTGCCATATGCAGTGGTCCTTAAGTTTCTGGTGCTAGTCAGATTGGGCCTTAGTGGCACATGAGAACCAGTAGTGGATGTTTGTTTCTGAAATTAATGGAACTCCAGGATGAGGAGGAGGAGACAGGGGTACCCACCAGTGGAGGAAAGACAGCTGAAAAGGCAAGTGGCTACTAGTAGCAACAGAATCCTTCACCATCATCGTCATCATCATCAGCGTGGCATGATGCCATCTGTGTGCTGTCACCCTGCATAAATTTGGGACAGTATATGTTTTTGAACTGAGGCAAGTTCATTTTTAAAAAAGTGAGCCTCTCTACATTCTTCGTGGAAAGACATGTTCTTTTGTCATTAACTATTGCCCCAGCAGCACTAAAAATTCTCTCTGAATATGTGCTGGCAGGTGGGCAACTGAGGTATTCAATTGCGATCTCAATTAAAGAAGGCCAGATCAATTTTTTCTGTTGCCAATAAAGCAATGGTTCATCATCTGCAGTGAGATGTGCAGTCTCCTCCATATAATCCTTAATCAATGGTTCATCACCTGCAGTGAGATGTACAGTCTCCTCCATATAATCCTTAATCAATGGTTCATCACCTGCAGTGAGATGTGCAGTCTCCTCCATATAATCCTTAATCAATGGTTCATCACCTGCAGTGAGATGTACAGTCTCCTCCATATAATACTTAACCGTTTTTGCAGCAGGGACTTCTGGTACCACTATTGCTGCCTGAGCCTTCCCAGCTGTCTTTATTAGACCAAAGTCTGATAGCATGTCCCACAGTGGTTTGTCCTCTTGTGGTGTAGCAGCAGTTCTGGTTTGTGTTTGATGAGCCAAAACATCAGTAGTGGTGGCAGCAGCAGCAACAGCAGATTGTGCTCCCTCCCTCCCTCTCCACCAGGTTTTGGTCAGAATTTGAATGTTGCCAAAAGGGCACTGATGATGTACTACTTTTCTGAACTATACGTGCTGACACTTTCTCAATTAACAGTTCACGATAGTGTTCCAGATCTTTAAAGTCATGTGGTTTGAAAAATGTCTCAATTGTATCCTTAAACCAAGGGTCCAGAAGAGTGGCCAAAATGTAATGTTCTGCTTTGTACATATTTACAATACGCTAATCAGCCAGGAAGGTTTGTATCATTTTTCCAACAAGTGATGCAGCATTGATGTCATCATTGTCAAAGAACTGTGACTCGAGACGCTGCAGTCTCATCCTGATGAGTGAAATTAAGGGTAGGATCTGACTTAGTCCGGCACCATCAGAGCTCACCACTCAGGTTGCCTCCTCAAAGGGTACAACAAAGATTCTCCATCAGACGCCACTGATTGGGGCTGATATTCACATCTCCTTTCCCAATGCCATGTTGGACTGCATATTGATGGATGGCTTTCTGTTGTTCAAGCATTCTCTGCATCATATAGTAAGTGGAATTCCACTGGGTTGGAACTTCCTGTATCATCTGGTGGAGAGAGAGAGGCTGTTTTCAATCTGAATCTGCAGCAACAACTTTCGGGCTTTCACAGAATGGCTAAAGTGAGTGCACACAGTGCGGGTAGCTGCAATCAAGTTCTGCAGATTTCGGTCCTCACTGATGAAGTCTTTTACCACCAAGTTAATAGAGTGTGCAAAGCATGGTGCAAAGCATGGTATGTGTGTAAACTTACCAAGTCTTACTGCTTTCACAATATTTGAAGCATTGTCAGACACTATAAACCCTGGTTGCAAGGACTTTGGAGTCAGCCACTCAGCAAACTTTTCTTTGAGGCCCTCCAGAAGATGTTCCGCTTTGTGATCTTTTTCAAAACCATAAATACATAAAACTGCCTGCCTTCGAACTGTGAAAGTCCCTTGCTTCTTGCTGCTGCTGCTGTCACCAGTGCCACCACATGATGATGATGATGATGATGATGAGGAGGAGGAGGAGGCGGAGGGAGGAAAGTTTACCCAGTGGCTATTCACAGCCATATAGTCAGTCGTCTGACCACTGGGCCACATATCTGTTGTGACATGAACCTTTTTGCCCACTGAACCATTCAGAGCATCAGACATGCTTTTCCGAACAGCGTCATACACATCTGGAATGGCAACACTGGAGAAATAGGACCGGCTGGGGACCTGATACTTTGGCACAGCGATTTCCATGAGTGCTTTAAAACCTGGGTTAGCCACAAATGAGAATGGGAGCAAGTCAGTGGCTATCATCTCCCCAATTGTCTTTGTCAATCGCCTTGCCTCAGACCTGTTGGGCTTATATTTCTGTGACCACTCAAAGCAGTCTTTCAAATAAATTTGATGCCCGCTATGCTTGCTGCTATCACCTGATTTTCTGGGCTGCTTCCCTTGACCTTTACCACCATGAGGGGTGGATGTTGTGGCCATGGATGGTATATGACTCCAGTTGGGCTGTGGTGGTAAACTCAGAGGGGTAAAGAAATGAGAAATAGAGGATGCTGTGCTTTGACTGGAAGGAAGACTTTCATCATCCTCCACCTCCGCATCAGTTACTTCATTGCCTTGGTAAACATCCATTACCTCATCCTCCTCAGCTGAGTGCAGAAGTGCAACAACGTTTACGTGCTCCTTTTGTGCTTTTTGATACTGATAAATGTGAGACTTGTTCATATGTCTTATCATTGTTGATGTTCCCAGTCGAGTACCCACTTTACCGCGACTTAATTTTGTTTTGCATAATTTGCAAACCACATGGCTGCCAGATGATTTATCTTGTGTGAAAAAATCCCACACAATGGATTTCACAGATTTTGTTGCACTGCTGCTTGTAGGGAGGATAGGTTCACTACTACCACTGCCACCACCACCACAGCCACTACTATTTCCACTACCTCTTTGAGGTCTTTTCATGCCCATCTGCAAGTAATTTTGAAGCTGCACAACCTCTCTGACTGGTTGAACTGTATCTCTTTCTTCCTCTCATGAAGCCTGTCCATCTTCTGTCCTCTGTTGTTCCTCTGCATGTGTGGGTGTCTGAGTCTCCAAGTTATGCCCCACTATCATTAATGTTTTTTTAGCACCACAGCCATCCTTCCGAGAACTTGTTTTTGTTCTTTTTCTACCTCTGTATTCCTCCTCTTCATCCCATTCCCCAGAGCTACTACTACTTGACATACTGACTGCTGCCTTATCTACTACAAACTCAGGATCTGTTCCATTGATTTCCCCCTCACTCTCATCAGTCTTCTCCTCCTCATCATCATCATCCATCACTCTGCTTACTAAAACTGGCTGCCGCACTATTATGGCCCTTGTGCTCATCCTCTGAGTACCACGATGGGTTACTCCTGCAACGTCCTGAATGTTCTGTACTGTTGTTACTGTTGCCTGGATTGCCTGAGAAGTGCTGCTATTTTTTTTACCATTCATGGCTGCGTCGAGTCAAGTACTTTTAGTAAGACACAGGGAAATTTACTCCCAAACAGGAAAATACAGCACTGCTGGCTGCGTCGAGTCAAGTACTTTAAGTGGTAAGACACAGGGATATTTTCTCCCTAACTGGTAGATAACAGTACTGCTTGCTGCGTTGAGTCAAGTACTTTAAGTAGTAAGGCACAGGGATATTTTCTCCCTAACAGGTAAATAACAGCACTGCTTGCTGCGTCGAGTCAAGTACTTTAAGTGGTAAGACACAGGGATTTTTATTTTCTCCCTAACAGGTAAATACTGCACTGCTTGCTGCGTCGAGTCAAGTACTTTAAGTAGTAACACACAGGGATGTTTTCTCCCTAACAGGTAAATAACAGCACTGCTTGCTGCGTCGAGTCAAGTACTTTAAGTGGTAAGACACAGGGATATTTTTATTTTCTCCCTAACCAGTAAATACAGCACTGCTTGCTGCATCGAGTCAAGTACTTTAAGTAGTAAGGCACAGGGATATTTTCTCCCTAACAGGTAAATACAGCACTGCTTGCTGCGTCGAGTCAAGTACTTTAAGTAGTAAGGCACAGGGATATTTTCTCCCTAACAGATAAATAACAGCACTGCTTGCTGCGTCAAGTACTTTAAGTGGTAAGACACAGGGATATTTTTATTTTCTCCCTAACCAGTAAATACAGCACTGCTTGCTGCATCGAGTCAAGTACTTTAAGTAGTAAGGCACAGGGATATTTTCTCCCTAACTGGTAAATACAGCACTGCTTGCTGCGTCGAGTCAAGTACTTTAAGTGGTAAGACAGAGGGATATTTTTATTTTCTCCCTAACCGGTAAATAACAGCACTGCTTGCTGCGTCGAGTCAAGTACTTTAAGTAGTAAGACAGGGATTCATTTTAGATTTGTATATTGGCAGCTTATACAACCCGATTACAATTTACACCACCACCCCATGTGTGCACTAAGTTCAAATCGTTACACTTTGCCTTATTTCCCTGAGCTGCTCCCTGTCCCAGACTGAAAGACTACTTTCTTTTGAGATTATTTTTTTTAATTATCTGTATAATTAAGATTTACAATTTGGATTTACAGACAATAGCAGGCTAGCTGCCAGTCAACCAAAAGCAAGCAGCACAAACTTATACTTTTTCCACTTTCCAGGCTCTTTATAAAATGTTTCTGTTTGTTCTGTAAGCCAGTAGAAGAGATTTGTTTATAAAAGATTGAATGTGACTGTGCTCGAGTCATGTGCACACACACACTCCTCTAGTCTATACACAGAAGTTATTAATTAAACAAAAAATCAAATACACAAGTTACAACAACCACTTGATTGATACAGTCTGCTGCTATTATCATTTCTGTGTGTGATGAATTGCTCAGTCTAGAAACTGAATCGGATCAGGGAGCTCTCAGAATTTCAGAAATATTAAGGTCAGCTGAGCTACCCCCAGTTTCATACAAGAAAGACAACAAATGGCCTCAGACAGTCACACCACTCCACCAAAGCTGTATGCCAGGCCCAACACATCGTTCGTCGTTATGCTCGTTTTCTTGTTAAATTTTTCTTCCTTCCCAAAACTCCTCCCACCTTGCTGCCTATCATAAAAGTGAAGGAGAGACCGCCGAAACATACAGTTTTTTTTTACTGATCCACCGCCAAAAATGCTCGACAGAGTCAGAGAACAGATACACACAACTGCTCTCTCTCAAATTCTCCACAATGTGCTGCGCTCACTACAGCAAGCAGCTCAAGAAGTATGACCCACGTGGGTCTCTCTGTGACACCCTCCAATAGCTGACTGACTTATTGTACAGTCACATAGGGCAATCTGACCAAAACCAATCCCCCTTCCCCATGTAGCAGCCTGCAGGCATACTCTCCCTTTCTCTGCATTTTTTTTCTCTGTTTCTAAAAGGGACTGGTGCATGTGCAAATGCTTCTCAGTGCTGTCTGAGGTGCATCACATGTGCCACTGGAGGGAGAGAAACTGAAGGAGCATGCGTGGCACTGAAGCCCAGCATCTGGTGGTATGTGATTTTTTTGTTACTTTTCAGGGCGAACCAAAGTTTACAAAGTTCGCATTTTTTAATAGAAGTTCTACCACAGTTGAACTATGGAGAACCATAGAGGTTCGACCTTTTTTTAGCTTTGGTCAAACTGAACTTGCAGCCCTAACAAGGGGGAGCAGTTGATGTGTCCTGCCTTGACTTCAGCAAAGCTTTTGATACTGTTCCACATAGAAGATTGATTAATAAGCTGGGTAGGCTCAGGGTGGATCAGAAGTTGGTCAACTGGGTGGCAAACTGGTTGGTGGGCAGAAAACAGAGAGTGGTGATAAATGGTATACAGTCAGAAGAGATGCAAGTCACAAGTGGGGTGCCTCAGGGATCAGTCCTGGGGCCAGTCCTCTTCAATATCTTCATCGGTGACACTGTAGATGGACTGGAGGGTAAGGTTTGTCTGTTTGCAGATGACACCAAGATCTGCAAGAGAATAAATTATCCAGATGGGGTGGGCAGAATGACAAGAGATCTGGATAAACTGGCAAAATGGTCGGAAGAGTAGCAAATAGCATTTAATGCAAAGAAGTGCAAGATCATGCACATAGGGAAGAGAAACCCTGAAGCCACCTATAAGTTGGCAGGAGAGTTGCTGGCAATCACAAGGGAAGAAAGAGACTTGGGCATCATCATCACAGATGACCTGAAATTATCCAAGCAAACCACTAAAGCAGCAGGAAAGACTAGAGGGATGTTGGGGTGTATTAGTAGGGGTATCACAAGTCGTAAAAGGGAGGTAATAATCCCTCTTTACAAGACACTGGTTAGGCTCTATCTGGAGTACTGCATGCAGTACTGGAGGCCGCACCTGCACAAGGACATTAACAGAATGGAGGCAGTCCAGAGAAGGGCAACCAAAATGGTGCAGGGACTGCATCAGAAAACATATAAGGACAAATTAACGGAGCTCAATATATATACCCTAGAACAAAGGAGGGAGAGAGGTGATATGATCGAAACATTCAAACATCTTAAGGGCATTAACAAGGTGAAAGAGTCTAACATGTTTCAATATAAGAAAAATAGCAGGACAAGAGGACACAGCATGAGATTAGAGGGAGGCCAATTAAGGGGGAATGTGAGGAAGTTCTTTTTCACAGTTTATTGGTTAAATATTTAGGCTTTTTAGAGCGTAATATCCCGTGAATTTGATGCAACCATTTAAATTTCCTTTTATGTTCCAAAGATAGCCAATGTAAAGAATTGAACATATCACAGTGATGTTTACGATAATCACATTTCAAGAAAAAATCTGGCAAGATTATTATAAGATACATTGAGTTTTTTTAGGCTCGTTTTACAGGCAATTCCATAGATATGACTCTGATAGTCTATACATGGAGCTATAAGCTGATCAACAATATTAGTTCTCATTTTTTGAATGATACAGAACCCTGATCTCTAGAAGGCTCCAAGTTTGTTTTACTAACCAAATTGTTTATATGAAAATCAAATTTCAATTCTTCGTCAATCCAATCTCCCATGTCATGTAGTTCAACGGGAGGGAATAACTCCTACTCCTAACAGTATTTAGCACACCTCTAAAACTCACACAGTGCTTAGTTCATTTTGGACACCCTCCATCCTCCCTACCTCCTCCTTCTCAGCACTCTTTTTACCATTACTCCGGGCTTTTCATTTTCCAATCTGGCCTCTCGATGAAAAGAAGTGAGAATGAGTAAAGCCACAACAATGCACAATCATAAGTTCACAGAAGCACGTTATTCCCTCACATCGAATTGAATATTCTGGTGGGTATATCTATTCTTATCTCTTTTTGGGTTAAAAGCCATAGTTTTTTTTTTTTACTGTTTAAAACTAGCTTTGAATGATATAGACACTGTTCTAAGTTTGTGAAGTCTGATTATATACCATGTTCCAATTCTTGAATGGAATTGCCATGAGCTATCAAAACTGTGTCATCAGCGTACAGCCTCACACTTGTGTGGGCTGCTACGCAGACCAGCTCATTTATGTAGATAAGGAATAATGTGGGCCCTAATACAGAGCCCTGCAGGACTCCTCTCTGGATTAGCAGGGTTTTATTTAACTCTAAAAATTGATTAGCGTTTTGCTCATAAAAGTGCTAAAACATTGTGAAAATTCATAGCACCTGCCTCACTGCGTTTAACAAACATAACACTTCTAGAAAACCTATATAAATACTTTCTGAACAGTTAGTATTGTCCCAAGAAAAAAACTGCTAAACAATTATTTAAAACCCTGATTAGGGCTGGCTTGGATAAAGAACTGCCTACCTGAACTTGTTGGGTCCTAGAGGTTAAGTAGGTTTAAGCTTTTCATGCAGAAAGTAAGTGTTTTAGTTTTTCTGCAGTGGAGGCCCGGCCTGTCACTCTGTCATTTGACAGCGTTGCGTGCCACTGTGACACTGCTTGACTGAAACCTGGGGGAAACAGGTAATGTGGTTGTGCATGATACTGTCATTCCAGGTTTATTGATACATATAAGTCAGACAACTCCTTGTAATGATGGTACAACAGAACAACATCAGTCCACTGATAGGACATGTGAAATGTGCCTTGTTGTTAAACAGCTGTATGTGCAGTCAGTCATAAACCAACATCATCACCAGGTTCAGTCCATAAGTAGTTAAGTAACAAGTAGGAATTGTGAAAATAGTAGTAGGAGTGCAGTAATTGAATACTGGCAAACCATTGGACCAAAAAACAACAAGGCAATGCAAGAACCACTGTCTGCTTATCTTTATCATGAAGTGTAGGGCAAAGTGAAAATGCAGTTGTACCTACGGTGGAAGTAGACCTGTAACCTACTGTATATGGCTGTACTGTTTTATTGTCTGATACTGTATGAAAGCTATTCTCATTGATGCAAATAACTTTATGAGGTATTATGGAAAACCCAGAACACATTAGACTTCATACATGTTGACTGACCTTATGAAAGTCACAATAATATACTGGCAAACTTTTTATTCATAAGACCCACAGTACAGATTTGTTGGAAATGCACTTTATTTCTGCAGTTAATGATGTTTTAGAGCTGTTTGGAGGAGTTGCTGGCTAACTCATCTTAGCTAGTTAACTTTGATGGGGCACGCTTGTTGGCACTTTAAGTGGTGAGTACTGCTCGTACCATCCAGTTATCCATTATTAAATACAAATGGTGACTAAGTGTAATATAAAAGCATAAACAGTGATGGCAGAAAAAGATCATTGATCCATCTACAGTAGTCTGCCCATAAAACCCTATCAAACCCAGGACCTATGGGACATACAGGGTTCTAACCCACACTATCCGCCCCATGCTCCCCTCCCTGCCGCTAGCACCCTGAGCAACTGCTAAGCCTTTCACGCTGTCCCAGCCATGTTTGAAACCATTGATAGCCACATCAGCTGGTAGATCGTTACTTGGCTCCACCACCTTTTCTGTAAAATAAAACTTTCTCACTTCGAATCTTCCCCCCATCAATTTTCACCTATGCCTATCCCATGCATTCTTGAACTCCACTGCTGTTTTTGCCCCCACAAAAAAAACAAAACTGTAGTGGGGTTTAAGAATGCATGGCTTTTGTAGCTGGATTTAAGCATGTATAGTTGAATTTTCTAGATGAGGGAAGTATGCAGTGTTTTGCTCCTTGATTTTAATCAAGAGATTGTCTGAGTACTGCCAATTTTTAAAAAGGAAAATGAAAATATAGTCATTTTGGTAGTGATACAGTATCTGTTGTTTGCAACAAGTCAAAGAAAGCTTTATAAGCAACCAAAAATTTTCAAAATGACCCTCAAAATTCACCAGAATGCATTTAAAACCTGATAGGTTCTGGGGGCCTAGGTGGCCTCCAGACCCCTGGCCTATTGGTTTAGTATTTCTCAGGATGACTAAAACTTTTATCAGTCTTTGCCCCCCTCCCCATCAAAAAAGCTAGCTGCCCCCTGTTAATTATTCCCAAATTCACAAGAGATGAGCACAGAAAGTATCTGCTTTGTATTTTGCATACCGTGGACAATAATTACCAAACTATGGTTCTCTCCTGCACAACTTTCATTTCAGGACTGGCACCAGTTATGTACACAATGGAACAAATCATACACAGTCTAAATTTAAAAATGAGATTTATTTCAGAATCAGTGCAATAGATTGCTGCTGTGGCAAAAGATCTTGCTTTTGTCCCATAATTGTCTTCTGATTGCCCTAGGCTAGTCTCCATCCCTCATCCTTGTTCCTGCTCAATGCTCTGGTTCACTCTAGCTCCTTTGTCCAATACCCTGAGATTCTGCAATAGATGGCAAAATATAGTATAGAAAGGTTTAGGATTAATAAGGTTTGATAGACCTGTCTGTACAGTTTTTTGTTGTTTTTGCTCGTTATGATCTTTGTACAGTGAATTGTACTCTAGAAATGTACAATTTTGTATTTGAAAATAAATAAAACAAAGATTAAAAAATTGGGGCAACTCTCCCCAGGGTTTCTCAAATGCTACGCTCGGCTTCAGCTCACAGAGGGGCAAACTTTCTTGAACCTCCCTGGGGCACAGACACATACACTGCAGACCATGCTTGGCACACGTGTGTGACTGCTCCTAGAGCATACATCCTTTACAGCTATGAGAGGATTTCGTATTGACTCCCTCATGGTTCTGCACGTACGGCTTAGGCTGTTCTCCACAACCATTAAACCTGGAGTGTGTTCTCATGTACCCAGATGACTTCCTTAAGGGGAGTCCACCACTTCTCCACCTGTAACTCACCTTCTGTTGAGACCTTGGAGCCTCCTGAATCTTGTCTCACTGTACTCTAATGCTGTCTCTCTTTCTCTCCTCCAACCTCCCACACATACTGTAAGGTAAGTCTCTGTATCTGTTGTATCTCTTTCTCTGTTCACTGCCCTCTTCTCTTTTGCATTTCTCAAGATCTTCTCTTTTTGTATACAGTTTTATAGCTGCCTCTGGCCGAAAACACCTCTCATACTACTGGGGAAGGGGGGCGGGAGGGGTGATGCTGCTGGACACTCTGCTTCTCATTCTGTTAGAACTAGGAGGCAGTATAGCGCTGTGGTTTAGGGCTCTGAGCTGCAAACCTGGGGACCTGGGTTTGAATCCCACAGCCTACACTGTCATACTCTGTGACCCTGAGCAAGTCATTTAACTTTCATTTACTCCCCGGGTTGCACCTGGAAACAAACTTTGGCTTATGAGCCTTTCCTGGTTATACATTTTCCCCTTTCCCTTTCCAAGGCCATGATCTCTGCACTCACCTGAGCTCAGGCACTCAGTATTGCACACATCCTTCTCTTTGATGAAGATGGGGAGGAGAGGAGAGGCAGGCAGCTCCCCAGCATTTGCATAGGGCTTACATGTTCAGATCTGTGCACTGTAAAACAACCAATCAAAGCTGAGGGGGACGGAGAGCCTGGAGTCTTTCTAGAAACAGGGCTTCTACTTTACACAGTAACCTGTTGTTAACCAGGCTGTAACTGGCAGGGGGACTGAGAACCTGATTACAGGCTGCCCCTGTAGAGCCCTGCAGTCTCTTGCAAGGCACTTCAACACCACACTTCTATGGGGAAGGGAAAGGTCCAGGCCTCTATAATGCCCCTGTCAAGGTGCCGAGCTCTGGATCATCCTATACCTGTGACTAGTACAGGAAGGAACACACAGATACTAATTGGGGAGGTCTTGCCACAAAGTGAGATGGTCGGGGAATAGGCTGGGGCTTCTGCTACCACAGTTCATGGCCACACTGCCTGCACCGTCCAACAAGTTGCTTCAACTGCCAATGGGTGCCTCACCTTTTCTCTGTCCACAAGATGTGATTTTCATTCTTGCATACCATGTACACATTGCCACAGTTTAATTTTCATAGAAACCTCACACCATATGCTGTAGTGCTGGGTCTAGCACCCTGCCACCCATAGGAGTCTGTGAGTCCATTCCACAGTTTCTCCTCTTCTGGCTGCTGAAAAGAAAAACAACCTGCACACAAACATACTCATTTTGCAGTAACTCAATCCTGTAAAAGAAATTCATAACTCAATCCCAGTTGACAGATTCTTCTCTCCTGGAAAGAAACAGTAGGCACACAATATTCATAACACATTTCAATATTACATTTTAACACTTTCACCTTCTTTGCTCTTCTGATCTTCTTGCTTTCTTTATCCCTGTACCAAAAACGTGTCATATACCACACCAGAGACATTTCCCGACTTTAAAATGTCCATTTTTATGTAAAAAGGGAATATAAATGTTACTAAATAAATATGGGATTAAATGTAAAAATCCTTCACAGCCAATGTGAGTGTGGTGTGCTTCCACAAAGCAGCCACCTTCTGACACCATTAGGTCTGCTCAGAGAAGAGAAAGAGAGAGAGAGTGAATCCTCCTCTGGCCTTTTGTCTAGGTGACCAATCTGGGACAGGCATGCACCACCCCAACCCCCCAATGTAGGAATACCTTGAGCCTACTGTGAGCTGTCAGTCAAGTCTCCTGAATGAATCTAACTCATCAGTAAGAATCTTTTGTCTAAGGCCAGGGGAAGTTACATAGTGACCTACACTGTCCCTACATACCCGCTGGGAGTCCTTACCTGCTATGAAAGTAGCTATATACTTCATTTTTATTTGGCTCCTTCGGGCTCCCAGTACTAATCGATTTTCCCTTTGGCTTCCCCACCCAGCGAAATAAGGTTCATCAACTCATGAACTTTGATGAACGTTCATGAATGGTTCATGGATATCCATCAGAGTTCACCAACTGTTCTTCAACTAGATTCATGAAGCAACTTCATGAACTGTTCATCAGCACAAAATTCACAAAGTTGCTGAACCTGCAAAGCACCATAATGAACCGAGACAAAATCAATTTACATAACTCATTTGCATATCAGAATGCTCTGTTTCTGACTGTAAGAGTTATAAAGTATCACAAAGTCAGGACTTTTTCAGCTTAGGCCTGGAAGTGCAGTCTTTACATAGAGAATAATGTATGGGCAACCTTACACAACAAGGCTGTGTTTCCATCGAGGGGTTGAGATGATAGCATATGAACCTTGAGAGCGAAGCTCGAGAGGTCCATGCTGTCATCTCTGCACCGAGATGGAAACACATGCCGGGTTGTGTGTGGTTGACCATATTTTATTTTTTATAGTATATGTTTTTTTACACTAGAGTGACAGACCCCCATGAAGTGAAAACAAAAAATCTTGCCATTTCTTTGTTCTGCTCGCATAACAAAATCAAATTTCCAGACTTTTGAAAGGTAAAAGGTATAATTTTGGGCACTGGGTGGTTAGTAAGTAGCTAGGTGTAGAATAAATGAGAAATTAAAAATTGAATGACCTTTGAATTGTGCATAACAACTGTTCGGAATGCGCATAACAACACTTTGGAAAGCGCATAACGGTTTAGAATGTGCTTAACAAGGATTTTGAGCAGGCTGATTTTTATACATAACAAAGGGTAACCATGTACTATAAGGCAATTAACTATATGAGCACCAAAAAGGATTAACATTTAAATTCACCAAACCATAAAAGAGTTTCAAATTCAGCTCATATAAGTAGCAGCTGTGCTTTTCAATTTATGAAAAGAAGGTGAGCAGAGTTCTGTTTCACAGAACAACAGAAACAACATATAAAGGAAGTTGCCAATTCTAAAATGCATGGCAAGAAATTCCATTCTTTAGAAAATATTGAATTTGTTAAGAGATTTCAGTTGTCATGGTTGACTGCTTAGGTTATGTAATAAAACAACTAAGGGTTGATAGGTCTGCCTCTGATTTGTACATAGGGGAAACATATTTTGAGACTAGGGCTAAAACCAACCTAATGAATTGATCAATATTATAAAAGTAGGGTACTTCTGATCACAAAATGTACTGATTTACTTTATCCATAAAAGCGCACTGGAGGAGTTTCATGACATTTCATACACTTTTATGAACCGTTATGTTCATGAATGTTCATGAACACAGGAGTGCCCGTTAACGTTCATGCACAATACCTGAACACTCAGGAACAATCTGATGTCAGCTTGATGAACATTCATGAGCTGAATTCATGAACACTTCATGATCATTTCAACTCTGGCCGAACATTGACTCCTGCCTATCAGATAAGTATGCCTCCTATTTCTATCTTCTGTTTAGCTATTTTCTTTCACTAAGAACTATAGACCTTTGTGACACCTTTTCTAATGTTGTTTCCCAGGTATGACCAGATGTTGTCCCAGGATCCCACCCTAAGTTCACCCAGGATGAAGTAAGCATGACCTCTGCCTTATAAAATGGCAAGGCAAAATCCTGAAACCTCATTGGTTAAGAGACATCACTTGACCATACATTAAAAAGCTAGCAATGCACAATCTCATTACCAAGGAAAAAAGTCTCATTACATACAAAATCAGGGACTACGTATATAATTTTTCCATTTAAAATGTATTCATACCTATGCTATTTGTAAAATAATCTGCAACCTGATTATATCTATACTAAATGTATTATATTGTTAATAGAATTCTGTCTGTCTGTATTAGTTACTGTACTGTGGAATATCTGTATGCATTAATGTTTGTACCGGATTCTGAATCCTTTAAAAATAAGCACCAGCCTAAAGGGTTCTTTGAGAAATAAAAACTAAAAACTAAACCAAACCACGGTAGGTTACGTATGAACACACGAATGAGCCAACAGAAAAGGGCCTTGTGGTCTGTCGTGTCTCCTCAAGTTTACAGACCCCTCAGCCCCCACAGTTCTTAGGGAGACAACTTCCAGTGGCAACTTGTTCCACTTTGCCACCACCCTCACAGTGAAAAAGTGTCTCCTTATCTCCCTCCAGAATCCCCCCCCCACCAGCTTGAGGCAGTGCCCCCTAGTGGTTTGGTTCCCACTGAGATTGAAGAGACCCTCAGAGCTCACTTTGTTGATATCCCTAAGGTATTTAAAGGTTTTGCTCATGTCTCCCCTCTCACTTCTATCCTCCAGGGAGTACATGTTGAGCTTCCGAAGTCTCTCCTCATATGGTCCACCCTGCTGACCCTGGAGTATCTTTGTAGCCCTCCTTCGGACTGCCTCAGCATGTTGATGTCTTTCTTTAGATAAGGGCACTGGTACTGCACACTGTACTCCAGATGTGGCAGAACCAGTGATCTGTACAGTGGCAGAATGAGATCACTCTTTTGCTGGTAATACCCCTGGCTATACAATCCAGCATCCAATTTGCCTTGGCTGCCACTCTCCTGTAGTGTGTTGAGTGGCTTAGGTTACTCATAATGACCACCCCTAAGTCATTCCCCTCCTCTGACTTGGTAACTTGCACACCTCCCAGCCAGTATGTGGTCTCTGGGTATTTGTCCCCAGGTGCACTACCTTTTATTTTTTGGCACTGAGTCCTACTTGTCAAATACCAGGCCATCTTTCCAGTTTGACCAGGTCTTCTCTAATGTCTTGTCTCTCCTCCTCTGTGTTCACTTTCCCACAGAGTTACTTGGAGACAGGTATATCTTACCTTTTATCCCATCTGCAGTGTTACAGATGAAGATGTTAAATAACACTGGACTGAGTACTGAGCCCTGTGGGACCCCGCTAGTGACTGATCTAGCTTCTGAGAATTCCTTCCCCCAACCACTACCCTCTGGCTTCAATCTTGCAGCCAGTTTCTAACCCACAAAGTCAATTTTACTCCTACCACAAGGTCCTCTATCTTCTTAATTAATCTCCTGTGGAGAATCCAGTCAAAGGCCTTACTGAGATCAAGATACAGGATGTCCACTGTCCTGGTTACCCAGTCAAACAAATCAATCAGGTTGGTCTGGCAGGATGGCCCTGATGCAAACGCATATTTTTACATCTCATCTTGGAGCCTATTGTCTTCCAGAAGCTTATTAGTCTTTCCTGGTACTGAACTGCAGCAGTACAGCCACACCCCTTGCAACAGTCACCTCAATGTCAGGAGGAGGCTGGTCTAAGAGAAAAGGGAGGAGCAACTGCATAACCTTGCAGTGTAACATACATTTTCAGATATTAAAGAGCTACAGCCTGACAATGCATGATGTGGTATGGTATGGGATGGTATGGTATGGTGTGGTGTGGTGTGGTATAGTAACATAGTAATTTAGCATCATAAGAGACGATCGTTCTATCAAGTCCTCCCCCCACTTCCTTAGCAGGGGCTAGCAAGTTATTTGGTAATTTATACAGATTTCCTACCCACACTACTACTACCCAAGGTACCCTGTGATTCCCCTTGTAAGCAGAAATTTTAATTAGGCTTACCTTGAAGGCCCATACTATCTTTATGACCACTATCCTCACTGTTACGTTGTTCAATAGGTTTACCACCCAATTGAGAAGAACTACCTTCTCACATTACACTAGCAAACCCCCTAAATTTACTACCTTTGAGGTTCAGGGCATGTCCCTGCTTTCTGTTGGAACACACAAGATCAAACATATCCATCTGTTCAACCTTGCTGATACCTTCAGTGTGTGGTAAATGGAAAGTTACTTACCACACTGTAGATCTTCAAGAATATCTCCTCCGTGGGGCACCACACTATTTAGTCTTAAAGCCAGAGATGACAGGACCCCATAGGAGAAAGCTTTGGAGCGGGTGACACTGATGCATGGCGCCAGGCGTATGAGCGTGCAGCTGGCACCATACATTGGTGTCAACTGCCCCAGTTGCTTTAGTTAATTTTTTTTACTAATACCAAAAAAGCTCCACAGCAACAATGTGAGAGAGAAAACTTAGGAGGAAAAAAATTTGAAACAAAGAGATCCAAACTGCATCCATTAGGGTACAAAGTCTGTCTCTGCCTAGGAGACATAATAGTAAAAAATGGGATTAAAAGTTATACTGTTTCCTGTATTCTATCTTATCTATATGTCCCCTTCTTTTTGTTTGTATATAACAACTCTGCTGTCTTAAGGTAGGGTAAAAAGATATTTGCTGTTAAAACACAGCACAAACAGAGAACAAGAGATGTTGATAGTACCAGTGTTGGAGCAAGACTCAGTCCAGTTGCAACCCCCCTCTTAGGCTGTAGTAGCATTCCCCCCAGATTTGGGACTTTTCTGGACAGCCTTGTGCCTTGCTGTGTATCAGCCTTCAAGACGTGGAATTGGGACTGGGCTGTGTGTGTGAGATCTGGGTACCAAAGTGCTGACAGCAATGGTGGGAAAGACACTGAACTATTCGTTCTGGATTTTGAGTAAGCCCTTGATAATGTCAATATTTTACCCAGTGTGGTGCTTTGTAACATTGATGCCTGCATCATAGAATTGATTTTGCCCCTTTCTGCCTGCCAGCAGCATTAGGCATGGGTATAGGAAAAAAAACAATCAGTGGAGATCAAGATTTAACCAATCAGAGTGGGTTGCCGCCCAGATAATCGGCTTATCCATTTTCAGTGGTCAGGAGTCAGCATGCATGCACCTGCCACCCTATGCTTTTGGCATGAAAAAATAGCCACTCAAACGTTAAGTTCTGGTCCACCAACTGGGCGCTGTGTGAGTGACAGCCACAATCACAGAGTGGGAAACCATAACAAGAGCAGCATAACAGAGCATGAAGTGCCAAGCCCAGGTGGGGGTGGGGACGTCATGAGATGGGAACTTGACAGCAACCTTGAAGACTTCAAGTCATGAATCTGTATGCTGTGGGATGGAGACCCATGTTCTGACCAACAGAGTGTGTGAGGTGTGCCAGTTCTAATGTTGTGACTGATACAGTCACTGCTGAGTGTCGCAAGTGAGAGAAGCGAGACAGACCATAGGTCTGAGTGAAACAACCAAATCTGCAAGTACTTTCATTTTACTGCACAACATAGGCCGGTGTGAGTGCTATGCATGCTTTTTGAAAACTGGAGGGGGAGTGAGAGTTTTACTGGCAAGGACTAGCCACTGTCACTCCAGTCCTGCTTCCTGAACTGTTATCCATACTGTTTATAGAACAGATCCATTTTTGTGGCCCTTAGCATCAAGTTTAGACTGCTCTTAAAGCAGTGGTACATCCCCTTTAGGAGCATCAGTTCAGGGTTCATTATTTTTTAAGTGTTTCGGCCATGAACTCTGTGATGAGTCAGTGTATGTCATCAACACAAGTAGCAAGTCATTCCTGGGTAGCCTGTCAAAATGGCGACTGTAGAACAGCGACCCATGAAGAGGGTGACGGGACCACAGCATTGACATTTTTGGGCAACCCTTGGTTTTCCCCATCCCTGAGGTAGGCTCCCTTAGAGTTAGAATACTAAATAAAGGGGGGTGTGGGGGGCAATGCCCCCATAAGAAACAACTTTGTTCCAGGTCATCTCGCTGCGGGATTTGCGCCCTCTTCATGGGTTGCCATTTTGCAGTCACCTTTATTCCTGACAATGTTTTCTTTGCCATGTGAGGCCTCAGTATTACTGATGGTCGATTGATTGTCCAGTGTTTCAATCACCGGCACCAGTGTGTAGTGAGTGTTGCGCCTAGCTCTACCTCAGCCACTGGCAGATCGCCACATATAGCCCAGCACCATCATCAACTGAGATGACTGCCCTGCCACCTATGCAGTCATTTGCATCTATCCTGATGGGGAGATTATGAGTACTCAGGCTGCACTGGTTTGAGGGAAGCTAAAGTTATCATTACTTGCAATTTCATTTGCCATCTGGCAATGCTTTGATTACTCCCTATCTCTATCATTTGGTGCCCTCCTCAAACTAATCTTCTTCCTTCTGATCAGTATTGGTACTATTGAAATCAATCCTGGCCCCACTGGAAATTTCTTTTCCCCATCTGATCTAGCCTCCATAAATGGCCTAAGTTTTCTTCACTTCAATGCCTGCAGCCTCCTAAAAAAGTTCTCCTTAATACAGGCCTGGGTTGCACATACCGTACCTGACTTCCTGGTTATCTCTGAAACTTGGCTCAGATCTACAACAAAAGATAGTGAAATAAACCTTCCCAATTACCAGCTCTTCAGATCTGACCGCCCTTCCAGGGGCGGTGGGGTGGCCATCTACGTCAAGGAAACCATCTCTGCATCCTGTCTCATTAATACATCCGAACCAAAGGAATTTGAATGCTTGTCAATCAAAATAACCCTTCCTAACATGTTTTCCTTTAAATTGATTGGCTGCTATAGACCCCCCTCTGCAGGCCTCAAACTCCTATCCCACCTAGGAACAATACTCAATCTAGGCCCTGAAGACACCATCATCCTTGGTGATTTGAATTTAAATTGGTTATCTTATGCATCTGCACCCCTAGTAACCTTCTGTGACACCTATGGATTCACACAATTAATCAAAGATCCAACGAGGATTAACCTAAAAAATACTACCAACAGTTCACTCCTGGATATCATGATGGTAAATAATCCTCACTCATATTCTCATGCTGGAGTGCTACCCAGTGACATAAGTGATCATTGTCCCATAGCTGGCATAAGATCTACACTCAAGCCATCCAATCCTGCAAAATTTCTCCATAAAAGGTCAAAAAAGAATGTCAACATCTCAGGATATCTCCATGATTTGCTCAATACAAGGCATTGGCAAGACTTCTACCTCACAACCTCAGTTAAGACAGCTCTTCAGATCCTAAGGGATATTATCACAAATGCCCTCAATATACATGCAGCATTCACCAGTGTCAGATCCAAAGTAAAATCTTGTCGTTGGTTTACTGCAGACCTTAAATCAGCTTTGATAGCCAGAGACAAACTCTGGAAAAAGGCAAGAAAAATAAAGGATCCTAGAGACTGGCTTCAATTCAGAAAAGCAAGAAATTCATGCACAAAACTAATAAGAAATGCCAAAGCTGCCTTCTATAGAGCTGAACTGGATGCCTCCTATACTAACCCATCTAGGTTCTGGGGTACTATAAAGGGAATTCTAGGCCAAAATTCTACCCCTGCCTTACCCTCCAAACTGCTCCTAAGTGACATTGAAATCACTGACAAGCAAGAAATATTAAATGCCTTCAATGACCATTTCACTACAGCTGGCCTAGCCTTTGACTCTTCACCTGCAAATCTCTTGAGATCATCACTAAACCTTCAATCCACTGTGGGCCAAAAGGCTGCCTCAACATTCTCCTTCAAATCAATATCCTTAATAGAAGTAGAAGACCTCCTATCCAATTTAGACACATCTAAGAGTGCAGGTGCAGACTCCCTGGATCCCTACTTTCTTAAGGTAGCAATGCACGCCTTAGCTGCCCCCCTCACTCACCTCTTCAATCTTTCCCTAGCTACTGGTTCCATCCCCTCTATATGGAAGTCAGCTCAAGTAGTTCCACTACTTAAATCAGGTGATCCCATGGACCTTAACAATTATAGGCCCATTTCCATCTTACCGTTCTGTCCAAGATGCTTGAAAATTAGTAAATTAGCAGCTAAGGGCCTATCTGGACACCAACAACCTCCTAAATCCAGCACAATCTGGGTTTAGATCAATGCATAGTACCATCTCTGCCTAGCCAAAGTCACTAACGATTGGCAGACTGCCTTGGATAAAAGAATAGTACCTATGCTGTGTTCCTGGATTTGAGTAAAGCATTTGATACAGTGGATCATGAATCATTAATCTCCTCTCTTAGCTCTGTAGGCCTTGATTCCTCTCTCTCAATTGGTTTAGGTGCTATCTCTCTGGAAGGTTGCAACTGGTAAAAAATGAAAATTACCTATCTACCTCTAAACCACTGCTAAGAGGAGTACCGCAAGGCTCTATCCTGGGCCCCATCCTCTTTGCCATTTATATTAATAACATTGATTCCAACCTCTCTCAATCTAACATTCATCTGTTTGCTGATGATACTGTATTATATGTCAGCAATCCCTCACCATCAAAAGCCTGTGAACTGTTACAGTCAGAATTCTCCATCCTACAACACAACCTATTGGAAAGAAAACTACTTCTAAATGCCAAAAAAACAAAAGCTATGTTCTTTGCCACCAAGAGTTGCTCTTCCATTACCCCATCATTCACCACCCCACAATTATCCACCTTATTTGGAGAAAACCTGGAATTTGTGGATAAATTCAAATATCTTGGAGTCTGGATTGACAATAAGCTTGACTACTCTATCCATGTTGAAGAGCTACTAAAAAAGTTGAGACAAAGACTTGGCCTATTTTACAGAATAAAACATTACCTTACCAGAGACTCCAAACAAAGATTAATCCAGGCATCATTCTTATCCCTCATTGACTATGCTGATTTCCTCTACGGCCATTGCTCCCTCTCCCTCTTAAATAAACTGGACACCCTGTATCATAGAGCCATTAGATTTATTACAGACCTTCCCTTCAACACCCATCATTGTTCTCTTTACATGGCAGTCAATTGGACATCCTACAGCACAGAAGAAAAAGAATGCTGCAATCTGGATCTTTAAAGCTTTATCAGACAAACTCCCTCCTATATCTCAGACTGTTTCACCCGAATCACATCCAGGCCATACACCTTAAGGATCAATAAGCTCATTATGCTAAAGATTCCCAATACCTGCACCCGGTTTGGGAGGGCTGCTATCAGCTATTCCCTAGCATTTGTCTGGAACTCACTCCAAAATCTATGAATCTGAATACCTCTTACCCTTACCATCCTTCAAAAAATTATATACCACTCTATTCCCAGAACTGTGCAACTGCTTCCATAAGGCCTAGTCTCCCACCCAACCTCCGCCCCTCCTTTCTGCAATCCACTATGTTTAGTTTCCATTCTTCTACCCAGTCTGTTATCACACTTCGTATAAAAAGCCTATAGAAGCCCTACTATCTGAATATTATCCCTTCTATATCAAATGTTCTCTTCATTTTTACAGGTTTAAGTTATTGTTTTTGTGCCTTGTATATCTGTAAATGTTGTATATATCTCTCATCTAATTGATTGTACTAATGTTATGTTATTCACATGTCTTTGTACAAAACTTGTATCCTTCTTTGTATGACCACTCAGGTCCATCTTGTAAATGAGTTATGCTCAATGATGTTCGCCTGAATAAATAAAGATTTTGATTGATTGATTGATTGATTGATCATTAACTGGAATTACAATCTGGGGTCTCAGCTGTTTGTGCTGTTATTTCATAAATCCCAGGCATCCCAAACATTGGGCCTACCACAGTACAACCCTGGGTACCCAAGCAGTGCTGTCAAAAGCGAGAAACTCCAATCCCCATGACACAGTATGTATGGTATGGTAATGTACGGTATGGTATGATATGGTTTGGTATGGTATGGTATGATGTGGCATGGAATGGTATGTGTATTGTGGTATGGTATAGCATGGCATGGCATGGTATGGTGTGACATGGTATGGTAAAATGTGACGTGGTATTTTATGGTATGGTATGGTATGGTATTGTGTCACTATGGTGTGACATAGTATGGTAAACTGTGACACACTATGGTAAAATGTGACTTACTTTGGTATGGTATGGTATGGTATGGTATGGTATGGTATGGTATGGTATGGTATGGTAAAATGTGACATGGTATGGTATGGCAAGACATAGTATGGTACAGTGTGACAGTATGGTGTGATATGGTATGATATGGTGTGACGTGGTATGGTACATTGTGACATGATATGGTAAAATGTGACATGGTATGGTATGGTATGGTATGGTATGGTATGGTATGGTATGGTATGATGTGGTATGGCATAGTATTATACAGTGTGACAGTATGGTGTGACATAGTATGACATGGTGCGACATGGTATGGCACTGTGTGACATGGTATGGTAAAATGTGACATGGTATGGTATGGTATGGTATGGTATGGTATGGTATGGTATGGTATGGTATAGTGTGACAGTATGGTGTGACATGGTATGATTTGGTGGGACATGGTATGGTACAGTGTGACATGGTATGATATGGTGTGACATGGTATGGTATGGTGTGACATGGTATGATATGGTGTGACATGGTATGGTACAGTGTGACATGGCATGATATGGTGTGACATGGAATGGTACAGTGTGACATGGTATGGTAACATGTGACATGTTATTGTATGATGATAAATAAGGGAGGGTATAATTAAGGCATCCAGCCTCCACATCAAGGAAGTGAGTAAAATCAAAAGGAAAAATAGATTTCTTACATTTCTTTGACTAGGTGACCAAAGGAGTAGACTAGGGAGGGACTGTGGATATGGCCTACCTAGATTTTAGCAAGGCATTTGACACAGTCTCACACAAAAGATTAATATACAAGTTAGCCAGCCTTGGAGTGGGTCCCAAGGTGGTAGCCTGGATACAAAACTGGCTGGACATCAGGACGCAAAAGGGTAATAGTAAACGGAGTCCACAGTGAAGAAAGGAGGGTAACTAGCGGGGTACCGCAGGGTTCGGTACTAGGACCAGTCCTCTTTAATGTCTTTATAAGTGACATTGGAGAGCACCTGGAAGGAAAGGTATGCCTCTTTGCAGAGGACACAAAGATCTGCAACAGGGTTGATACACAAGGTGGGGTGGAAAGAATGAAAAGGGACTTGGCAAGGTTGGAGGAATGGTCAAATATGTGGCAGCTCAGATTCAATGCAAAGAAGTGCAAGGTAATGAATCTGGGAAACAAAAACCCAGGGGAAGAGTACACAATGGGGGGTGAGTTAATAACAACAACAAAAATCGAAAGAGGCCTAGGAGTAATTATATCAGATGACCTAAAGGTGGGCAAGGATTGTGAGAAGGCAGTAAGGAGGGCTGGGGGGGATACTGGGATGCATAGGGAGAGACATCAACAGTAGAAAACAGGAAGTTGTTATCCCTCTGTACAGACAGTTAGTGAGACCCCATCTGGAGTACTGTGTGCAATTCTGGAGACCCCATCTCTGCAAAGACATAGACAGAGTGGAGGCTGTTCAGAGGAGGGCAACCAAAATGGTGCAGGGTATGCACCAGAAGACATATGAGGAGAGACTAAAGCAGCTTAATATGTATACCCGTGAGGAAAGGAGGGAGAGGGGGGACATGATAGAAACTTTCAAGTATTGCAAGGGAATTAAAAAAGTACAAGAGGGTAGTATCTTTCAGAAGAAGAGATGTGCAAGAACAAGGGGGCACAATTTGAAGATAGAGGGGAAACGGCTCAGAGGTAATGTTAGAAAGTATTTTTTCACAGAGAGGGTTGTGGATGCATGGAACAGCCTTCCTGAGGAGGTGTGGAGTCAGGAACGGTGGGAGAATTCAAGAATGCATGGGACAGGCATAAGGCAATTCTAGTGGGGGGGTAGGAGGAAGTAAGCTGTTGATTAACTAGAATCTGCAACTTATCCATCAGGTAGGGTAATGGGCAGACTAGGTGGGCCAAGCGGTCCTTATCTGCCATCGAATTCTATGTTTCTATGTTAGATCGTTATGGTAATTTAGGGAAGTGGCCAAAGTGGTGAAGGAAAAAGGGTGACATTCAGGAGGTATAAGGAAACGCAGAGGGAGGAAGACAGGGAAGTGTACCAGGTAAAACAGAGGGAAGCAGGTAAGGCAGTGAGAGGGGCAAAGGCACAGACATAAGAAATAATAACCAAAGAGGTAGTAAATGGGGTGAAGACTTTCTCCAGGTACATATGTGAGAAGAGGAGAGATGGGGAGGGCTAGTGAGGATAAGGAGGGCAGCAGAGGGAGACTGTGCAGAAGGGGACCAAGAAAAAGCAGACATTTTTGATGGGTATTTCTGCTTAGTCTTCACAGTAAAGGGAGGGGGAGACAGATCACCAAGGAGCAGCAGGAAAAAAGAGGAGATGCGGACTCAAGTACATTTTCAGAGGAAAGAGTCCTGAAGGGACTTGCAGCTCTGAAAGTGGACATGTCTACGGGACCAGACGGGATACACCCAAGGGTACTAAAGGAACTCATGGAGGTGCTGGCTGCGCCACTGATGGTCTTATTCAACAGCTCACTGGAATTGGGCATGATTCCAGAGGACTGGAGGAGAGCAGAGGTGGTCCCCCTACATGACTGTAACCCCCCTCTGGGGGCCTACCTGCACTGTTCTGTTTCCTTGGTCTGACCCGTGGTTTCCCCCATTTGTCCACTGCCACAGCTCGAGTCTTTTCTGGTGCCCCTGCACTCAGTTTCAGACCATTTTGGGTTTAGAAATTAAACTGCGTGAGCCGCTGCCTTCTGTTTGCACTCCGGTGCTAGTGATGCTTGCGCATGTGCAAAGGAGCAACTTTCATGTGCCGACCACCATTCTTGTGGTCTATCAGGGCATGTATCAGTGGACCTGGTGCCCCTCTTCAGTTAAATGGGGACCATAGATCAGAGTGACGTGAATGAGAAGCCTTGTACTTTTTAAATAAAGAGTTTGTCTCTGGGCTGTGTATGAGGATTATGAATATTTAACAACCCTCATGAATATTGATGAGTTGCTGCCTGCCACCTAAGGGGACTGCATTGCGTCGGCAGCAACAGCAAAAGTATAAAAGATGAATGTATAAAAGTGGGCTTATTTAAAAGGGCACTATTGGGGCTACAATACTGTGGGGGAAATGCAAAATTAAAAGTGTTTATCTTGGCTGCACCAGAACTAAAATGTGTGGAACTGTGAGAAGTGCTGATGGAACTGAATAAGCAGCCACCATGTTGTTGATACTTTGACCTCAAGCAGCAGCCAATTACCTCTCTCGGCACCTAAAACTGGGTCAAACGGACTCCTGGGAAAAGGAGGGGACTAATTCAGGCACCTAAACCATGCCCCAATAAGCCGAGTAAACATTGATCTCTATGGTTATGGACAATTGAGGGGCTCAACCAGCCAATCAGAATCTTGGATTCTCGCGTGAAACCCACTGGACTTTCTGGGTTTCTTCAGTGTATTCCTGGGCTCTGTATGAGTCAGAAGACTCCTGTGAGAGTGGATCTGGACTAGGGAGGCCTTTCCCAGGCTTCCAGAGGAGATTGCTGTGTTCAGGAAAAGTTCAGCAAGGAAAAGAGAGTGAGGGACTCAGCTGATACCTTGATTCCCCAGGCACTGTGAGCTGTTTATTATTCTGGAGAAGCTAAATGCTGCAGAAACCCTGCACTGGTGGACTGAATTGAGCTGAGAGGACAGAGCTGTTCTATTTGAGTGCCCCAGTTGCTGCTGAGAGTTTGTTTTACCTGTGTGGGACTGCGATTGGGATTCTGAGGAGGCAAAGCATCTCTGAACATTGGGGTGCTAGCCAGGTCTGTACATTTCCTGAGTGAACTAGTTGAAATGACTGAGAGCTGTGTCCCAGCTGCAGTTGAAGAAAAGGTTGTGGACATTTTCTAACTGGAAAGTGCAGACTGGTGTGCAGGGGCCTGTTGTGTTTGGATTCCCCTGTTGATCACACCTGGGCTTCATTGAACTAGGGCTAGCACCCACTCCAACGGGCACTGGACTTTGCTTGAGCAATTGCCTGTGATTTCTGATGGTTACAAACTCAGTGCAGGGACTGAAGGAGTACCCCCAACATTTTGGAGTTCTTACCCAGAGCCAGGGAGGGAATCAGCTAACCCCTTCCAGTTGGGACTCACTGTCTCAGGAGGTCACCAGTGCTTGCTGGGGTGCTAAGGCACCTGGGATCCATTGTGGGGAGCTGGGTTGTAGAGCCACTCCTGGGTCTGAGCCTTCTGGGGCTGGTGCTGTCTTGCCACAGAGCTCTGCACCGGGCCAGAAGCAGCTGAAGGTGACAAGTGGCCAGAACTACAATCAAGGTGACCAACTGCAAGATCCTTGAGCAAGTTCCATCCTGTCAGGGGAACCACGTCCGGCCTTCCTCTGCCCTGTGCTACATTGACCAAGAAGCTCCATACTCCAGGCAGCTGAGATCTATGAACAGCAAGTACCCAGGACCTGGCTCCTGGAAAGGGTAACAGGAAATTTAATTTTCACAAACAAAGCACTTTTATCAAGTTTCAGGGCCCCAACAGCCGGCCAACCAGTGGCAACGAACAGGCCTGTACCTTGTGGGTACCCACTAAGGACTATCAGGGTAGACACTGGTACCAGTGGGGGTAGGTCTCTGGGGGTGGGCTTGTCTTACAGGCCCATATTGTTATTGTTACTTGCTTTCTGTAACCATTTTTCTATCCACAGCCACCCTTTGTCCCGGTATCCTCTCCCTAGTGCTTACCCCAAATAAAGCTGTGGTTTACCATTTGAAATTGTGTGTGCAGAAATTCCCTGAGTCTGTCAAAGCATAACTATTCATGGTTTATGGTGTTACTGAACTGTTGGACATCCAGTGGGTGGGGTGGTTGGTAGGGGAGGTGGGTAGGTGCAGCATCCCCGGGGGCTGTGCCAGCCAGTCACTTGACCCACTTCTAATTCTCGCTGGGTGGAGGCACCATGCTATTTTTATTATCTTTGGGATAGAACCCCTGAACGCCACTGTAACAGGACCCAAGCCCCTTAACCTGTTAGAGTGACAACAGGCAGGGGTAGTGGCCCACTGGCACACGGCACCTGGTCTACATAAGAGAGGTGGCAGGGAAGAGGCTAGCAACTATAGCCTGGTAAACTTCACCTCAGTGGTGGGAAAATTAATGGAAACAGTGATAAAGGAAAGGTTGATAGAGTATCTTGAATCCAGTGGTCTGTGAGACCAAAGGCAGCATAGATTCATGGGGGGGGGGCTCATGCCAGAGGAGCCTGATTGATTTCTTTAACTGCATGACCAGAGAAATAGATCGGAGGCAGTGGATGTGACCTATCTGGACTGTAGCAAGACCTGCAACATTGTGCCACGCAGAAGACTGATTAAGAAGGGAGGCAGTAGGGCCTGCCCGGTGATGCTGAGGGTTGAGGTGCTGGATGCCACACCTCGTGCCACGCCGATGACCCGGGTTTGGGAATGAGCCTGGGTCGTCAGGGGTTGGCAGGGACGGGGAAAGATTGAACATCCTACAGACTGCTCTCCTTCCACGGGAAGGGGGAAATTTCAACAGTTGCTGCACTGGTGACCTCTAGTGGAGGCTGGAGGCAGTACAGTGCATGGCCACAAAAACTGCAGGGGAATGAAGCTGTGGCAGACGTCTTTCGGGGGTGTACGGGAGTGTACACCAGCTGAGCTGGACGTCACTGCACATCCACTGCTTCGAGGGGGAAACTACAAAAATTCCCCTATCAGCGGATGAGGTGATGGTGACCATCAGTAGCCCAGGGCCATAAGTCCAATGTTGGCCATTCCTGGGGCCTCTCTGTGGAGTCTGGAGAGCCCAGAGTCCAGAATATCGGAGGATGGTTCAGACGGGTGGTGGAGCTGCGGAGCTGAGAATGGGAACCTGAGAGATGCCCCGAAGGTAGGGAGCAAAAATAGAGCTGACAAAACCAAAAAAGAAGGAAGGCAGTACAGCATAGTGGTAATGAGCACTGAGCTGCATACCTGGAGAACTGGGTTTGAATCCCACAGCCACCGCTTCCACAGTGTATAGCTTTGAGCAAGTCTCTTAACTTCCCTGTGCTCTCAGGACACACTTGGAAACAAGCCTCGGCTTAGTCTGTCTTTTCTGGCCAAAAATTGTAAACAAAGAAAAACCCAACAAAACAAAATTGAGCAGCCTTGGGGTCGGAACCAAAGTGGTGAACTGGGGTAGAAACTGCTTAACAGCTAGGCAACAGTGGGCGGTGGTGATTATTGCCAGCCATTCTAATGATGGAAGAGTGACCAGTAGGGTGCCACAGGACTCAACACTGGAGGTGGTCCTCTTCAGTGTCTTCATAAGTGACATTGCAGAAGATCTGGAAGGGAAAGTATGACTTTTTGCAGATGACGCTGAAATCTATGATAGGGTGGACAATCAGGAGGGGGTGGAAAGAATGTGTAGGGATCTTGGGAAACTCAGGGAATGACCAAGAACATGGCAGTTGTGGTTCAATGTTACAAAGTGCAAAAATCATGCAACTAGGGCATAGAAACCCAAGAACTCATATAGGATGTGGAGAGGTACTGTCAGACACAAAGCAAGAAAGGGACCTTGGGGTTATCAAATCTGATGACCTTAAAGTGGCAGGGTAGTGTGACAAAGCAGTGGGTAGGGCCAGTGTGATGCTGGGATGCATTGGGAGAGGAATCTTGAGCAGGAGGGAGGTGTTGTTGCCTGTGTGTTGCTCACTGCCAGGAGAGACTACACCTGGAGTACTGAGTCCTGATCTTGCGGCTGTCATTCAGAATGAATATAGACAGGGTGGAGGCAGTCCAGAGGAGGGCAGTTAAAATGGTGCATGAGTTGCACCAAATGCCCTTTGAGGAGAGACTGAGGGATCTCAACATGTATACACTGGAGGACAGGAGAACAAGAGGGGACATGGCAGAGACCTACACGCACACCACGGGGATGAACAGGGTGCAGGAGGGGAATCTCTTTCAAATGAGGAAGGGCACCAGGATCAGAGGGCATGTGATGAAGCTGGGGGGGGTGGTTAATAGGGATGTGTTCAAGTTCAAAAAGTTTTATTGATCTGCTAAAAGCCATTACATTATTAAACCATTTAAAATGTGCATACATGAATACTGACAGACATCCATAAAATTGTGCATATTCATAAAATTGTGCAAATTCTGTACAAACTCATTAGCATTTTTACATCACAATTTGGAATGTTCTGTATGTCTTGAAAATGTAGGAAACAACAGCTCAGTCCCTTAATAATTACAAAACATAGTATCACCAGACACCCCTTCCAGCATCATTCTTGGGACCTTTATGTGTCCACTTCTCAAATTCTGCAGAAAAAGACTGAGCTCATTGCAACCAGCACCGCCCCTGTTTAGTCCCCCCCACCCCGGCGACCAGAGCCACAAACGCAGCTGCCTATTTTTTATAAATTTCCATTGGTTCACTAGTATTTGGCCCATATATAAGCCAATTATTTATGGCTTCATTACAGGGTCTTCATAAGTCCTCCAACAGAAAACATTTTAAGGAAGCTTAAATCATGGTTCCTTGTCAAACCTGGGAGCGTTTCCACCTGGGTCTGTCCAGGCATGCATAAGAACCGCATCTCCCATTACAAACTAGAGATTTAACACTCCGGGTCACTTAAATAATTAGCTTCAGAGGGAACTGTGATATGCAGCCCTTTCAAGCCGTTACGTTATTACAGCTAAATTATTTCATCCAGTTCTCTCTCTGTTATAGCCGTTAATTATCTGAACTGTTAGGTCACATTTAGGGAACACTTAATAACAAAGATAATTTATTACTCACGTTAGTATAGATGTCAAAAATTGTGATAAACCTTAAAACTTGCCTAAAGGCTGATTTATATATTATTCACAGAATAACTGAGGTTCCCTGTAAAAATTTGTATGATAGTCCTAATCAAAGGTAATCAATGCTTTTCTCCTGCTAATCAAATGTATATGGTCCAAACAAGGAGACCCAGTAAAGTGCCAACATTTCTGATTGTGACACACAGCAAACAAATGTTTCAAGCTTATAAATCAGTCGACTAGAAGTCTTACAGAACATTTCTTAATTTGCACCAGGAACCCATTTGCTTCAAGACAAAAATACAGGCTCCATTCACACAGGAGTCCATCATTTGAAAATAAAGACCAATGATGTTCAGGAGTTCTTTGGTTGTACAGCAAGGCATGAATTTAAAAATAAAACACAGCAAAACATTGCCTTTTAAAAGGGAATGAATCCCCACTTTAGACCCCTAGTTTACATGAGTCACTAAAGTAACATTTGTAAGAATATTCAGACCATTGCGTGTAGTAAGTAGAACCAGTCTCCACAACAAACGGATCCATTACCAGGAGTCCCTTGCAAAAAAAAAATGGCCTCAAAAAGAGGTTTATTCCAAACTCATGTATTCCTTACTGCAGTCGAGTCCTAGCTGCTTTTTTAGATCCAGGTTCCCATATGCAATATACACTTTTAGCAGGTAAGACCAAGAGCAAACAGGCAATCAAATTATTAGAGTTTTGAGTTTTTAAATTAACACCAATGTGTGACCTTATGTAGATGTGGAATTTGTATTCCTATTTAATTATGTGTTGTATTAAGTATAATTCTGTCTGATGTTGTTTTGTATGTATTTGTCTGACCACGGGTCGTACCTGTAAAAGGGATTGTATCCCAGTGTACCTACCTGTATACAAATAAAAATCAAATCAAATTAAAATCTGAATAAAGGCAGTGCCATATTTAAATCAAGGAGTTCAAGCTGCATACCATAGATTTCCTTCAGTTTTGTTCAATTTTGTAAATATGTCGGGTTACATAATAATTCAGATTGCCTCACTGCTGTCCGAGTGCGCCAAACCTTTTTCATCAAGTCTGGCTCATAAAGCACAAAATAAAGAGGTTTATTCAAAGCACTTATTTCCAAGCCTCTATTCATGACATCACCGGGCACTCAATATTTGAAATCCAGGGAGTTCATGTTCTCCAGTCAATATTTTAACATCATGAGCCAGTCAAAACCTTCTGTATGCAGGGTGACACTTATAACAGAATCTGAACAGTACCTCCAAAAAGGTCTTTGGCCTGAAACCAACAAACAACCATGGATTCTTGATCTCCTGTCTCCCTCCATACTTCATCCCCAAGAGTTTCCAACCACACTTGATTCCCCGCCATCAAAAGTCCTCCGCCGACTTTACTGCACTGCTGCTCTGGTTCTCCCCAAGCCAGGGGCCCATCTCACTTTCCCGCAATTCGGTCTCGGGGAGATAATCCACCTGTAAAATACAACAAAGAAAAGTGCTCCTCTGAACGTAATATTTTCTTATCTTAAAATATCACCACCTCTCCCCTTAGGCAACAGTGGCATACCTGTAAAACGAGCAAAAAGGTCCTTGAGCGCAGATAGCACAAATATACCATTGGGCTCTCTCCCACCATGCATTCAAGTCCAAGCAGTTGGTGCTCCAGTCATCTCCTCCATCGGCTCCACTCCTATTATTCCCGGGTTCTGATAGGTGCAAGTTCTTTTTCCTTTCTTGTTTCCGAGCCAGCTTTGATTCGACCGCCTTTACTTTTATTAATTATAGTGAATATTATAATAAATATCTGGCTGCACACCAAACTTCGACAAACAGCCAACACGACCAACAGGAGCTAAATGATAATTAGCCTTATTTTTGATTTACAGAAAGCACTTCTCTGGAAACTTTAGTTTAAAATAATATAAGTTTCATTCGGGAGAACTTTAGCAATACTTTTCATGCTCCATCAGCACTTACTCGAATCAGCGGGTATCCAGCAAAAACGCTGGAGCTAATGGGTGGCCAAGACAATTGTTCAAAATAAAACCACTCTGTAACTTCCCCAACAGCATGCACCTTTCTGGCATTTTTAATCAAAAATAAAATAAGTTTCGTTCATAAAACCTGCTGGAAGTCTTTGAGTCAGTAAGCGAGGAGTGGAAATCACGGAGCGGAGCAGCACTGCGGCCATCTTGCTGCTCTGCCCCCCGACCATGGAGAGAGGGATGTGAGAAAGTAGTACTTCACTGAAAGAGTGGTAGATGCCTGGGATAGACTGCCAGCAGAAGTGGTGGAGGTGAAAACAGTAGGGGGCTTCAAGCATGGGTGGGATAGACACAGGGGAATATTAGTAAATATGCAGGAGGGAGGGTCACAGGAGACCAGTTAGGGTCTGGGGAGACAGACTAGGCAGGAATCATCTGGGCAGACTGCATGGGCCAAGTGGTCCTTTTCTGCTGACATATTCTATGTTTCTTTGGATATGGTATGGTATGGTGAGGTACAGTACTTTAACCATGGTACAGTACATGACGTATGGTGCAGTACAGTACTGTATGCAAGTGTCCAGGGTTCAGCATATACCAGTTTACCCTCAGCTGCATGTGGATAGTTAAAGTACATCTTAACACCCTTCAAAAACATTTCAAATAATAAACTTGCTCTCTGGCATCACCTGGAACATTTGCTGTTGGAAGGGCTAATGCATCCCCCAATAGCCACAGTATGACTAATAAAAATGCAGCGCATTTGCCACAAATAATAGAATACCATCTCCATTGTAATCTTGATCAGCAGCATGGAAAACATTAGAACCTGTCAGAGTCATTGAAGAATAAGACAGCCACTCTGCTAGCCAAGTCTTACTTAATACAACAATAAAAACTACAAGTCAGAATTAATAAATGATGTCATATCACTTTGGAGCTCAAGCCAACTAGACAGCCCCATCAGGTCTTGTTTAACACTTCCAAACATTGAGGTGCACTAGTTTAACTCTTTAACGTGTGACCCGAAACAGTATGCAACAGCTTGTTTATCTGTCATGAATAAAGTCTTTGGCTCCACTTCAGTGCTATCTGCTAACTCAATTAGCAGCACTCTCACCAAGCTGCAAGTTGCTTTATTTCAACTTTATTTTCTTCCAGTTCCATGTCTTACACTTTAATCCTTGGGAATTATTTGTACTTTTTTGCAAGCAACTGTTTTGTAGTCCCTAGTGATATATCCCCTATTAAAATATGATGTTTTGGGTTGGCCCACCGGCACAATGGTAGTGTTACCGCCTGTAGTGCCGATGCACAGGGTTTGGGAGCGAACCTTGGACATCAGAGGGTCGGTCGCGGGATGGAAGCTGAGCATTCAGGGGACTGTTTGCCTTCTCTGGGGAGGGCGGGATCCTGGCATCCGGTGCCTACTGACCACTAGCGGTGGCTGGGGAGGTGCAGCGGTCCAGGACCATGCTGCCTGGCCTTGGCGGGCAGGACCGGCGGACCTCTGCATGTTGGGGTGGCAGGTGATGGGGGGGATGCACAAAAAGCAAAAATCCTTCTGCACAAATCCTGTGATGCTGGATCCCGGGGAGTGCCAGGACCAAGCTGATATGGGGTCCATCCCCGGCTGTCAACCGAGGGCCAAAAAAGATGCATAAAAAACATATATGATGTTCTGTGTACAGAATCCTTGTGGCATGCTATGCTTACTATACAATCATGGTCTGGTTATAAGAAACTTCAACTGGCTTTTCTATTATGTGGACAACTAATTTAAAGTCAGTGCTCTCAAAACTGCCATATATTCAAAATACATAATTTATTTCAATGTTAGTCGGGCCATCATCAAATATTTCTGCCTCAGGCTGGTCACAAAGGATCTCTTAACTGATGGAAGAACAGCTTGTGTATGCCATACCCCTCAACTGCCCCACAGTACGAGGGACATCACCAATTTAACCACTCATCTTCCAGATGCAGAAGGTGCCCTCCTACACTGTGGACTGAGCAGATGTTCCTGTGATCCCCGGTGCATATTCCACAGACAACTTTCTGACCATAAAATCAATTATTTCCTCAATGTTCTGAGCTACTGTCTACATTACATCAGTTGTATTTATTTAAAAGTTGTGTCAGAAAGGGCCTACTGAGCTGAGAAAAGCTTGTTTGCAGAGGTGACCTGTGGGAAAGGGTACAGGGGAGTTAATAAATGATAACATACTTCGGAAATGGCACAATACATCAAAAACAGTACAACGCAGCGCATGTAGTGTGCTCCATGTTATGTGTCCCACGTTTTTTCGGGTTCCTGCATTGTGTCCCAGATTAAGAAGGCAAAAGGGTGAGAGATATGGGAAGACAAGAATCTGTTTCCAAAGAAACCGCTGTTTTCCTTGCAGATCTTTTGTTTAGTTAGATTATTTCACAATTTGTTTAGCCAAGATAGAGCAACTGGAGTGGAGCCCTGGGAAGTACACCTGCCAAAGGTCAAACAATAAATATTGAGCTCTAGTGGCATTTGAACTTGTGATCTTACAGCTCCGCAGCCAACATTCTAACCACTAGACCACACTGACTCTGTCTTCTGGCAGAGGAAATTATGATGCCTTTGTCATGCTTTTTGATGGCCACTATGCTAGACATACAGTGCAGCTGAATCATGATTTCCCCTGCACAATGCTTCTGTCAGTCATATTTTATGTGTGTGTATTGTAATTTTTGACAATGAAAAGGAAGTTGTCTGCCAGCACGTCAGTCAGTGTGGAGGCTCTCTCCAAAGGCTGGGCAGGCTGGTGGTCAGGAGAAGACCACAGAGAGGATTGTTTGCGTTTTTTCCATTGTGCTGCATGATGGACGTAAAGAGCAAACTCTTATACTTTGATTAAAAGCTGCTTTCTTTTGTTATTTTTGGAGTGCAGATAGTTTCTTTGTAGTTACTGGAGAGGGGAGAAGTGTGGAACCAGCTGCTTGAAGAATTCCGAGACAGAGGGAGAGAGACAGAGTATGTCCAGTTTCATACTAGTTGGAGTGCCTGCCCTCAGGTTCTGCTTTGACTTCTCAGCTCCAGTAGCTATATATGCACCACCCTGGATCCCTTTTAGTAGGTGGAACACTGTGGTCATGCACCCTCATCCTTCTCTTCTCAAGGCTAAACTTAGAAAGAATGTATTTGTTCGGTTTTTTTTTTTCAACCTGAATTTTGTGCCCCTTACTCCACTGGCCCCATCTGCCCTCCACTTGCCCAGCTCCATCACTGACCATACCTGGGACTTACTGGCTCCAACTCCTCCATGGCTTGCCCATCATGGTGGGACCAGGGAAGGGAAGTCTGTCCTGCCTACCCCTGGTTACTATATTCAGATGAGCTAAGATCCAGTCAGTGGTGCGGGGTCTGTGACTAACGAGGGATTCATACTGCTGGTGGAGTGCTCAATTTTCATGTTTTCTTGCCCCTGTCCAACTCTCTTGACATCGGGTGTGTCCCGTCAGACCTTGCATGAAGCCAGCATGCCCCCATGGAGGAAGCAAGCTCCTTGGCTCACTGCAGGGGTCGCTGGTGCGGTGGGTCCTGACAACCTCCCTTCCAGGCTGGGAGAACTGTTTCCTGAGCTGGTTTCCAATCCCACATTCCTAGCATGGGAGCATGTAGCACTATCCCTGGGGCCATCAGGCTGCCACCAAATGTGTGTTTTCTTAAACAGAACAACCACTAATATTTTTCGGCCATTTCTAATAGTCATGTTTTATATGTTATAAGGCTCACAATTATGTTTCAAAAGCTGTAACTTTTGAACTTTTAGGCTTAGAAACTTAAGGTTTTGTTTTTTTTAAACAAAAGCTTGCAGTCTGGTTAACATGAATATATCTTAACAATCCAGTTCTCATGCACTGAGACATGTCTATATGTGTCGCTGTAATATGTTGCTACAAATGATAGGATTTTAAAAATGTTTTTAGTTATTAAACCGTTTAATCGTTTTATACGTTAATATATGGAACATGTATAAATACATAAACTTGGCTGACTTCAAGCTTTCATAAGAGGCCAAAATTCACCTTTGCAAAGTTTCTGTTGGACAGACCAACTTCGTACTTCGCTGTTTCAAGAAGTTTTTCACACCTTTGTTAGCAAGGTGTTGTCAATTTGCATAGGAAAAGGGCCACTTCACCTGGAGAAAACATTGTAAAGTGGACATTTCAAGAATTGTGCGTACTTTGCGAAGTGGATTTCGTCAACTTCGCCCATCCCTATTTCATTTCATTTTTTTTGTAACCCCTTCTTCTGTTAGGCCCCCTTCATGCTGACTTCCCCAGCCCCGTCATTGGCTTCCCATGGATTTACCTTTCTACTCTATCCCACACTGGTATTCCCTCCATGACAGGGGCTGTGGGGCAAGCCATCTCGCTACTAGACCAGGACCTAGATTGGAAGAGGGCCACATCCCAGAAAAGGGGCCCTGTGGGATGCTGGATAGTAATCCTGCCTGTTGTCTGGGCTTTTCCACCTTGGTTCTTGTCCTGACCCCGGAGACATAGGTGATACAGTTGTGTACGCACACACAGGCAAGCATGTGCAGCGCAGCAGCAGCCTACTCCCCTCTACCGTAAGCCGCTCTGGTTTCAGTGCCACCTGTAGTCACCCAGGTGGCAGTATAGCAGAGGAGCTGACTGCCCACCCTCCCCAGAGGAGGAGAGTGTCCTCTGAAGCACTCTATCTTCCTCCCCCCAGCCAGCCTCCGACGAATCCAGTTCATTCCTGAACCTCGGTCACCAGTATACCGAGCAAGTAGCGTTACCACTGTGCCAATTGGTCAGCCTCGATTTTAATTAAAACAAAATTAAGTTTCTAGCCCCAACAGTTCCAAAGTTGACCAATTTTCAAGAAATTATCTTTGGAAAAGTCCAACTTTGGAACATTTGAGATAGAAACTTAATTTTTTTTTAATGAAAGCATTGAGTCAGGTCATTAAGATTCGGTCCTATTGAAGCAGTTATGTGTTGATATTATTCTACATGTATCGATACTATCTGATACTGCTTTTTGAGTAGATTATCCACATATGTTTTTCAGTTGTGGCACAGCCAAAAAATGTCAAACGCATTGTATCGTCACTATTTTTTGTATTGAAGCATAAAATTACATGACGGTTTTAAATAAAATTTATCATTTTTTTGTACTTTTTCTGAATTTTGGTAATACTACAAATGATTTAATTAGAAATTGATGTAGCTTGCAACCTAATTATCATTCATCATCTGCCTTTAATTGCACTGGAAATATTTCACTCTCTCCTCTAGCACCTCCTACTCTTCCTTGCATTCGTAGCTTCACCTGCAAAAGCATCGTAAGATAGTAATTTGAGTACATGCTTTCATTCCTCTCAATCTCATCAATGACCAATCAAGGGAGTCAGCAGGATTTTGAAAACTGAAGGCCCAAGAATTGGTTCATGCTGCGTGTATAAACGTACTAAAATGAGTTAAGGCAGATTTCATCAAATGTTTTGAATCCAAATGAAGGCCTAGGCCTTCAGGCTAAAGCCAGGCTACTCCCTTTTTCTATCTGTACTGTGGTGATCAGAACAGGATGCAGAACTCCAGGTGTGAGCTTACCAAGGCCTTGTACAGGAGAAGGAGGAGGAGGAGAATCACCTTGACCTTGTCCTTACCTCCACTTCAAATGCATCTCACCATCGTCAATGTTTTGTCTTGAGGCAAGAAAGGAGGGGGTTATGATAGAAACCTAAAAATATCACCATGGGGTCAATAAGAGTGGACCTTTCAACACTGTTCCAGAGGGTCAGGGACCAGGGGCCATGAGTACAGACTGGTAGGGGGTAACTTTAGTACAGATGTAAGGAAGTACTGCTTCAAGGAGAGGGTGGCGAACAACTGGAACAGAAAGCAAAGTAGATTGATAAGATCTAATACTGTCCATGGGATTAAAGGGGGATGGGACAGGTACAGTGGCATGGTGGCAGTGGGAACTGAGGGGGGCAATGATATTCTGTGGGCAGCAGAGCTCTTACTACGGTACTGTGTCTAGGACTACACAGTGGCAGGCTGTAGTGAGTCGAGGTAGAACAGCATAGACTCAATGGACTCCAAGCCTTTTTCTGCCTCTAAAATTTCTGTTTCTATGTTCTATGTTTCTGTGTTTCTCTTAATTGCAACAGCACACTCCCTGCCTGGCTTCAGCTTATTGTTCCCAATTACTCCAAATCTTTTTCTCTCTTGTGCTAATTGTTGCACCATACAGGGTGTGCATACAACATGTATTTCTGGTTCCCAGGTGAAGAATCATGCAGTTCCCACATGATATGTAAACCCCCCACACATTTTTTGGCACATGCCCGTAACGTATGTAGATCTTGTATTACATTGTCTTCCTGTGCTGCCAGGTTGTGAATGTCCCCCTGCAGTACAAATCTTTACTATGCCCTCAGTGTGTAACGTCCACCTGTAGTATATCTCTGTCCAATCCTCCCAGTGTGTGTGCATGTCCCCTGTAGTACATCCCCTTCCAATGCTTATATTGTGTACCAGTCCCCCTTTAGTACATCACCTTCCTATGGCCACATTGTGTGCCAGTCCCCCTGCAATACAACCTCTTCCTATGCCCACATGTATGTCAGTCCCCCCAAGTACAGCCCCTTCCTATGCCCACATTGTTTATCAGACCCTCTGCAGTACATCCCCTTCTTATGCTCACATTGTGTGCCACTCCCTCTGCAGTACATCTCTTCCTGTGCCCACACTGTATGCAAGCCCCCTGCAGTACATCCCCTTTCTATGCCCACATTGTGTGCCACTTCCCCTGTAGTACATCCCCTTTCTATGCCCACATTGTGTGCCACTTCCCCTGTAGTACATTCTCTTCCTATGCTCACATTGTGTGCCAGTCCCCCTGCAGTACATCCCCTCCTATACCCATATTGTGTGCCAGTCCCCCTGTAGTACATCCCCTTCCTGTACTCACATTGTGTGCCACTCCCTCTGCAGTACATCTCTTCCTGTGCCCACAATGTATGCAAGCCCCCTGCAGTACATCCCCTTTCTATGCCTGCATTGCATGCTGGATCCCCTGTAGTACATCCCCTTCCTATGCCCACATTGTGTGCCACTCCCTCTGCAGTATATCCCCTACTATGCATACATTGTGTGTCAGTCCCCCTGCAGTACATCCTCTTCCTATGCCCACATTGTGTGCCAGTCTCCCTGCAGTACATCCCCTTCATATGCCCACATTGTGTGCCAGTCCCACAGGGGTACATCCCCTTCCTATGCCCAAATTGGGTGTCAGTCTCCCTATAGTACCTCTCCTTCCTATGCCCACATTATATGCCAGTTCACCTTTTATACCACCTGTACCAATGCCCCCATTTTGTGCCAGTCCCCATGTATTCCACCCCTTTCTATGCCCACATTGTGTGCAAGTACCCCTGAAGTACATCCTCTTCTTATGCCCACATTTTGTTCAGTGCCCCTGTTGTACACCCCCTTCCTATGCCCATACTGTGACACTCTCTCTCTGCAGTACATCCATTCCTATGCCCACATTGTGTGCCAGTCCCCCTGCAGTACATCCCCTTCCTATGCCCGCATTGTATGCCACTCCCCCTGTAGTACATCCCCTTCCTATGCCCACATTGTGTGCCAGGCCCCCTTCAGTACATCCCTTCCTATGCTCGCATTGTGTGCCACTCCCCCTGTAGTACATCCCCTTCCTATGCCCACATTGTATGCCAGTCCCCTGTAGTACACCCTCTTCCTATGCCCACATTGTATGGAAGTCCCCCTGCAGTACATCCCCTTCCTATTCCACATGGTGTACCAGTCTCCCTGCAGTACATCCCTTCCTATGCACACATTGTTCCCAAGTCCTCCTGTACTACATCCTCTTCCAATGCTCACATTGTGTGCCAGTCCCCCATAGTACATCCTTTTCCTATCACCGCATTGTGTGCCACTCCCCTGTAGTCCATCCCCTTTCTATGTCCACATTGTGTGCCAGTCTCCCTATAGCACATCCCTTTCCTATGCCCACATTGTGTGCCACTCTCCCTGCAGTACATCCCTTCCTATGGCCACATTGTGTTCTAGTCCCCCTGAAGTACAACCTCATCCTATGCCCACATTGTGTGCCAGTCCCCCTGCAGTACATCTCTTCCTATGCTGACTTTGTGTACCAGTCTCCGTGCAGTATATCCCCTTCATATGCCCACATTGCGGACCAGACCCCCTATGGTATAGTTCTTCCTATACTCACATTGTGTGCCACTCCCTCTGCAGTACATCTCTTCCTATGCCCATATTGTGTGCCAGTCCCTCTGAAGTACATCCCCTTTCTATGCCCACATTGTGTGCCAGTCTCCCTGCAGTACACCACCTTCATATGCCCACATTGTGTACCAGACCCCTGCAATCTATCCCTTCCTATGCACACATTGTGTGCCAAGTCCCGCTGTATTACACCCCCTTCCTATGCACACTTTGTGTGCCAGTTCCCCTGCAGTACATCCCTTCCTATGCCCACATTGTGTGCCAGTCCCCCTACAGTACATCCCCTTCTTATGCCCGCATTGTATGCCATTCCTCCCGTAGTACATCCCCTTCCTATGCCCACACTGTGTGCCAGTCCCCTGTAGTATACCCCTTCCTATGTCCACATTGTGTGCCAGTCCCCCTGCAGTACACCCCCTTTCTATTCCACATTGTGTACCAGTCTCCCTGCAGTACATCCCCTTCCTATGCCCACATTGTGTGCCAGGCCCCCTTCAGTACATCCCTTCCTATGCCTGCATTGTGTGCCACTCCCCCTGTAGTACATCCCCTTCCTATGCCCACATTGTATGCCAATCCCCTGTAGTACACCCTCTTCCTATGCCCACATTGTATGGCAGTCCCCCTGCATTACATCCCCTTCCTATTCCACATGGTGTACCAGTCTCCCTGCAGTACATCCCTTCCTATGCACACATTGTGCCCAAGTCCTCCTGTACTACATCCTCTTCCAATGCTCACATTGTGTGCCAGTCCCCCATAGTACATCCTTTTCTTATCACCGCATTGTGTGCCACTCCCCTGTAGTCCATCCCCTTTCTATGTCCACATTGTGTGCCAGTCTCCCTATAGTACATCCCTTTCCTATACCCACATTGTGTGCCACTCTCCCTGCAGTACATCCCTTCCTATGGCCACATTGTGTTCTAGTCCCCCTGAAGTACAACCTCATCCTATGCCCACATTGTGTGCCAGTCCCCCTGCAGTACATCTCTTCCTATGCTGACTTTGTGTACCAGTCTCCTGCAGTATATCCCTTCATATGCCCACATTGTGACCAGACCCCTATGGTATAGTTCTTCCTATACTCACATTGTGTGCCACCCTCTGCAGTACATCTCTTCCTATGCCCATATTGTGTGCCAGTCCCTCTGAAGACATCCCCTTTCTATGCCCACATTGTGTGCCAGTCTCCTGCAGTACACCACCTTCATATGCCCACATTGTGTACCAGACCCCTCATCTATCCTTCCTATGCACACAGTGCAGTCCTGCTTTATTACACCCTTCCTATGCACACTTTGTGTGCCAGTTCTGCAGTACATCTTTCCTATGCCCCATTGTGTGCCAGTCCCCTCACAGTACATCCCCTCTTATGCCCACATTATGTGCCAATCCTCTACAGTACATCCTTTCCCATGCCCACATTGTGTGCCAGTCTCCCTGTAGTACCACCACTTCCTATGCCCACATTATGTGCCAGGCCCCCTGTAGTACATCCCCTTGCTGTGCCCACATTGTGTGCCAGTCCCCCTGTAATACATCCCCTTCCTATGCCCACATTATTTACCATTCCCCCGTACTAAATCCACTTCCTATGCCCACATTGTGCACCAGTCCCCCTGTAGTACATCCCATTCCTATGCCCACATTGTGTGCCTGTCCTCCTGTAGTACATCCTCTTCCAATGCCCACATTGTGTGCCAGTCTTCTGCAGTACATCCCCATCTGATGTCCACACTTTGTGCCAGTCTCCTGCAGTACATCCTCTTCCTATGCCCACATTGTGTACCAGACCCCTGTAGTACATCTCCTTCCTATGCCCACATTGTGTGCCAGTCCCCTGCAGTACATCCTCTTCCTGTGCCCACACTTTGTGCCATTTTCCTGTACTACATCCCCTTCCTATGATTACATGTTGTGCCAGTCCCCCTGTAGTACATCTCCTTCCTGTGCCCACATTGTGTGCCAGTCCCTGTGTAATACATCCCCTTCCTATGCCCACATTCTGTGCCAGTCTCCCTGTAGTACATCCCTTCCTATGGCAACATTGTGTGCCAGTCCCCCTGCAGTATATCCCTTCCTATGTCCACACTGTGTGCCAGTCTCTCTGCAGTCGTCCTCTTCCTATACCCACATTGTGTGCTAGTCCCCCTGCAGTACATCCCCTCTCCTATGCCCTCATTGTGTGCCAGTGCCCCTGCAGTACATCCCCTTCCTCTGACTATATTGTGTACCACTCCCCCTGCACTGCATCCCCTGCTTATGCCCAAATTGTATGCCAGTTCTCTTGCACTACATCCTCTTCCTATGCCCACATTGTGTGCCAGTCCCCCTGCAGTGCATCCCCTTCCTATGCCCTCAATGTATGCAGGTCCCCCTGCAGTACAACCCATTCTTACACCCCTAATGTGCAGATCCACCTGGAGTACATGTCCTTCCTGGCTGTTTTAGCCAATTAAGTGTCACTGCAAATCTTAGTAGCCTGCTCGAGACTCTTACCTCCAGAAAATTGATGTATAACTTAGGCCCTGTCCATATTACCGGCACTTTTTCAAAATGTTTTGAAAAGTGTTTTGTGTAATGATTTTCAGAATGATTGTCGGTGTGTCCACACTAGCATCTGACACTGAGGTTGCCCGCTGGAGTTCCCATACATGCTTGCGGCAATACCACAAAGCATTGTGGGTGCCTCAGTGCATGCTGGGATACTCTTAAATGGGCATGTCAACTGATCGGAGTGAAAAAAAAAGCACTGATCGATTCAGGATCTTATGGTGAGGTCGGGGCTGTAAGTAAAATTATCCCCTTTTCTTTAGGGCGGCTAAAATTTATCTCAGAAAGTCCGCAGAGGTTGCTTTAAACTGTTTTACAGTATGGTTTGGGTCCGCTGTACTGTTAAAATCGTTTAAGGCAACCGTGTTGGGCTGAAACCATGCTCAAAATCTGTTCCAATCAAGTTTCGAGCATGGTTTCTTAAAACGGTTCACAGCATGGTAAAACCATGCTGTAGTGTGGATGCAAACCACGTTTGCAGTTTTTGTACTGTTATAGGCTACCTGAAACATTACAAAAATGCTAGTGTGGACAGGACCTAAATGTGGCTGGGGAGATGTCTCATGTGCATTCTTAGGGCATGAGAGCTGCGATCCATGAATGAGCAGCTCTGGCACTCGAAGACTGTGAGACCACCCTTACAACCATAAGAGTGGTCTCCTTGGCGAATGCTCAAATTATTGATCAAGTCTGATCAATAATTTATTTTTTAAGGCTCTTTATTTTCTCAGAATCATAAGCAATACGTACATTTATAATACGAGTTGCATGACAATAAACCAAGGGTGCTGTTAATAAAATGATAAAGATCAACACAGTAGTAACCAGAGAGCTGATTGGTTATTGGCACTACAGTGACATGTCTCCCAGCAATATTAAGTACTCTTGTTAGGTCAAAAAGAAAAGTTACTTACTTTGGGCAGAGGATAAAAATCTAAATTAATTTCTATACCAACAGCTTTATATCATGGTGATGTCTGATAGGCAAAAGGTCCAGGTCATCCATAGTCCTCAATCCGTCGGGTTGGCTCTATTAAGTATATTTTCCCCTCAGACCCCCTGACCCTCAAGGAACAAAAGATTCATCCTGTTCCGCTATATAAAACCCCCACATTCTCCAACGCAATTCAAACTGCTGTTCTCTGCCATTACAACAGGCAATAAGACCCTCTAAATAATACATGTCATTCATAATTGCATACCAAAGGGCAAGCATCGGGGGTGAGCTCTGGCGCCCTCTGTGTGTGATGGCTTTTTAGCAGTCGATATATATGTGTAAAGCATAGCTCTTGGGTAGAGCCTAATATCCTGGGGTGGGGGGAGGATTGATAAAAGGACTAATTCCGGGGTGAGAACTGCCTTCGTACCTTCCACCCGTGCTAAAACTTCAACTATCTGTGCCCACAAATGCGAAATGACTGGGCAGGTCCAGAAGATGTGGGAATGAGTAGCCTTGGATTCACAACATCCCCTCAAGCAACTTCCAAATTGAAGTGGAAGAAATTTAATTAGTCGAGAAGATGTATTAAAGTACCTTGATCGTCACTTCCATGCAAACTCCTTCCAATATGGAGCTTGGGAAACTTTCATGAAGGGAAGGGCAAATTTAAACCAGTCTGAATAAGTGATATTCATTAATAGCTCCTTATTCCAGGCCAATAAAACTGATAAAGAGGAATCTTCGGCAAAATCGCCTAAGACTTTGTAGGGAGTCCTACCAGGTGTTGTAGAGTCATCCCTTTCAAGGAGTCAGGTAATAGTTTTAATAATAATGGCATGGTGTCAGGAATTTGACTTTTCTCAGGGCCCTTTTGTTGGAGAAAGGATCGTACTTGTACATACTGGAAATGTTCCCAGTTCATCAGTGCGTACCCTGCCTGCAACTGGGTGAACGAGAGAACACCACCCCTCCGAGTATCGAGGAATTTAAATATATAGTATAGACTTATCTGATGCCACGTACTAAATGTATGGTCTATGTGAGCAGGGAGAAACGCTGCCTCTCCTGACAGTTGGAGGATATAATAAAATATTGCAAATAATTGGGGAAGCTTCCTGATCTGAAACCATGCTCGAAGTATGTTTGCAGTGCTAAAACCAAAATGTTTAGGTTGGGAAGGTTAGTTAGGGACATAAATAAAATCTTTCCCACATTGAACAGATCATTCAAAACAAATTCGATATGTTTTCATGGGGAGTTGTATCTGGGGTTAATCCAAAGTGCCACAGTAATTAATGTAGCTGCCGAGAGTGGTTAAGTAAGTTGGGAAGGTTTAGGCCTCCTTTAGCTTGAGGTAATTGGAGAAGGGGCCATCTAAATCGAGGACAGTGGCCTGCCCAAACAAATCCAGACAGCATTTTATTCCATGATGTAAAATAAAAAGGGGAAGGGATCACAGAAAGTGTTGGAAACAAGTAGAGTAATCTCAGGAGATTATCCATGTGAATGGTGTCAATGCGGGTGAGGAACGGCAAACGTAAAAAAAAGCCCACCGTCCCAAGTCCCATTCGAGGACCTGTGTCAGGGGCTCATAGTTCACCAATTCTAGGTGTTGCAGGTCTTTGGGGAGTTTAACACCTAGATATTTGATTGCTGTGCATCCCCAATGTAAGGAAAGTTGTAATTTTAACATTGGAGATGGTTTGAAATTAAGGGTTAACACTTCATTTTTAAAGTGTTTGTGACAGATCCTGACAGATCAACAAATATCCGAAGGATCCTCCACACTACAGGTAGGGAGGCCTCCAGGTCCAAGAGAGACAGTAAGATCTCATCTGTGTATAAATTAATTTTAAAGGTCTGACCACCTATGGAAATCCCGTCCACGTCCTAGGGCTCTCTAATGGCACTCACCAATGACTCACGATAAAGAGCGAACAACAGTAGTGAGAGCAGGCATCCTTGATGAGTGCCATGGGCAGGTGTAATAGGTGATGATATCTGACCTTTGATCCTGAGATATGCAGTGGGGACTTATATATATATATATATATATATATATATATGCAGCCAGGAAATGACTTCCACGGGAAGCCAAAGGCTAGTAGGCTTTGCCAAAGAAAGGGCCAGGACACACCACCAAAAGCTTTGTCAGTGTCTAAGCTGACTAAGGCTGCTGGGATTGATCTTTGGGTGACATAGTCCATCAGGAGAACAGTTTCATTGATAATGTCCATACTTTGTCTACAATGAATAAAGCCAGACTGGTCAGGGTGTATAATAGATGGAAGTAGTTGCTCAATTCGGTGAACCCAAACAGACATATACATTTTATAATCAATATTTAATATAGCAAATTGGCCAATAAGAGGCTGGAAGTTTAGGGTCAGGACCTAGTTTTGGGATGACCGAAAGAATAGCACCTGTCCATGGGGGGGAGGGGACTCGCTTCCTGAATCCCTAGAGAAACATCTAATAGTCTGGGGGCCAAGGCCTTTACAAAAGTCTTGTACCGTTCTACAGGAAACCCATCTGGACCTGGGCATTTTAGTGTTTTCATTTGAATCATGGCCTTTTGAAGTTCCTCCATTCTGATTTGGGCCAAAAGTAGTTCCTGTTTGGTCTGGGAGAGTTTCAGTATTGTCAAACCTGACAAAAAAGCAGAAACTTGTTCAGCTGCAGGAGGATTAGGGTCTTCATATGACTGACCATAAAAATTCTGAAAAAGTTTAATTATCTATGGGGTAGTAGACACCAGTCTGCTAGTTGTGGGGCATTTAAGTATATGGACGTGAGATGCCATCTTGTACCACCGCAACATTCTAGCCAGTACCCGAGCCCCTCTAGGTCCCCTCTCGTACTGGAATTTTTTCAGGTACATTAACGCCATTTGTACCTTTTGATCTAAACGTTTCTGTAATTTTCCTTGAATCTGCCTGATATAATTTCTCCTCTCCAACTCCCTCTCCCCATGTTCTTTTTGTAGAGAGTTCGATTCCTCTGACAAGACTTTATATTTAACGTCCCGTTCTTTCTTTTTATGAGAGGAATAGGCAATGATTTCCCCGCGGAGAATCACCTTGAGATTATCCCATAAAATACTTGAGAAATGTCAGGGGAAGTATTCTCTAATAATATCTATTCAATTTTTTTCTGTCATCATAGTTTTGAAAGCTTCCTCCTTCAATAAAGTAAGATTTAAATGCCAGGAAGTCAGTTTATGGGATTTACCCCAGTCTAATTTTAGTAGTAGTGGGGAGTGGTCCAAGAGAAGACTAGCTCAATGGAAATATCTCGAAGTACATCTGAGTATGCAATTGTAACAAAAAAATAATCTATGCAAGAAAATGAGTGGAATCTGGAAGAACAGTAAATATAAGCCTGTGACATTGGAACAACGTGATGCCAAACATCTGCAGTCCCCAGCCAAGTTAGCTGCAACCTGACATATTTCTGTGAGATCAAAATTCAATGTTTTGTTGGATTTCAGTGGTCTAAGGAGGTTGCCACGGTAATATTAAAGTCACCCCCCCCCCATAATAAGTATACCCTGCTGCAGATCAAGTAGTTTATTAAAGAAAAGACAGAATCTTGCTGGAGAGGCCTGCAGGAGGAAATAAACTTTAGCAAGGGTCACCTCCCTACCAAATAGTTGTCCCAGCAAGATTACAAAGCTGCCACAAGGGTCAATATATTCTTTTTGTGGTAGGAATACTGTGGAAGAAGGAATCAAAATGGCCAACCCCGACGCTTGCCTTCCCACAGGAGGATGAAAATACTCTGTATCACCCTCCTGAAGAGAGTTAGAGGTGGGTTTCCTGGAGGCATATTACATCTTCTGTTTGTTTTTTAAGATATTGAAACAGCCTTGCTCTCTTAATAGGATTATTTAAGCCATTGATATTTAAGGAAAAACCTTTTACCGGGGACACCGCCATTAGTTACCTAATAAAAGATCCAGAAGAAAATGGTTTGATACCTTTTATTGGACCGACTTAGATGTTACAAAAGGAACAAAGTGCCTAAGCTTTCAGACCAACCAAGTCCTGAGATATTTCTGTGAGGCAGAAGTTCAACTTCTTAATATGGTGGAAGATGGCATGAACATCTGGGGTTTATGTCACTTTATTCTACTTAAACTTCCACAGACCTTTACTTCAAAGGATGGAGATATAATAGGACTTCAGAGTGTCATTTTTATTTTTTTGTTTTAATATGTGTAGAGTCCATTTTAACTGGTTATCAACATGTTGGTTTCTCACCAAAGAACTATGTGGGTATGGGTGCGGGTGGGGGGTGTTTTTTTTAATGAGGGGGAGGTTTTGTATTTGAGGAGATTATGATGAGTGAGTTGTGGTTACATTGAGGTAGGCTTATATTCAGGTACATGGCATAATGATGTTGCAGTGTGCTAGGACTCTTTAGTTCACACACATAGTGAATATTTACTTTTTTCTAACTGTTTTTTTTCCTGGGTGGGGGTTAATTTCATTGGGATTTTATTCAGATTCTTTAGACTGTTGCTTTACATATAGCAGTTTGATTATATACTGTCACTTTTTTGAACTCTGACCATATTAAGATGTATGATCTCACTCACTTGGGGATCCTTGATAGGTTTAATTCCATTGGGTAAATATTGCAGTGATTGGTGCAAATGATGGTGTGTTAGGACTCTTGGCTCACATTCATAGTGAATATTTACTTCCTTCCAACTAATTATCTTCCTCCGGGGGGGATTTTTATTTCCATTTTGTTTTATTCAGATTCCTTAGACTGTTACTGCACATATAGTAGTTTGATTATACACTGTCATATTTTTGAACTCTGTACATATTGGGATGCATTATTCCATTTACTTGGGGGTCTCTGACAGGTTGAATTCCACTGGGTTATATTATAGTGATTGGTACATTTTGAACCCTTAACATATTAGGATGAATGGTCTCATTTATTTTCTTAGGGGTCCTTGACAGGTTTGTTTTGTAATTTGACTCTTATACTGACAATTGATATTATCTTGTATAATATCATACTACAGCACTGAAGATCTTAAGGTTTACGGAATATAATAACTAGGTAAGTGTATAATTGGGAAAATGTCTCCAGATGGTGGTTGAGCTGAACCAGCCTGAGCACTAGCTCTGTTCATTTATGTTTATTTTATTTATTTTGTTTGTTTTTGCTCATTTTATTTTGTGTATGTATAGATTAGTTTAGGTCGTAGAAGTGAGTTAGACTAGGGTGAGAGATATTTTGCTGTTCGATTGAGTACCACGTAATGGAGTATTCGGCTTTTCGGTGCGTGTACTGCCGGTGTGTTTACTGCCGATTTTAGAGTGAATGGCCGTGGAGTTGGGAAATCATGAGTCGTGGGAAGGACTTTTACTGCTTTAGTGCTGTAGCTGTATTGGAGTACCTCTGAGCTGTGTGAGAGGACTCCACTTTGATTTTTCTTTTAACGCTGCCCCCCCCTTTCTTTAGGGGAGTTTTAGGCATTAAACTGACCGCTTCCCGACAGCAGTGTGGCAGACTGTGGAGTCGGGGAAGTTTTTCATTTTTCTTTGCTGGATGTACCTTTTGGAATTGGAGATTAGCGGGGAAGATGTTTTGTATTCTTCTGGCTGGATGTACTTTCACTTTGGAAGAGAACAGGGGCAAAGAATTGGAGTTGGAGTGTTGATTTGTATATGGAGGTCTCTCTTGGATTTTCTGGAGGATTGAGCTGCAGTTAAGAAATGTGCTGACTTCTAATTTGCTGTGGTGCAGAGGTTCCCTTAATTTGTGTTAGGGAGTCAGGGGTCAAATTTTGCTGTGGTTTGGGGGGTTCTAGGCTGTGGACTGGCCGGGGAGTTGACTGGTGGGCTTAGGGTCCTCTGTGGTTCCCCAGGGGATCTACTGATAAGTGGATCCTGGCTGGTGGCTCCTTTTATCACGGTGATTATTTTTGACTCAGGCCCAGCACATAGGGTTCTTTTGTGCCTGGCTGAAGTGGATTTCCGGGACTCCTTGAGTGGATTCTGGCATGGAAGGAATAGTTATGTGGATGGCTACCTCCAGTGTCCAATAAACACTAAATACGGTCAGACGTTTTTTATTTCTGCTTATTTCTAGTGACTTGGACTATATTTCTTGACTTTGTAAGCAGTGAGAGCATGTATATCTCTTTTCCAAGCTGTGAGAGAGCTTGGATATTTCTAATCATTTTACTCAATACTTGAAGTTTGTTTTATTTAATGTTCTGTTGGTTTTTATGTATAAATACTTTTTAAGTACATATTTTCTTTTAGCTCCCTGGGTAGTGAGAGAACCTTGGGAGCTGTATGGTTTATGTTTTAACTGGTGTCTCTTGTGAGACCTGGTTATTTATTATTTTTAGATTGAATGATTTAAAGTTTAGGTTGTTAGGTTTAGGTTTTTAATTTTAAATTGTTATATGTTGGGTTTGGGGTGTGTAATAGCTGCTAATTATTTTTATTATTTAGATAGTTGTTTTGGGGATTTCTGTATTATAATTATCTGTTTGGTTTATTTATTCTAGTGCTTGAGCTATTAAATGCCTGGGATGTCAGCTCCTGCAGTCGTGCACTATTAGCCCTCTACTCTTCATGCCCTCCGTCCTTTTTTCCTCCTCCTCTTCTCCAGTTTGCTACCTACCAATGGTGTAGGGCTTTGGGTATCACGTGTAAGAGTCGGAGGTGGGGGGTGCGAACAGTGGAGAGTGAATGAGGGGTGCCATCACATTGGGTAGTAGGTTCCAGGAGATGCCCTGGGGTGAAATGGAACTCAGAGAGGGGGGGTTTTGTGTCTGGTTTCCATACCCAAAGGCATTACTGATTGTAGTAAGCAGATGGTTCGGGCGGTCTGAGAGGTTTGTCCAACTCGAGCGGTGATATGCAATGCCAGGTCCATTAAAAACAAGACTGCAGTTATTGCAGATCTTGTTGAAACAGTTCACCTGGCTTGCATCACTGAGACCTGGCTGGATGAAAATTCTGGCCCCACTTTGGAGGCTCTAGTTCCAGCCGGGTACTCGGTGATACACCGCCCAAGATTGGATCGCGGGGGAAGGGGGGCTGCGGTCTGTTTCAAGACCGAACTGAACTTCACGAGTGTACTAGTTGAGGAGGCAGAGTCGTTTGAGTGTACTGTAGTAGCAGGTGTAGGTTGTCGGATTGCCCTCATCTATCTTCCACCCAGTGATGAGAAGCGATTCCTTCAGGAAGTCGCAGACTTTGTCATCGACATGACGTTGGAGTCGCCCAGACTGATGGTTCTGGGCAACTTTAAGGCCTGGGTCGATGACGAACTCTCACAATGTGGACAGCACTTCCTCCAGTTAATGACATCTCTGGGTCTTATACAGGTGGATACCACTGCGACTCATAAGTACGGATACTCTCTCGACCTGGTTTTCCTCCTAGGGATTGAGACCTCCAATTTAAGGGTGGAACCAGTTGCGTGGTCTGATCATTACACCATGGGGTTTAGTTTTAGCACCCCGTAGGCCTCCCCCTGTGGAGATGGTCAGGTACCGCCCTTTAAGAGATATAAGTTCTCAGAGCCTATCTGTGGTTCTTGACCTATCTTCCCTCTCTGTGACAAGTAATGATCCAGAGACCCTCATGTTGGCCTATAATATGGCCATCTCAGGGGCACTGGATGTCATTGCTCCAGTCCGAGTTTGTCCTCTTTCCCTTCGCCCTCGATCCCCATTGTTTGATGGGGTTTTGAGGGAGATGCAGCAACTAGGACGAAGGCTAGAGCGTCGCTGGCGGAAATCCGCCCTTGATGCCGACCGCCTTAGATTGATGGACCATTATCAAGTCTATCAATCCACAATCACCCGTAAGAAGGCAGAGTTCCTGTCCAGAGAGATTGTGGCAGCTCAGAACCGACCAGCTCAACTGTTCCGAACTGTGGACAGACTGTGCAACCCAGCCTGTCTTCAGGTTCAGAAAGCATTTTTGCAAATAGATTGTGATGATCTTGCTAGTTTCTTTGCTGATAAGGTGGCCGACAACAAGGCGGAGCTCCTCCCAGCACACTCTCTGGACTCTGCTTGTGATCAGCAGGAGGTCACTGTCCCTCGGTTTTGCTGGAGTACCTTCAGCCACCTTGACTTTGTGGATGTCATGTGGATCATCCAGGGTGTATGCCCTACATGCTGTAGTTTGGACCCTGGACCAACTTTCCTGATTTTGGGTTGTCTTGATGTTATCGGTCCGGTCCTAGCGAGGATAGTTTGATGCTCCTTGGAATCTGGGGAGTTTCCTAACTCTCTGAAAGAGGCGGTAGTGATACCTCTCTTGAAGAAAAATACTTTAGATCCAAACTGCCACGCTAACTACAGACCTATCTCTAACTTTCCCTTTTTAGGGAAGGTTATTAAGAAAGTAGTGGCAGCACAACTGGAAGACCACTTGACCATCCATGACTTCTACGAGCCCCTCCAGTGCGGTTTTTGAAAGAGACATAGCACCGAGACAGTGCTGGTTCAGGTGCTCAATGATCTCCTGATGGCTAGAGATCAGAAGAACCGTTCCATCTTGGTTCTTCTGGAACTATCATCAGCATTTGACACCGTGAACCATGGGCTGTTACTTAGCCGCCTGAGGTACATCTGTGGAATAACAGGGACTGTCCTCAGATGGTTTACATCTTTCCTCACTGGAAGAACTCAGAGAATGGTATCTGGAGTATTTTCATCAGATCCAGTTTCTCTGTCTTGTGGGGCTCCTCAGGGTTCGGTTCTGTCGCCAATGTTGTTCGCGGTGTATATGCTACCCCTCGGAGACATTGTAAGAAGGTATGGGCTGAGGTTTCATTGTTATGCCGATGATACCCAGCTCTACCTTTCTTTTGCACCTGACCAGGATAGAGCTCTCTCGATCTTTAATAACTGTCTCAAAGAAATCCAGGAGTGGATGGATTTGAGCTGGCTAAAGTTGAACTCTGGTAAGACTGAGGTGATGGTTGTGGAATCTGGTCATTGGACAGGAGGTTTGGGAAGTGGGTCACCCTCTGGACTTGTTCTCGGGGGTGTCCCCCTCCAGACCTCTAACCAGGTGCGAAACCTGAGGGTTATTTTTGATGAAGGGTTGACCCTGCATTTGCAGGTGTCGGCTGTCATCAAATTTTCCTTTTACCACCTAAGGAATATCTCCAGGTTTAAACATCTGGTACCGTCCAGCGACGTTCCCACCTGGGTCCACACCTTTGTGTCCTCGCACTTAGATTACTGCAATTCCCTATACCTAGGGCTTTCTGGGGTGGAAATCCACTGGCTGCAGCTGGTGCAGAACGCGGCGGCCCAGCTTTTGACAGGATCTTCTCGGTCCTGTCATTTTACACTGGTGCTGCGCGAACTGCACTGGCTGCCAGTTCAGTGGCAGATCACCTTTAAAGTTGGTTTGCTGACTTTCAAAGCCCTACATGGACTGGGCCCGGACTACCTGAAAGAGCTTCTGATTCCCTATTGCCCTGGGCGTTTGCTCCTCTCAGCCAGCGAGGGGTTGTTAGAGATTCCTAAGGTACGTTTGAATTTTTTGGGGGCCAGATCTTTTATGTTTGTGGCCCCACACTATGGAATTCTCTACCTCGTCGGTTACGGGAGTGCACGACTGTGGAGGGCTTTAAATCAGCCTTAAAAACTTATTTGTGGCACCAGGCTTATGGTGACCGATCATTTTATGTCATTTTATCTATGGTATTGTTTGATTTTAATGATTGTTCATTTATCTGAACTGTTTGATTTTATCTTGTACGACACCTTGGCTTTTTGAAAGGAGCCTTAAAAATAAAAATATTATTATTATTATATTGTATGAATATGTGAAACAATTGCCCACACTAGGGAAACTCTACTTTAAACCCTCTTTATGCCATATATAGAAAATTTCTGTTATATATTTTTTTGCTTGTTTTAACATACATTAATATCACATTTTAACATGTTCTTAAGTTAGTCTTGGATCTAAAGTTCTTGCTTTTCATTAGACTGTATTCATAAACCACACTGAGATATTCATAATTTATGTTAGTGGAGCTTTCTGCTTGAAGAGTCCTTATCTCATTTTGATGACATTTGACCTTCAAAGGCTCCTTAGTTTAAAACAAACTAGTGAAATGTGATTCATCTGAGTTAAACTGCTGTTATGGTTTACATACTAACATACTATTTGCCAGCAGATTAGGCCTTATGGTCTATCGAGTCTGCTCGAACCTCAGATCCCTAGTTGGGTGCCGAGGCCCTCCCCTCCCTTGTGTTCCGGAAACCCCTATCATCCATCCCCACCCCCCTGGGACAGGCCATCATCTGATACATCAACTTTCTGTGTCTGTCCCACCCTCTCTTGAAGCCCTCCACTGTGGATCTCTGAACCAGCTCGCCAGGCAGTGCATTCCAAGGGTCCACCACCCTCTCAGTGAAAAACCTCCTCCTCTTTCCCCCTCACCCTTCCACCTTCCAACTTCAAACCATGCCCTCTGGTGATACCTCCCTGCTTTAGTCTAAAGATCCCCTCCATGTTTACCCTATTTATTCCCTTGAGGTACTTGAAGACCTCAATCATGTCTCCCTGTCTCTCCTCTCCTCCAATGAAAACAGTCAGAGCTCCTCAAGTCTGTCCTCATACGTCAAATCCCTTAGCCCTCGTATCATCTTAGTTGCCCTCCTCTGTACCTTCTCCAGGAGCTGTATGTCCCTCTTCAAGTGTGGTCTCCAGTACTGTATACAGTACTCAAGGTGTGGTCTAACCAGTCCATTGTACAGCGGCAGATTCACTGCCTTGCTCCTAGAGGTGATCCCCCTTACGATGCATCCCAACATCCTGTTTGCATTGCTAGCCACGCTCCTGCACTGCTCAGAGTTATTCATACATGCATCCACCATGACCCCTAGGTCTTTTTCCCCTATTGAGTCCTCCAGCGCCTCCCCTCCCAGGGTGTACCTGTGTTTAGGGTTTCCCCACCCAAGATGCAACACCTTGCACTTGGTGATATTGAAATTTAATTTCCATGTGTGAGCCCAGCTTTCCAGGGTGTCCAGGTCCCCTTGCAGGCCAACCTCCCTCTTCTTCCTCAACTACTGCTCCCATCTTGGAGTCATCAGTGAAGAGACTCATTTCACACCCTATACCCTCCCTGATGTCTGATATGTATACATTAAACAGGATCAGACCCAGGACCGAGCCCTGCGGTACCCCACTACCAACCTCTCTAGGGTTCGAGAGCTCCCCACAGACCACTACTCTCTGGGTGCATCCAGCTAGATAGTTTTCAATCCATCTGACTATCAAAATGAGTATTTTAAACCAATGAGAATTCTTTCTGGGTTTTTTATGTATGTTCTGGGTGTTAATAATATGGGATTTTCTAAATAACTGTCATAAGTTTCTGAGGAAGAAATTGGTTAGTCTGAAAGCTTAGGCACTTTATTCCTTTTGTAACATCTAAGTTGGTCCAATAAAAGGTATCAAACCATTTGCTTCTGGATCTGTTCTTACAAGGACCAATACGGCAACTAAACTAATAAAAGATAAATCATAATTTTGAAATACAGAAATATGTGAAGACTACTGCATCTCCTCTGTCCAGTTTCACTGGAATAAAACCATACATTAAAGCCATTGTCCCAAATCCGTGAATCACACAGCACTAACTGCAGTGTAGTTCCAAATTCAGGACCATAAGGAACCCTAACCTTGCTAATGTAATCAGCATTTTCCATTATACAGTAACACAACTCTCTTAAAAATCGTATTCCTGAGCAGACATTTTCTGAGATAGAAATAATGTCAATGCAAAGGTGAAATGTATCGACCCGAGAAAAAATATAAACCCTGGCAAAACTTAGCCAGGAATTAACTCTCTTATTAAACATCGCTAGAATATTATATCTACCCTTAAAAAAGGGTGAAAAAAAACATCAAGCATGCCAGCGGGGCATAACTGTAAATTATGAATGATCAATAATTTATTAAAATAAAAAAGAAACTCCCCTGAATGTGTTTGTTTCCAAGGCACCTGACTGTGAGACATGCTTTACAAAATAAGAGCATCTAACAAGCGGGGAAAAGGAGTGCTCTGACTGGTTGCAAGCACACTTTCAATCTAGTAAATATATCAAAGACTAATAATAATAAAGATAACATTCCTATGGGATCACAGTGTCATCCTCGGTACTAGCACCTTTTTTGACATTTAAGGAGGTAAGTGCTTAAATTATAGCCAGAACTAGATGAGTGAAGTAAAAGTAATTCCCCACCAAGAACATAAAGTGTGGCATCTTTATTTGACTAATAATTTAATCCCTGAGGCAGACTATGCCATAGTCGAAACCTATCAGATTTCTGCACTTTTTGCCTTTATGTCTGTTCACATTAGCCAAATAAAGCTGTAGCACCTAATTTCCTTGGTGGTGAGTTTTACTTCTCGGAGTCAGTTTTGGCTAACAGTTCAGCATTTACCACCATAAAAGTCAAAACAAGGGGCTATTGAGTGTGGCACCATAATCCCACAAAGATGTTATCTATGTTTGGTTACATACCAGTTTGTTTAGATTGCCAGCCCCCAAATGATAAAATCTTCCTTAATAGTTAAATGTGACAAAATTCGGGCTATGAGATCTCTCAAGAATACCTTTGTCACACTAATTATAATATACACCATCGTGTTCTAACAATCAATACAACCCAACAATATGACTGGTTGGCCTGGACACACTATGGATAATCAGAAACTGAAATTGCAGGAATTCTCTCTCGACACACCAGCTAAGATTTTGTGTACTGTATGTTAATATGACTTCTTCTTTCAGTTGTAAGACTGGTCTCACATGCATTCTTAGGGTATGTGTGGTTCTAATACCATAAATGTGAGATCTTTAAAGCCCCATATCCGCTTTTTTGGACAGGGATGCTGAAATCAGCCCTGGAAATTAAACCAAACCAAGTTGATCTAACTTCCTGGATAGAATTCCACACTTGCATCTGAAAACCAGATACAATTCCAGCTGTTGCAGCAGAAATTAACGTAAACATGGGAATTGTCACAAACTGCGTTGGGATGTCTGTGAATATGTCACAAGGATCCTGATGCATTTGCAAGGATGCAGCATCTGAAAAAGGCAGAAGTGCTGCATCCAGTTCTTTACAAATCCCACCCTAAGAATGCAAGTGAGAGCACTCTTACAGCCATACACGGTTATGGCTTATTCGGTATGGAAAGTAGCCCCTTGAAAAATGTTGCTGTGCACATTCTAAGGTGTTGCGCATGCTCTTAAAAAATTGTGCATGGTTAATCACCAAATGGACCTATGACCCTGCTCGCACTAACTCCTTCCACTTTGTTTTCTTCAGGCGCGATACACTTGGTAAATACTGAATGTTGTCTTTTGTGCTATAGGCTTATTTTCTTCTTCTGCTATCAACTTTTTCTGATCAGACATTTGCTATGATAAAATCACCGCTGACATTTTTGGTTTTGCTAGTTTTTAGAAATTTTTACCAAGTGACACACATGATCTGAAGAAAACAACTCTAAGGTAAGAATCACAAAATACTGAAAATTATGACATAAATTATCACAAAAACCATATACAACAAAACATTAAATATGGGTGATTATACACAACTTGCCTTGTGTTTCTGTCTCAGAGTTGAGATAACAGCATGCTGTCGAGGTCCATATGCTGTTATCTCAACCCCTCGATGGAAACACAGGCTTGTTGTGTATAGTCACTCATACATTATTCCTTACATTGATTTAGTGCAATTAATAATATATTGTGATGCACCCTGTGGCAAGGCATGCCTGGGCCATGCATGTGGCACTGCCACCACCTTTAGTAAACCAGTGCAGCGTGGTAAATTGCTGTTCAGGGGCAAATGCTGGAGACATTCCAATCGACTGAGCTAGAAGGACTTTGGCTCTTGGTGGGCTCAAAACTAATTTCTCAACCACATGGGGAGTGAATAACCAGTCCAAGTTTAACAGAATAACACAGCTATGGTAACAACCAACCACATGCAGGAAAGAGGGTTATTGCAAATTTGACTTTAAACATGGCCATCTTAGATGCCCTCCTAGGCAAGGCCAGATCTACCCCTTCCCACCTGGTATCAGGTTTTAAACAAACCCAAATGGGAGCTCCCTTAACTCAGTCCCTGGGTACTGCTGGTGTAGAATCATTAAAGGATTACAGATGTTGTCACGGGTTGGCTGGCATTGGTGCACTTTAAGCAGAGCAACGTGCTCAATCCCCCAAACCCCACAGGACATGCAATCGCTTAAATGGCAGAAAACCCCTCAAAATGGGGTATTTGTAATCCAAATAGCAAAACACGGTAAAACAACAGGTGCATGAGACAATGCTGCACTATGGTGTACTCACAGTTCCCGGACCCAGATGGTTCCTCCTGATGCAGCAGGCCACTGGATCTCTGCTCCCCCAGGGCATTCACAATGCAGGCAGGCTTCCTCCCTCTGCTCTGTGCTGAACTGGCTACTCTGGTCAATGACTGCGGGCTCTTAAAAACCTCGTGTCACTTTTTCCAAACTGCTGAGACTCCAATCTGACCCTCACACATCCTTGCTGCCAAGACCCTAGGTTAAAGGCAACTCAGTTCCATGCTGTAGTGCCTGCTACAGGATCGGGATCAGCAACCTTTGGTCTTTTTCTCCATGCTGGATCTTCAGCATCACCCACATAGTGGCTTGCAAGTGGTTGCCCTTCTCTTTCTCTGGAACTCAGCTGCTCTGCCTATAGTTTGCCTTCCACTTTTCAGGCCTGGAATGGCACAGATTGCACCCACTCTCAGCACTGTAGACCTTTCCACCACATGATCTAAACCAGATCTGCCCTCCTCCAGCACAGTCCTGACTTTATAGGTCCTGCTCACAGTCCATCTTGATTTGTGCCTGGGACTGTCACTCCAAAAACTCGACAGCCCACAGGACACAGAAAAGTCACCAAAACCTGATGATGCCCCTCCTTTCTCTAGAAGCCTCCCAGAGTCCCTTCACCTGCGAGGTTTCTGAGCACAGGTGCAGGCTTGCCTGAGCAGGTCTGTTACCCTACCTTCTCCCATACGTAGATACATCCCTGCATCCAGCTGGCACAGCTCAGGGTCTGGGTCATTGTGCATAGCACAGTCCTCGTGCCAACTAGGCCAACTAGGAGCCTTGTGCACTCTCTGTGTTCTGGCACCAGTTATGTCCACTGGCAGTGCAGGGCTGTCTGTCATGATCTCACCACTGGGCCCTTCACCAGGATTGGCAGAGTCAGCTTCTTTCTCAGTAATAGGTAGTGTCTCTTCATGTTCAAATTCTGGGGGCCCAATCCTTGTATCAGGGCCTGCTAAGGGAGCCATCCTTCCGGGTTGAGTAGTTTTTATGTCCTCATCTTCTGAGCCTTCACTGTCCGGAAAACAGGTAGGCCATGGTTCCTTTACCATTTCCTGACTCCATGTGTGGCGCCATTGCACCTTCAGATTTTTAGTGTCTGCCTGGCCACTTGAGGAGGAAGTTCAAGTAGGGGCTTTGCTTCAGCAAGTTTTCCTGTCAGTGGTTCTGGCCCCATGATAAGATTTCAGTGGGTTATTATGCATGATTACAATCTGTCATTTATAAATAACAGTTCATCAACAGCAAATCTTGCCCTGATGGCCACCTTACCTGAAATGCAACAAAGAAGCTTGGAGTCCTGTTCCCACAAATCCACATATCAGTAGAGAAGTTAAGATACATGGCCCACTCAAGCCATTAACATAGCATATTCTCAGTTTTATTCATATGTCCATCCTGTTACATTGGTTGCCAACGTTTTGCTAGCTGAACAGCTTTTTCAAGGCAAAACAGAGTCTGGACACACAGCCTCAGGCCCTAGGTGAATAATGCCTAAGTAATTTTAGATATTTGTAATATACAGCTGCTTTTCTTACATGACTTGGCTCCCACACCCTATTATGGGGTGCCAATAATCCTCATAATAGGATGTGGGAGCCAAGCGGGAGGGCGCATGATGCTGTGCAAGCCCTTATAATGTAAAAGAAAAGCAGTCATGAATAAAGTACGTCATTAACTAAAAGAATATTCATGTAAGAAAAGCAGCTCTAATAATGGCTTGAGTGGGTCATTGTTGTTACCTTCTGTGCAGGTAACAGCTGAACACAGAGACCTTCCTAATCACTTGATATGAGTCCTTGATTCATAGCTGCAGCTGGGGGCAAACTTGATTCTTAGAAACATAGACAATGACAGCAAAAGAAGCCCAATGGTCCCTCCAGTCTGCCAAGTTTCCTATTTAGCCCTGGGTCCTACAGTCCCTCCAGGGTCCTAGCCCTCCCCAACAGAAACATGGACAAAGGTGGCACAAAAAGATCAATGGGAATGCATAGGTTCCTGCATAGATTTGAACCACCGATCATTTGCCTGCTAAGCAAACACATTTGTTGTGTGCCAAACCCACACCCAGTCTCCCTCTGCATAAACTTGGCTAGTTACCTTAAGGTCATACTGCTCTTTCTGCTTACCCATGGCCTTCTCTTGGGGCCTCTTTACTGCTACAGCCACCATACTGAGGTACCCTGCTACCTTAGTCATACATCTGCAGGATCAGTGTAGCTCCCTGGACATCAGCCCCATGAGCAGCTCCACTTGGAGTCTGATTTCATAGTCAAACATCACCATAAATGGAGTACACCCTGTTGTGGACTGAACACTACTTCTATAAGCCAGCATTATATACAGAAGCAGACTATTCCATTCAGCCTGATTATCTCACACAAAGGAGGGCAACACAGCTAGGAGTGTGTAGTTCAGCCACTCGACCAGTCCATCTGACTGTGGGTGGTATGGAGTGGTCCTGGTTTTGTGTATATCTAGGAGTCTGCACACTTCCTGGAGCAACCTAGACTCAAAATTCCACCCCTGGTCCATATTTCATCAAAATCCTTAGCAACTGTTTGAGCCTTCTGATCAGGCAGTCAGTGGATTCAGTCCATTATAGCTCACCACTACTAAGATATACCTCCTCTTTCTAGTAGTCAGTGGCAAGTGGCCCCCAGCATATCCATTGCTACGCTCTCTAAGGGCTGACTAATTTGGAATGAGACCATGGGCTCTGGGAGCAACATCTACAGCTTTTTGGGACCTATAAATCAGGATGACTTTATGCCACTCCTTAATGGACTCCCTGTATGCTGTCCAGTAATACCTGACCTATATACTATCTATGTAAGCTTCGCAACCCCTAAGTGTCCCCCAGTGGTGGTGTCATATAATGTTTTAAGGACCTCTAGAACCACCTCACTTTGGGACTACTATGTGTTTGTGATCAAGCCTATCTCCTTATAGTCAGCCTTCAACACCAGTAGTCCATGCTGTACCTGCTGGAAGTAAGGTCACAACACTTAGTACTTGCAAAGTTCAAGGTTATGTTGGGCCTCTTTGGGGAATACAATAAGTGCTTTCTCCAACAAGAACATCAGTCTGATGACCACTTGATCTTTTTGTTGGTGGCCCAGCAATCTTGGCCATTCTGTGTTCTCTTCCATTTTGGACGGGGCCAGAGGTTCAGCACATTCAAGGGTAAGGAATTCTCCTGGTACTGTGGCACTCGATGTCGGCCTCTGGGATAAGGAATCTGCATTATTATGCTGCTTTCCTGGGTGATGTATGATTTAATAATCGAACTGTGTCAACTGTTCCAGCCAGTGAGCAAGCTGTCCTTCAGGCTCATGTAAGTTGCTTAGCCAGTGGAGTGAGCCATGGTCCATACTTATCATAAATGTATTTCCAAGCAGGAAGTGACAGAAATGGTGAATAAACTTTGCAGCAGCTACCAGCTCTTTCCCTATCATTGTATACTTGTGCTGCACCTTGGTTAGAGCCCCACTGACATACGTGACCACTCTCTCCTTGTTGTATATCACCTGGACCAACACTGCTCCAATGCACACCTCGCTGGCATTGATGTTGAGGATAAACGGCAGTTGTGGGTTGGGATATGCTAGGCAGGGTGCAGAAAGCAGTCATCAATTCAGTTCCACAAAAGTATCCTGGCAGGAGTCTGCCCAAAAGAATTGTGTCCTCTTCTCAGTGAGCTTGTGCAATGGCTTGGCAATGGTGGCGAGCTTCCCAATGAACTTTCTGTAGTATGACACCAGTCCCAAAAAGCTCCTCACCTCTGTTACTGAACAAGGTACTGGCCAGGAGCCAGGACTGCACTGTCTCCACTTTGTTTGGGTCTGTTCTCACTCCACCTGCTGAGATGCGGTGTCCCTGATACTGTACTCCACTGCAGAAGAGGTTACACTTAGACGACTTCACTGTCAAGTTTGCAGCCCCTTGCTTCCTAAGAACTGCATTCAGCTTTGAATATGCTTTTGAAAAGTTCTGCCAATGACTGTTATGTCATCAAAGTATACCAGGCATGATGCCCCTTGTAAATCTGTCAGCATGACATCTATCAAGCATTGAAACATCCCTGGAGCATTACACAGTTGAAACAGCATGATGTTAAACTCAAACAGTCTTTGTTTCAGTTGAGAATGTGGTCTTCAGCTGGTCCTCGGGGCAAGTCCTGTTTGGAAAACCAGCAATCCTTTGCCACCAGATAGAGAGTGTTGTTGGTAGTGGGTATGCATCCTTCGTGGTAACCTCATTCAGGCAGCCATAGTCCATGAACACGCATAAGCCCCCATCCTTCTTCAGTACCAGGACTACTGCGGTGACCCATGGGCTTGTGGAAGGCCAGATATTTCCCTGGTCATCCATCTGTTTCAGTTGTTATTCAAACTCTCCCTGATAATGGTGTGGCATCCTCCAAGGTCCTTGTTTGATCGGATGGTTGTTTCCATGGTTAGTCTGGTGCTTGGTTAGCCTAGTACATCTCAGGTCATAATTCTACATACTGAATACATTGGCACAGTCCCACATAAAAGCCCAGGCTGCTCACATCTGCTCTAGTATCAGTTTTCATTCCTCGAGCTGGAGTTTTTGAGATAAGGTCTGTTCTGTTCAACTTGGCCCTTGTTCTCCATTTGGGGTTTTAAGGGGTCTGGTTTGCAGGTCTTGAACTGTGGTTGAGTCTTTGGGCAATATCGTCACCCCAGAGTGGAAGGTGCCAATCACCATCCATGGTAGATGATCTGCAGCTCTGTCATCACATTGGCAACCCACACTGGTGCTTGTCTCTGTTGTACTCTATTCATTGACTGAGTTATGAGGAAGTTGTAGGACTGTCTGCTCAAACCCTGCTGTAGCTTCTTCTGCATAAATCAAAGACGTGTGAGTACTGGCCTAGCCAGTCAGAGAGTTTGCAAACAAGTTTTCCTGTTAAATTATAATTTGTGGTTAAGTTCAAACTTCTCTGTTTTGGGTTACAAATTGTTCTTGTATAAGCGTTAGCCAATAAAAGTCAGACAGGTGGGCTGAATTGCAAGCTTGCTTTTAAAGTACAGTAAGTGCACCAGTGCAAAATGCTGTGCAGCACATGACATTAGGGCGGCGACTGTGTAGTTTACCTGGGAACACAGTAGTTTAATTGAACTGCAGTTTAAAAGTCAAGATGTTTGAAGTGTATTGTAAAACTGTAGGGATCTGCTACTGTGTGTGGTGGGAGGCCTTACAGTAAGTAGGTCTTGCTTGGGACAATTGTGTGTTGATGCCAGGAGGGCCTGGTATACATCTCTGAGTAGAGCCCAGTGAAATCAGAGACTGCTTGCTAGTGGTGAAACACTGCATTATTTTAAATTGTTGTTCTTGCATATTGCTGCCAAAGTAGCAGCATAATTATTGAATTGCATAACCCCTATTCCTTTACAGGACCTGTTCTCCCAATTAATAAAGTCCTGCCATTAGTTTCTTAACAGTGAGGCAGTGAGAGACGTAAGGGTGGAGGATTCATTGGCTGGCAGTGATCATCAAACGGTGTGGTTTAATATCACAATGAGCAGGGAGCCAGCGGGATCAGCAACAAAGGTAGTAGATTTCAGGAAGGCGGACTTTGGGAGAATGAGGTAATTGCTGAAGGGGAGACTCGAAGGAATAAAACGGGGACGGAGACAGCGCAGAGATCGGATATAATAAAGCAGGGAATCATGGAGGTGACAGAAATGTGCACCAGGCTACAGAGTAAGAAGAGTAGGATAGAGAGGCCATGCTGGCTGAACAGTGAGGTGACAGAGGGGGTGAGGGCAAAAAGAGTGGCGTACCTGAAGTTCAGAAGGACAGAGAAGGAGGAGGACAGGGAGGAGTACACCAAATAGTCTAAGGAGGTGACCAAGAGGGTAAGGGGTATGAAAGCTACTAGGGAACTCAGACTAGTGCAGGGAATAAAAGGAGGGGAGAAAGACTTTTTTTAGTTACGTCAGGGAGAAAAGGAAGTATGGGGAGGGGAAATTGTTTAACCAGGAAAGGCACATTAAGCCAGAGCTTGTTTCCAGGTGCAACCTGGGAGCACAAGGAAGTTAAGTGACTTGCTCAGGGTCACACAATATGCAAGTGGAAGCTGTGGGATTCAAACCCAGGTCTGGTCTGCTTGATGTCACCAGATTTGCAGCTCAGAGCCTTAGACCACTGCGCTATACTGCCTTCTAGAGCGGGGACAGCATAGTGAGAATAAAAGGGGGAGGAATGGGTGGTAAGGAAAATAAGAAGCAATTGAATGAGTATTTCTGCTCAGTATTTACAAGAGAGGAGGGGAGTCCTTTACCACCCTGGTTGGGAAGGAGGGGGGATGGGGGGTGTGAGGTAACAGATGGCAGGATAGAGGGTAGCAGAGTTGTGGAGGGTCTGAGGGTGCTGAAGGTGAACGAAGCAGTGGGGCCAGATGGTATCCACCCCAGGGTGCTGTGGGAGATGGCAGAGGTTCTAGCGAACCACTGGCAGACTTGTTCAGCACCTTCCTGGAAGTGACAGAGGTGCCACTCAGGACTGGAGGATGGCCCATGTGGTTCTGTTACATAAAAGCGGACCAAGGGATGAGCCAGGGAACTATAGGCCAGTCAGTCTGATGTCCATAGTGGTGAAGCTCATGGAGACGATAGTAAAAGAAAGGCTGGTGGCATTCCTGGAGGGCAGTGACCTGCAGGACGGGAGGCAGCACAGGTTCATTTTGGGGAGATCCTGCCAAACCAATCTTATACAGTACTATGACTGGGTGACTAGGGAGCTGGATGGGGGCCATGCTATGGATGTGCCGTACTTGGATTTCAGCAAGGCCTTTGATTCAGTGCTCCATGGGCTACTAGGGGTGAAATTGTCCGGGGTGAGAGTGGGGACAAAAATGACATGTTGGATATCAATCTGGCTACAGATTAGGCTACAAAGGGTGGAGGGGGAGTCTCGGAGCCTACAGCTGTGATGAGTGGGGCAATGCAGGGTTTGGTGCTGGGTCCAGTGCAGTTCCGGCTATTCATCTTGGACATTGCATGGGGGTGGTGAGCAGGATTAGCCTGTTTGCCAACGACACCAAAATGGGGGCAGTAATAGATGATGAGGAGAGATGGATGCAACTACAGAGGGACTTGACCAAGCTAGAGGAATGATCAGGGAAGTGGCAGCTGGGGTTCAATGCGAAAAAATGCAAGGTGTTGCATTTTGGGGCTAGAAACCTAAGGAGGGAAAACTGGCTAGGAGGATCAAGCTAGGCAGCATCAAGGAGGAAAAGGACCTGGGGGTTTTGATAACAGTGAGCATGAACCATACTGCCCAATGCAGGAGAGTGTGGTGAAAGCAAACAAGATGCTAGGGTGCATAGCACGGGGATTCAAGTCCAGGCAGAGAGAGGTGATCTTGCCCCTCTACAGGGCGGCGCTGGTCAGGCCGCACTTGAAGTACTGTGTGCAATTCTGGAGGCCATACCTGAGGTGGGATGTCAAGCTGCTGGGGGGTGTGCAGCGGAGGGCAACGAGAGTGATTCAGGGGATGGAGGGAATGGACTATGAGATGAGGCTAAAGGAGCTGAATATGTGTGTACTGGAGGAGAGAAGGGAGAGGGGGGACATGATCGAAACCTTCAAGCACCTGAAGGGTATCAACAAGGGGGAGGCAGAGGGGGTGTTGAAACTAAGGAGTGGAAGAGAAACTGGGGGCACAGGCTAAGCATAGAGGGAGGGAGATTCAGAAGGGAGATGTGGAGGCATTACTTCACATAGAGAGTAGTTGCAAAGTGGAACACACTGCCAGAAGGGGTGATATCGAGCAAAAATGTGGTTGACTTTAAGAATGCATGGGACAGATTACAGAGGTGGGTGAGGGTGGGCGAGGAGGTCAACGATGGGAGGGAAAGGAGGATGGGGGAAGGGGCAGCTGCCTGGTAGGGAGCTAGCTGCGCAATCGAGCAGCCTTTGATAGACCAGTAGGTCTGTTCTGCTAGCACCTTCATATGTTCGTATCAAATTCTGATGTGTGAGTATATTATTAGAGATCTACTGTAATTGGTACAAAAATGTATTTGCTTAAGGTCGAAGTGTGGATACTAGTTCTGGTTGGTCTTAGGATGGTGTCCAAAAGTTATTGGTGAGGTCAGCTGGTAATGTATCAGAGCGGCAGTATCTCACTTTTTACCTGGCCTACTATTTCCTTCTACGAGTGGAAGCATTGCACAATTTTCTTTGTTCTCCTTCCAAACCAAACCCCATATGATATAACGAGCCCAGGCCCCTCAGCCTTGCTCAGCTCCAAATGGCTCACGGCGGAGGCAGAAACTGTCATGGTGACCCGGTTACATCTATAAAGTTCAGAAATCCTACTCCGAACCTGCCCATTTCCAGGGCACCTGTGCATCAGACTCTCTTTACAGCTTAAGACTATCTTACCTGCAGGGGAAAGCAGTGCTCCAATTGGTCGGGAACACTCTCTCGATCTGTGATGAAAGAAATGAGAAGGGCAAGAAACAGGAACAGGAAATGCATCTGAAATCATATTGACTATTTCATATCACACTAACAGAGAAGACGACCTCCATATTCAAATGGTTAGTGCTACACTAACCAGGTTACTGCCACGCTAACTGTGAATGGTGCCAGCCCATAGGGCAAGGCCATATTAAGAGGCACCTGGTATTCTGCATGGGACCAGTCACGTGACCACATGAAATATATGGCTGTACCTACACAAATGGGTGATACCCCATGCATGTGTGGTGCAGCAATATATTCAGAGGTTTCAGCAGCACTAAAAGCATCTGTCACAGCGCTGTCTAATGCTGCCAAAACCCTGCTGTTGACCTTGCACACTGTTGGTCGTCCTGTGTCTGCTGTATGCACAATCACAAATGCTTGTTAGATAGTGATCAGCCTGAGGTGGTGAGTCCTAACTACCATTCCAGGGCATTGGGGACTGGGTGGGGGGTGAGAAGAGGTGGGTCCTGAGCAGACAGGCCGGGCGGGGAGCTGGTGACCCTGGAGGGGCCCTATTGTTTGACTAATGTCGGGTACCGAGTGCTATATCACTATCAATACACAGTATTTCACCAGCAACAGTCTTGTATTGCTGCATAAACAGCACAGTTGGGTGATTGGGGGAGGCGACTAGCCATCAGAGAGGGGATCTGAAAGGGAACAGAGGGTGATCAGGGGGCTGTTGGACCATAGGGTTGGGGGACCAGATGTTACTTGACCAGGATGGGCACTGGGGGAACCATGCACACTTGCCAATGAGCCCATAACGGGCGTGCTAACAGTTACCTAATGCCTTGCATGCCCAATGGGCTCTTTAGCATACTAGGGCTGAATATGGCATACTGCAGCCCGGGTGCTACCCCATTTGGGGCACACTGTCTCCACTGGTCTCACTGGTGAGCCATATTCAGTTATGGGCTGTATCAGCACAGTGCATAGACACTATACAGAGCACTTGCATTGCTCCATATTCAGACAGCATGCTTCAGTCGGCGTGCACTAATTGTCTGAATATTGCCCCGAGCCACCCATGCAGTAACTGCCATGCAGTGCCTCTGTCTGCACCATGCAAATGGCGGGCTCTAAATACGAGGGGCAACATCTTTATAGCAAGTGGGAAGTCCCCTTTTCCAATCCAGATCACACCTCTCAAGTGCTTTGCATTAAGCATGGTGCTTTGCATTTCACAACTAAAGACATTCCCATGCCCTTCCTCCAACATATACAGTGCATTCCCTTATAATGCTGGTGTGTTTTCTGGATATGAAAACTTCACTCAAAAATGAAACTAACTTTATAGAAACATTCTTTAATACAAAATCTCTTAAAGCCAGTGCTTGCATTTTTATTCTTCTTCTTCAGGAATTCTTTGCTTCCTCAGAAACTCTGATGTGGCAGCAAAGATGGGCTGTCCTATGTAGACTTTTTGCAGATGCAGACTGACACAGTAGGTTAATTCTGAGCTTCGTCTTTTTTGGAGTGCATTTTCTTGGGGTGAAATTAAAGAGAATCTTTCAACAAACAGCAGGTTTAAAAGCTATAATTATTAAACTTGATGTATAAATCGAATAAGCAATGATCTGATAAACTATGCAGACAATAACCGCTAGTGAGAAGCAGGACTTCCATAACTCACTCATGGCTCAGCCATTTGTGAGTTACAGTCCTGCCCCCTCACACTTAAAGAGAAAATACCTATTTTTAGTCAGGCGATTGCATATCCCCATAGCATGCATTTTCTCACTGTCTTCCACTATATGTGCTGTATAGCTTGATATGCCATCTCTGTTCTAAATCAGCATTCAGTTTATTTCTGTATTATTTTGTTTGTCCTACCCAGGACCACCTTGTAAATGAGCACTGCTCACTGGAGCTTATTTCTCCATGTAAAGCAAATAAAATACAAATAAAAGATTTGTAGATATATAATATTTCATTATGTACCACACTAGTTCTGAATACATTGGGTAAATAAAGCATGCTGTTTTGGGATGAATAATATTTTTTTTTTCACTTAGAATATGTAATTTCCCTTAGACCACATGCTTTCACTGAGAACAGTTTATTTCCAGTTAGAATATGGAAACAACACAGAGAACAATGGGCCAGACAAAGAGTTACAGTGGAAAGAAATAGAGCATACTGGATGGGCAGCTATGCACAGCCAGTGTGTTCTGCCACAGAGGGGTCCTGATTCCCTCTGACCTTGAGAGTGACACTCGAGAGGTCCATGGCAATCAGAATCCCTCTGTGGCAGAACACACTGGTTGGCCATAAAGTTGCTCATCCTGTATTTTTAATAGTGTATAGCATTATGTGAAATGCACACACAGCAGTTCCTTCGCTTTCAGAATGAAACTGATTTGTGCCTTCTCTAGAAGTTTCAGAATGCTGTTATATCACAGAAGGGTACAATCACATTCCATGATCTTTGAGCTGTGGTACAACAGCATTTTGAAAGGGGATGGAATTCTATGCAGAACAATGCTCTACTATACAGAATAAATAGTTTTAATCTAAAACAATGTAAAACACTAATAACAGCAATAAAATTAGTGTGGTATACACAGTATCAAATACATAATAATTTGCAGTAGAATGACACATTTTATCGCCACATGAGTGGTATCACCTTCATAATCAACTCATAGCTTCACCACTCGTAAGTTATGGGTCTTACCACTCACTAGTGGAGATACTGTGTTATTCCACTACAACCCATGATATATTCCCCGTATATCACCTATACTCCATTCAAGCGAATTGGGTATCAGTAATATATTGTGTAATATCACATAATATCACAATATGTCGCAAAATAGTGACCAATCAGGATGCAGGATTTCCTTGACTCACTTTATAAATGGTAATGATTACTTGGTTCTCTGTGGAGATGCTCCATGGATATTGCACCTACTATTTGCTCAAAGTCTCATCTCCATGAATTTGTCTAATAACCGCCAATGACTTTCTGGATTGGTTGTTACGTCTTGGCTTTGGTGACGCTTATCGAATTTCTAAATTCAGTTAGCCTAAGGATATGAAGGAATAACCTGCTAATGTGGTGATTGGAAGGGGTGCACTAAATTCTCTGTGTTATCTGTTGTATGCCATAAAGCAGTAGCAGCACCCCTAACAAAAAAAGCCATTTAAAGTTTGTGAAGGAGCAACGGTTGAGATGCTAAGTTTGTGTTAGTTTAATGTGATGATTATATGACTAAGGCTGAAGGCTAAGATGCTTAATCAACATCAGAAGGTAGTTTTCCTGAGAATCCTCTGGCTAACTGAATGTTCTTACTGTTATGCAGCTTTTTGAAACCATGATGTAGCCCACCCCTCCCCAATGTCTAGGGGTATGAATGGTGGCAATGCCCATGGGGAGGGGGCGGCCACAGCAGAAACCACAAAAGAATGACTTATTCCAGGTCCCTCGGAGGTGATGAGTTGCAGCTGGCTTCCAGGTGCTGGGCTAGAACAAAAGTGTTGGTTAGTAGCAGCAACAGTCATTGCAAAGAACTGAAACAACACTGCAGATGCAAGGAAAACAATGGGATCCCATTTACTAACAAGCAAAAGTCAATTCCTTGGAGCAGTAGTTGATCACAGTTCAGGGGGAAAACATATTACACTGGACCGACATGGTCACACAAATGCAATAGTCCATAATGTCCATAATGTCTAAATTGCACGTGTCCATTCCACAGGGCATGATCCACATGACCCCTTTACATTAGGCAGCTTAGTTTATGCAAAACAGCAAAATTTGATCCTGTGGGGTTACATCTTTCACAGTCCCACAAGACCCACACTTTCACTTCCAGCTCAGAACAGGCTAGCCTCTCACCTCAGGGCTGCTATTCCCTTTATCTCCACAGAGAGCTTGACCTTTGGGGCTAGGATCCTATTGGCCTTTTACCTTGGGGCTGCTATTCCCTGCTCCCGATGGCTTCAACTTCAAAAACTCCCTTCAGGGCAACCGTCCCATGAAACTCCAGGTGGCAGCGTCACCATAGCTCTCCATCCAAAACACTCACTCCCTGATGCTACTCCCTTAACTGCGACATTCCCCTGTGCTCTACCTCGGGCCTTGCCTATAGCACTCACTCCAGCTACTTGGCCTCGTACTCCTACCACAGAGGGATGATATCTATCCCTCCCCATTGCTGGGGAAGCCCTTACAATGGCTGCTGCCAAATCTGGAGCAGGATCGGTGTTAAACATAGAAGCATAGAAACATAGAATTTGACGGCAGATAAGGACCGCTTGGCCCACCCAGTCTGCCCATTTCCCTGCCTACTGGATAGGCTGCAGATCCTAGTTAACCAGCAGCCTACTTCTTCCTACCCCCACCCCCTAGAATTGCCTTATGACTGTTCCATGCATGCTTGAATTCCACCACTGTTTTTGACTCCGACCTCCTCCGGAAGGCCGTTCCATGCATCCACAACCCTCTCTGTGAAAAAATGCTTCCTTAAAATTACCTCTGAGCTGCCCCCCATCTTCAAATTGTGCCCTCTTGTTCTTGCACCACTTTTTGAAAGATGCTACCCTCTTGGACTTTGTTGATTCCCTTGAGGTACTTGAAAGTTTCTATCATGTCCCCTCTCCTCCTTTCCTCGAGGCTATACATATTAAGCTCCTTAAGTCTCTTTCTATGTCTTCCGTGCAGACCCTGCACCATTTAATTGCCCTCCTCTGGACAGTTTCCATCCTGTCTATGTCTTTGTGAAGACTGGGTCTCCAGAACTGCACTCAGTACTCCAGATGGGGTCTCACCAGCTGTCTGTAAAGAGGGATAATAACTTCCTGTTTTCTACTGGTGATGCCTGTCCCTATGCATCCCAGTATCCCCCAGCCCTCCTTGCTGCCCTCTCACATTGTTTGCCCACCTTTAGGTCATCTGATATGACTACCCCAGGTCCCTTTCCATTTTGTTGTTGTTAGTATCTCACCCCCATTGTGTACTCTTCCCCTGGGTTTTTGTTTCCCAGGTGCATTACCTTGCACTTCTTAGCATTGAATCTAAGCTGCCATACATTTGACCATTCCTCTAACCTTGCCAAGTCCCTTCTCATCCTTTCCACCCCACCTTGTGCATCAACTCTGTTGCAGATCTTTGTGTCATCTGCAAAGAGACATACTTTTCCTTCCAGTCCCTCTGCAATGTCACTTATAAAGACATTGAAGAGGACCGGTCCTAATACTGAACCCTGCGGTACCCCACTAGTAACCCCCCTTTCTTCAGAGTGGACTCCATTTACTATTACTCTCTGTGTCCTATTCTCCAGCCAATTCTTTACCCAGGCTCTCATCTTGGGACCCTCTCCTAGACTAGCTAACTTGTATATTAATCTTTTGTGTGGGACTGTGTCAAATGCCTTGCTAAAGTCTAGGTAGGCCATGTCCACAGCCCCTCCCTGATCTACTACTTTGGTCACACAGTCAAAGAAATCTGTCAGATTTGTCTGGCATGACCTTCCTGCTGTGAATCCATGCTGCCTTGGGTCCTGTGCCCCTCTGGCCTCTAGATACTCGACAATTCTTTCCTTCAGAAGTGATTCCATCATTTTCCCTACCACTGAGGTTAAACTAACAGGTCTGTAGTTTCCTGCTTCTGCCTTGCTCCCACTTTTGTGAAGGGGAATCACATCTGCCCTCCTCCAGTCCTCGGGTACCACCCCATCCTTCCATGTTTTGTTAAACAGGGTAGTCAGTGGTGTCACTAATTCTACCCTTAGTTCTTTTAGAATTCTGGGATGAATCCCATCAGGCCCCATTGCTTTGTCCACCTTCAGTTTTAAGAGTTCTTTCAGAACCCTTTCTTCTGTAAATGGTCTGGTATCAACTTCTGCATCCAGAGTGTTTCTACTGTTTGTTTTAGGTACTTCCCCCTCTTCCTTTGTAAATACTGAGCAAAAATATTTGTTTAATATCTCTGCCTTTTCACGGTCACCCTCTGCCCACCTCCCCTTTATTAAGCCTCACTATCCCTACCTTGGTCTTCCTTCCTCTCTGATGTACCTATAGAAGGTTTATCCCCTTCTTAACTGAGTTGGCTATCTTTTCCTCAGTTTGGGCCTTTGCTGTTCTGACTGCCTTCAGCTTCCTTTTGCTTTAACTGATACAGTTCTCTGTCCTGCTCCTTCTGTGATTCCTATACTTCCTGAATGCTTTCTTTCTCTTGAACCTTCACTGCCACTTCATTTGAGAACCATAGTGGTTTCTTACATCGTTTCATTTTGTTTATTGCTTCACACAAGGCTTGTTACCTCTGTGATGGCAGTTTTATTATTCCCCATTGTTCTTCCACCCCTCCTTCCTGCCCATTTGCTAGTGCATTCCTTAGGCACTCACCCATTTTGGCAAAGTCAGCCCTCCTAAAGTCCAGTACTTTTGCTTTTGTATGGCTTGACTCTATTGCTGTGTTTGTTGTGAACCATACTGTTCGATGGTCGCTAGTTCCCAGATGGCTACCCACTTCTACATCTGTGATCCTCTCTTCATCTCCATTTGAGAGAACCAGGTCTAAGATTGCTCCCTCTCGAGTGGGCTCCAATACTAATTGTCTAAGGCATGCCCCCTGTAGGGCATCTAGAATAACCCACTCTTCGAAGTGGCTGCTGCAACTGCACTCCAGTTAACATCTGGCATATTCAGATCACCCATCAGCAATATCTCCCTTTTTCTGCCATACTAAGTATACTTTCCTCATTCCTTGTCCATTTACTTCCTCTGAAGAAGTCCTCTAACCCCTGCGGTTGAATTGCCATTGCGGTCTCCAAATTTACCCACAGTGTTTCTTCTCCTCCCTGTTTTCCTTTTGTTCTGTTGCTTTGATTCCTCCCTTATGTAAAGAGCTACTCCTCCTCCTCCTCCTCTTTCACCCTCTCTGTCCCTCCTGTAGATAGTGTATCCTGGTATGTTTCGTCCCGTCATGGTTTTGTGTGAACCATGTTTCTGTGACTGCTACGATATCCAGATGTTCCTCCTCCATCAAGGCCACTAATTCAGGAAGCTTGTTACTCAGACTATGGGCATTGGTACTCATTGCTTTCCATTTTTTGATGGCCTTACCTTCTGTTGCAGCATCCCCCACTGACCTTTCTACCTCGGTCTCTTTCTCATTTAGTACTCTGTTTTGTAGGGAGAGGCTGGGATTTTCCTGCTGCTTATCAGTGCCTCCCCCCTTGACTAGTTTAAAAGCTTGCCAATAAAGCATTTAAACCGATTGCTCAAAAGACTTGTTCCCTTCCTGGACAGATGCAGACCATCCTGCTAGCATAGGCTGGTGTCCCTCCAGGTGGAACCCCAGTCCCCAATAAAGCCAAACCCCTGTGCTCTACACCATTTTTTCAACCATTCATTAAACTGCATGGTGCAAAGTACCCTCACCTCACTCATGCCATTGACAGGCAGCACCTCTGAGAAGGATACTGTGTGTGCTACTTGTCTTAGGCCCCTCCCCAGTTCTACAAAGTCATTCTGCACTGCTCTAATCTCATGTTGAGCCAAGTCATTTGTCCCTAGGTGGACAATGACGTCCAGCTCAGACTCCCGTGCAGCTGTTCTCGTGATTCTGAGGATGCGCTTCCTGTCCCTCCAAGCCATGGCACCAGGCAGGCACCTTACTTCTGTTTTCCTGCTCCCCTAGTTCTATCCCCTAATAATTGAGTCCCCCACAAGGAGCTGCTTCCTTTCTCTTGTGGTGTCCTCTGCCTCCTTCCTGTGGGTCTCCCTTGTGACAGGTGTCCTCAGCCTCCTTAATCTCCTCTGTGGGTGCATCCATGGGGAGCTGTGCTCCCCAGAATGGTGTATGGATTGTGGGTGGAGCAACTGACTGGGTGTGCCTCTGTTCCACCATCCTCACCCTCCTGAGCCCACTGTGGTCCAACTGCTGTGCTTTCTTTGCAACCTCTGAGGTAGTGGTGGTGGCTCTGGTGCTCCCTGGATGGGGGCTTCCTCCTACCATCCAGTCTGGCCTGGGGAAGGTTCCCTACTGCTGTCAGTGTGGCCTGAAGATGGGCAAATTCCTCCTCAGGGCAGAGAGTTGTCTGCAAATAGGGCAGCATCTCAGCCTCCAGAAAGAATCCCGGAAGACTGCTGCTCCACAGCCATTACATTGCACTACTCCCCACATGATTATGTACTTTTTTTTGTGTGTGTGTTTGTGTGTGTGATTGGTTTGTTATATAGAAATATATATATTATACAATGTGTATGCTTATATTTTAAGTGCTGTGTGCTAGAGATGCTATGACATTGATATGCTCCTTGCACTCTTGAGGAAATGATGTCAGAACCCCAGGTATAAAGGAACCATTTCCAGGGGTGGGTGGGGTGAGGGTGGGAAGGGGTGTGCCTAAACTGTGCCCTCACAAAACAATCAGCTAAGAGCTCTGACCCACAGCTGCGATGAGTGCCTTCCTGTCAGCAAGATACCCTGCACAACAATTGGACTGAGAAAATACCCTGTTAATCAAACAGAGAAAAATCCATGACATCCAAGTCAGACACAGGTAAACCTCCCCAGCCCCAAAACAGCCTGGTGGTTTGTGCTCCGAAAGCAGTCAGCCCCAAAATAAGTCAGCTGTGCTTTAAACTCTTCCTGCACTGAAAATCTTAAGAATTGTAACAAACATAAAGCTAGATCCACCTCCCTCTGTTGCTTGAAAGACTGTCTTTTCCTGATAATTCTAAGTTCCTTATTTCACCTTTCAGTTAGAAGTAGCCTCCACCTGCAGAATATCTGCTACAAACCAAAGACAATTGTAAGGTTCGCCTCCCTCTGTTGTGAGCACAACTCACTTTCTTGCAAATCCTATGTTCAGTATTGCAGCTCCCAGCCAGAGGTAGTTTGACTTGAAAAATATTAGCTGTCCCTCCACTCCACCCATGAGACAACTACAAACGGCTCCTCAAGCGGGCAGTCAGTTCAGCTCACCCAGTGCCAAATCCCCGCTTTTCTTTACACACTCCCTTAATAGCCAGCCTACCCCCCAAGGTACTCCCGTGCTGCCAGCAGTCCCCCAGGGCAATGAAAATATTAACTCCTTAGGGCCTGGTTTGAAATAACCCAAAACAAATATCCCAAAGCATGCATGTCCAAATGCAGTATAAATGACACCTCACTCCTGGGGGGGGGGGGTTATATGACTTTTAAAATCTCTGTAGTAGTTGAAGAGGATAGAGCCGGTGAAGACTTTTTTTTCCTTTTTTCTGTTCACTAGATGTGGATAACCTATGGTGGGCATGTCTAAAATATGTATACATGACTAAGGCATTGGTTGTAGTAGTTTGTGGGGTAGCAAATGGCAGTCTTCCTCTGTTCTGGTTGGCTTACAATAAAGACTTGTCATATATGTAATAGTGTGTATCCCCCACCTGTGAAATAAAGATGAAGGATCGTTTCACTGCCTCCTAATGGAATATGTTGTTTACTTTGTTCAAACCATGCCTCCCTCTTGCATAGTATCATATTAATTTACAATTGGCAATCAAGTATGAGTTAATATTCCTTAAATAAGGAATATTGCTTCACATTTGGACCAGTTGCTCTGCAAAGGCCAGTGCTGCACATTTTAATGTGAAAGAGGCATGGCCCTGACCTTCTCCTCCCTCTGTACTAGGTACGGGCTGAAAGGATTCCAAAAACAAAATGGAACCCCTAGACACAGTCTAGTTCCAAAGTGTAGAATGATAACGAACTTCACCCTTTAAAAACAGTTCTTGAGGACTTGACGTGAAAATGAGTAATTAGAATGTCATTAAAATAGCATTGATGTGCAAATTACTAGATACGAAAAGAGATTAGCAAACTTGAATGTCTTACAGCCCTTTTGAGGCCTAGATCTAGGAAAGGTGTGTTTGTTCCTTCCTTGTATCCAGCCCCACTTACACTGTCTCACACTTCCTAAATCTATTGAGTCATAGTATGTAACACAAGCAGAGCAGTCCAAAGTAAGGAGATACTGGACTGAATTCAGGATGCCGGTTCTATAGCTACCTGTCCTAGAAGTTTGAGCACTGCCCATCTACCATGGTATTCAGGCTCCTGGACCCTAGTGAAAGCAGGCAGCAGTAGCCAGGCTGTAAATCGAGCTGATGGACTGCTCATGCATATGCATAGGTACATCCCTTGCATTTCTCCATGTGCTGAAATACCGGTGCAGTGTAGCTCAAGCATCAGGGCAGGGGGTCCCATGCCAAACCACTGGTGCAGTGTGGCTCAAGTGTCAGGGCACGGGGGTCCCATGCTGAACAGCTGGTGCAGTGTGGCTCAAGTGTCAGGGCAGGGGTCCCATGCCAAACTGCTGGTGCAGTGTGGCTCAGGCGTCAGGGCACGGGGGTCCTATGTTGAACAGCTGGTGCAGTGTAGCGCAAGCATCAGAGCAGGGGGTCCTGTGTATATGCCAGAAGGTGGATGGAGTGCAGTACTGAACAGCTGGGCAGGTAGGATCAGCCCCAGAATAGCTGAAGCCTCTGGTTTCTGGACCTGTGCCACAGGCATCACTGTGTCTGGATACTCTGTCATTGATCCGTTGAGGCTTGAGGGTGTAATTCCTTTTTAAGTTCCGACCGTATGCCACCCAGCCAGCCCCTTCCTGCATGTTGTGCACCTGTGCAGAGCATATGCAAAATGAGCCCAGCAGTCCTGAGTGTTGCCCTTGCTGCTAACACAACCATCAGTGAGGTAGGCAGCACTCAGCCCGAGACTAATACTAAGTGCCCCCATCCTGCATCGGATGGAGTTTGGCCATTGATAGAGGGGTGGATACTGCTGGAAATACTAATGCTATCCATTCCTGAATCCAGTCTAATATATGTGTAACCCCTAGCTGGCACTATCCCAAGGGCTACTACTCCTGCCTGCTTGTATAGTAGCAGGTTAAGGGGCCTGAGTTCTGAAATGGGTGCCTCCACCCAGAGGTCAGGGTTGGTAGTGGTCAAGCTAACCTGGGCACAGCCCTCCGGGACATTGTAACCCCCTTCTTTCCCCTCTAGTGGCCTGAACACTGTACAATAATCACTTTCACAATACCCCTGGTACACCACACAAGTACCCACACTGTTTGCACTTACTACCAGGGCTGATTCCTCTGGCTTGACCCTGGGGACCCCCTGTAAAATCAAGGTTAAGCACAGCAAATAGCAACAGTACAGTACTTTGAGCACAAACTGGAACCACAGTCTGATTACTTGCAGAAAAAGTTAGATCTGATTTATTCAGGGGACTTGAACAAGGGAGGGGCAAAATCAGGTTAATTAGCTTAAAGGTTATATCAGTCAAGCAGTTATGCATGCACTTTGAGTCCCCCCACACAGTCCACCTCTGGGTACCCAGGTAGAGAAGAGATGGGCTAGCCAGGACAGTTGCCCAGGGTTGCAGCTGGTTGGGGTCCTGTGATGGAAAACACAACATGTACAGTACAGGATATTTGTAATCTGGAGCCAGAGGGATTAGTTCGTAAAGGAAATGAAACAACAAGACAATCAGATGACACACTCAGATTAAGCTGTTGTTATAGGGAGCTACCCTGGTATTTACTCACGATACCCAAGACTGGACACAGGCTGGATGAAAATCGAGACTGCAGGTGGTTGATCTGGAATGCCAGGAGAAGCAGGGCCTACACAAGTCGCAGAGGCGGCGTTCCTGTTCAAGCATGGAGCAGGGGGCTGATCCCCAGGCAGGTCTTTCGTCGATGGCTTCTCTGTGCAGTGGGTAGTCTGGCTGGGCCAGTCTGACAAAGCCCAGACCGCATGGAGACAAGTTCGGAAGCAGTCCGTTTTGGGCTGGATACAGCTTCTAGCAAGCAGAACACATTTCACACAATGGGGAACTAACTCAAATCCACTAGCAGCTCATAGCACATTTACATGTATGGGAATTCTACTGTACCAGGCAAAGCGCCTCCCGGGCACAATCGCAAAGTCTCTGCACACACCGGGAGCTTAGGGGTGGCTGGAACTCCTGACAGGCCAATCGCATTCAGCAAAAATATTCATCTTCTTCAGGTTGAGCCTGGCCCACTTCAGTAGCTTACTTTAGTCACGCAAACTTGGATTTAGTCCAAAATAATTCTCTTCTCCCCCTCTCAGGAGCAGCCGGCAGACATGGAGGCCAAACTCTCAGCCTTTTCATAGTTCTCCCATGCGAATCCACTCAGGATTGCTCTCAGAATCACTTCAGCTCCTTCTTGCTCAGCTTCCAGCTTAGTTCTAACTGAAAACTGCAAGCAGCCTGGGACTTCCCCAAGATCCAAAAGCTTTGGTTGGCTGATCTGGTTGTCAGTCAAAGCGAGAGCTCCCCCTTCTGTTCAAAAAAGGTGCAAAAACTCAAACCACAGTTCCTTTAGATTTTGAATTCAGACAGCTCCTGTAGTCCAGCTACATTTTAGGTCCCACCAGAACTGATTGATCGAATTTGCAGTCCAGGACCAAGATAGTAGAGACAAACAGAACAGTCCTTGCTACAAAGAAAGCAGGTTAGACAAACTACATTATCATTATCATTCTAAATGGTTTTCAGCAAATAGTTACATCTTTCAACAGAGCTCCATCTCAGATTACTTATGCTGCAATTAAGCAGCTCTTAAAGAGACAGTGCACAGAGGCTACACAGGCTCTGGCAATCACATTTAAACTGCTAAAATGCAGGACACCAGCCTGGCAGTGAGCATTTAGGCAAGCTCAAGGAAGACTTTTTGGGAACCCCCATTTGTAGAGGGGTTACATATGTATCTCCACAGTATGCCAAGATTCACTGTCAGTGGGCCTGAAACTTCCAAACTTGTTTGACACAGAACTGCCCCCTCCCCTTTTTGGTTGCTAGGACTATCACTAACTGAGTTACAATGACTACTTAGTGACAATCCCTCTCCTTACATGCTCCTGTGGGTGGGTGGGGCAGGGGTTGGAAGCCTTCTCGGCAGAGTCGCAAAACACATTGCACCCATGCAGAAAAGGGAGTGGGGGTTGACATGCAAATGACCCATAGAGCTACACTCAAAGCATGGTGACCAGCGTATACCCTGAATGCGTGGAGTTTTGTGACCCCCCCCCCCTTTGGAACTGTAACAGGCAGATTATAGGCAGGTTGCAAAGCAGTGATGGGATCAGAGAAAACTGGCGGGGGGGGAGACAGAGATCATCATAGGACATAACATTCAGGCAGGTAATAGGGTGTTGCAAAGCGGTGACAGGTTCAGAGAGAACCAGTGGGGGCACAGAGATTGTCATAGGACATACCATTCAGGAAGGTGGTGGGGGGAATTGTAAAGCAGTGTCAAAGTCAGAGATCCAGCGGGAGAGCAGGGACAGAAAATGTCATAGGACATACCATTCAGGTAGGTAGTGGGGGGGTGGCAAAGCAGAGACAGGGTCAGATCGAACTGGTGGGTGTGATGGAGATTGACATAGGTCATACCATTCAGGCAGGTGGTGGGGTGTTGAAAAGCATTGACAGGGTCAGAGAGAACCAGCGGAGGAGCATAGATCATTATAAGACACACCATTCAGGTAGATGGTGCAGGGGAACAGGGCTTAAGAAAGGAGGGGATTCCACTTTTGGTACATTGATGTGGACAAGGGGTGCACACTGAATGACTGGGACAATTTCCCAAAGGAAAACAACAGTAAATCATGGAATTGGCAGCCCACAAGCAGGCGTATAGGTACAAGGCACAGGTGTGTGCAGAATGCTATGGCAGCAGTGCTGGTTCCCACAAGCTAAGGGCATGGCACAGCACCATACAACTGCTGCTCTACCACACACAGTCCTAGGTGCATGTCACTGTCCAGCATTCTAACAGGCATGAACTCAGGTTTTACTCACTAACACTGGGAACTTAATCAAACTGGAGACCCCCCATCCCCCTGCATCAAACTCAATCAGTTGTGTATAGCAAACCATGGGTGGGGGGTGCAATGGGAAGCCTGTTAGACCCTATTTGTTTGCCCCCACCATTTGTGGCTGTGAATGGTGGTCCCCAGGTGTTAATCTCTGGGCTACAAAGTTAACAATGGATGGACCAAAAGTCTCCTCATCAAAAACTCACTTATGTAACCTTATAAAATGGGCCATGAAAACCTGTAACCTTACTGGTTGAAACACCTCACATGACTGTTGGTTATTTTCTCAAAAACACATACACCTCACCTGAATTACATATTTTGCTAACAAATAAAAAGCACATTTTGTAAGTGGGATAACATCATCCAGGGTGGGAGGTCATAAGGAGATAATGCACTTCTCAGGTGGTTCTGACACTTGGCTACATCTTGTGCCTAACAACTACCCAAGACAGACATTATTCCCTTTTATAAAATAGAGAGGGAAAATACTGCATCCTGATTGGCTAGGAACTGTGCGTTGAGAGTCAATGCATGGGTAAAAATAGTACTGGCAATCAGGACACTGCACATTAACAATATCAGTGCCTTTTTTAATTACATTACAAATGTGGCTGCCACATTTACTCACTAAAAAAATCACCTAGGACAAAAAAAATTTAACCTCCTCAAAAAAAAAAAATGATTAAATGCTTTTTCTTTATATTCCCCTTTTTTGGAGCTTCATTTCTAACCATGGACCCCCCCTGCCTACCAGGGAAATCTTTGCTGCTTGCTCAGCCCCAGATACAATTGAATCTCAGGCTTTACTGAGGCCTTGCATTGTGTATTTGTGTGGAGAGAGGTGATCATTCAGCCAGTAGAATTCTGCAGGTGTGACATAAACATGTAGAATAGTGGATGGACAACTATGCAGAACCAGTGTGTTCTGCCACAGAGGGGTTCTGATTCCCTCTGATCTCAAGAGTGAAGTTTGAGAGGTCCGTGGGAATAAGAACCCCGAGGTAGCAGAACACACTGGTTGTGCATAAAGTTGCTCATCCTGTATTTTTTATAGTGTATAGCATTATGCGAAATGCACACACAAGAGTTCTTTCGCTTTCAGAATGAAACTGATTTATGCATTCTCTAGAAGTTTCAGAATGCTATTGTACCACAGAAGGATACAATCACATTCTATGACCTCTGAACTGTGGTACAACAGTATTTTCAAAGGGATGGAAATCTATACAAAATGATGCCCTACTATACACTATAACCATTCTGTCTCTTGAATGTGTGGATCAACAGATGCTTGAAAGCTGGGGAGGGACTACTTTTTACTAGTTATTTTTAATAAAATACCTGTTTTTCATTAAAAAAACTTGACATTTTGTTTTGTTTGTAAATGTTCTCAACTTACCCATTTTACAAGCACAAAAAGACACTTTGAGGCACAGTGCACTTCAAGAGGCTGAAGGGCACTCCACCTGTGGCATCATGCCTCACTACACCCCTGGGCATGCATTATGCCACCACAACACACCCCAGTCTTGTCTTATTCCATACATAACCATGCATCCTGTCATATGTTATCCCTTACATACCACACAACCAAGGGAAAATAAAGAATGACCCAAGCATACATTAATATGTCCAAGCCAAAGCAAACTAAATAAACAAAAGCAAATCATGTCCGTTGGCCTAGTTTTCTGCTTGTTCTAGGACAATGGCTGTATTTGTTTTATGGGTTACAGAATAGTTAATGTATGTTGCTTTCAATAATATGCAACCTGTGTCTAATCAACCAATTAGGTACATTCTTGTATGGTAAGCGAGCACCAATTCTGTACAACATTAAAATGCTCAAAAAGAATCTGTGCTGGAAATAACTGGAAACTGGAAACCAGAACTAATGAGTTTGCAAACCCTAATTCCAGCATTTTCATCTCAAGACTCTAGACTGGGTCTACAGTCCCCTTTACTGATACTTTATTATACATCAGCATACAATTAATTAAAAACAAAAATACTTCTTTGGCTATTTTTAATGTAAATAGATAGCTAGATAGATAGATACAGAAGGTAGATGTTGTAGATAGATAGATAGATAGGTAGATAGACAGACAGATAGACAGATAGACATATAGATAGATAGATACAGTAGTAGCCACTGACATTGCCAGCTATTTCCAGATATTTTGTGAAATTTCTAAAGAGTTTCTCTCTGCTGCCCCTACTGTAGAAATGGAGAAAGCATGAGATATATCTGGAAATATCACAGAAATTTCTGGAAATAGCTGACAGTGTCTGTGGCTGATACTGTAGATAGATAGATACTGTAGATAGATAGATACAGTAGGTAGGTAGATACAGTAGGTAGATACTGTAGATAGCTAGATAAATAGATAGATACTGTAGATAGATAGATACTGTAGATAGATAGATACAGTAGGTAGGTAGATACAGTAGGCAGATACTGTAGAAAGATAGATAGATAGATTGATAGATACAGTAGGTAGATACTGTAGATAGATACAGTAGGTAGATACAGTAGGTAGATACTATAGATAGATACTGTAGATATAGATACAGTCGGTAGATACAGTAGTTAGATACTGTAGATAGATAGATACAGTAGGTAGATACAGTAGGTAGACACTGTAGCTAGATAGATAGATAGATAGATAGATAGATGATAGATAGATAGATAGATAATCATCACTGACAAATTAAAGGTAGGAAAACAATCTGAGAAAGCAGCACAGAAAGCAGGTGGCATTCTTGGATGTATAAGTAGAGGTATTTCTAGTAGAAAGAGGGAGGTTATCATGCCCCTCTACAGGTCCTTGGTAAGGCCACTCTTGGAGTATTGCATCCAGTTCTAGAGACCTCACCTCAAGAAGGACATTGACCATTTGGAAATGGCGCAGAGAAGGGCTACTAAGGTGGCGCATGGACTGCATCACAGGTCATATGAAGCAAGACTAAGGGAGCTGAAACTATACTCCCTTTCGCAGAGAAGAAACAGGGGGACATGACTGAAACATTTAAGTATGTGAGGGGATTTAATGCAGCTCAGACAAGCAATCTATTTCAACAGAAAATGGCAGCACGCACAAGAGGGCATACTATGAGACTGGTAGGAGAAAGGTTCAAAAGCAACCTCAGGAAGTACTTCACAGAGAGAGTGATAGACCTGTGGAACAGCCTGTCCCAGGAGGTGGTAGCATCAAAGACAGTCAGGGAGTTCAAACTCGCATGGGACAGACATAAAGGACAAGTTAGGATGAAAGTTGCATAGGGAGGGGATTAGTTTATAGGGCAGACTAGATGGATTACACAGTCCCCATCTGCCAACATTTTTCTTATGTTCTTATAGATAGACAGACAGACAGACAGAAAGCCCAACAGACACATAAGCAATATTTAAACTTGGAAGAAAAGATTTCCTGCTTTTATTGTCATTAATTGAGAAGGTAAGAGCTGCTATGTTATGGAAAATAACTAACCTCCCTTCATGAAGAACAAGCTGGTAACTTCACACCAAGTGAGTCTTGTGACATCATAGGCACAAGATAATTCTCGGATGCCCAATGCCCATATGATGTCACCACACACGAGGTGTGAAGTTGCCAGCGAGTTCTTCACTGAGGTTTTTTTTTTTTTATTTATGATATTTCAGCAGCCTATTTCATTTTTTACCAGGTCACATCAGTTTTATTTATTTATTTATTTATTGGAATCTCGGATTAACACCTTTGAGCTAAAAGCTTGTTTACAAAGGTTCCATGTCGTAAGACAATAGACAAGGTACATAGACATTACAAAACAGATAGGGATATATACAGCAGGCAAGTACATTATGGTACATACAGATACAGATTCAAGCAAGTACAGTTAAAATACAGCAGGTAGGAGAGGTCAACTTTATTGCAACAGTACTAAGAGCTTACCTAAGTTGGACAAGCAATTTATAGTGGTAGCTGAGCTTTAGGGCGTGCAGATAAAGTTAAGGAGGGTCAGAAGTGGTGGTGACCAAAGGAGGGGAGGACAGAATAGATGAGAGCAGTGGGAGGGTGGGGGCAAAAACAAAGGGGTGACAGATAAGGGGTGGTGGTCAGAGGGGTGGGATTTGATAGGAAATTTACCCAGGGTTACATAAGTAGGTGTTAAGGACAGGGCTGGGTAATGTGGGGGGGAGGAATATGAGAAAGGGTTTTAATGTGGGGGTGAGGGGGAAATGGGGTGAATATGGGGGTAATATTTGTGAAGAGAAAGATGGAAGGCAGGCCGGATAATGAGGGGACATGGGGGTAAGTGCTCAGTGGGGATCACACCAGGCAGGGGAGGAAATGGGGGAGGAGATGGGTGCTATGCAGGACAGATAAGCTATCAAAAACAGTAGGATTAGGCACTGGTGATGCAGTCACAATTACTAAGAGTGGCCAGGTACTGCAGCAGCTTGGCTTTAAATGGGCATAGTTTCATTTCCTCAATCAGCCTAGAGTTAAGGGATTTCAGCCAGCAGGGGGCCCTGTATTCGAAGGACCGTTGCCCTAGTGAGGTCCGGCAGAATGGAATAATGAAAGCAGTTTTACTCGACCCCCTGGTTAGTCTGGAGGAAGTGGAGTTTCTCAGCAGTTGCCCCACTCCAGGGGGAGCAAGACCGAGGGGGGAATTTTTAGCTAATAGACAGACTTGGTACTGTATTCTGCTATTCAAGTTTAACCAACCAGTGCTTGAGTAAAGTTCACAATTGTGAGTTAAATGGTCCACACCCAGGACTAGTCTGTAGGCTTTGTTTAAGACGATCTTGATTCTCCTAAGTGCTGTATCGGTACCGGCTCCATAGACTACCAGACCATAATCTATGATAGAGAGCATGGAGCTGTTAAGTGCAAGCTTGATGGCACATTCGGTGAGGCACTGCCTATGCCAGTAGAGCTGACCTATTCTGGCACTAGCTGCCTTGGCAACATGGTCTATGTGCTGGCTGTAGGAGAGAGAGAGAGAGAGAGAGAGTTGTCAAGGTAGACACCAAGGTACTTAAAGGTGGTGACCATTTTGAGTGCAGCAAACTTATTACTGTAGATATTGAGGTGATGGGACTTATGATGGTTTTGATGGGAGGCAAACAACATTGTTTTAGTCTTAGTGTAGTTGAGCAAGAGCTTAGACTGAAGGAACCATTTTTCCACAGCATTGAAGTCATCTTGCATGCCTTTTTCCAGCTCTTCTGGAGTAGGATGACATGTGTAGAGAACAGCATCATCTGCATATAGAAGGATCTTATTCTGGAAGACTTTGGGGAGCTCATTTAGAAACAGGCTGAACATCAGGGGTCCCAAAATGGAACATTAGGGCACCCCTGCATTGACATGCCAATGGTCGGATAGAACATCTAGAATCTTGACCTGCTGGGTCCTGTTAGAGAGGTAACTCTGGAACCAGCCTAGAGAGACAGAGGATATACCAATGTTAGATAGTTGTGTGAGAAGCAAGTCATGGTTGACCGTGTGGAAGGCCTTGGTGAGGTCAATGAAAGTGGCCCCCACCAAGAGCCCTCGGTCAAGTGCTTCATGGATTTGACCGGTAAACTCAACCAATGCCGTTGAAGTACTATGTGCCTTCCGAAAGCCATGCTGTTCCCGGCATTGAAGGTTGTACCAGTTAAGTTGTGTTTTTTTTTTATCACTTTTTATGCAATTCAATATTCAGTGTGGCTTCGTACTACTGATTCCTATTTAGAGAAAGCACTCGTGAAGGTTTTTTAAGATCAGCTGTCATAATCGGCTCACACTCCTGGCTGTGTGCGCAGCTGGAACCCTGGAATGTGACTCTGATTTGGGCAGCTGTATGGACAAACACTTCAGGTTCTAAACCATTAATTATTACACTGAACATTCCAAGCAGTGGTTTATCGGTTACAAAAACACTGATGATGCGGGCTGATCATGTATTTAACCGATATTAACAGCTGGATTATTTTATGGCCAACTTCCCTAGTAGAAGAAAGAAAAACTAGAAAGAAATACTGTAACACATTTTAAAAAGTAAAGAAAAGCAGGAGAGGGATCTGCAGCAAGGAGCAGGAGTGTTGGTGGAGGACTAAGGACCAGCATAACTAGGGTAGCCAGTACACTATGCTAGTTACGCGGCTCGGGGTAACATGGTATGAAGGTGATGTGTTTTTTATCAATTTATTTCAGATGGAGAGCTTTGCCCCCACATCCCAGTGTTAAATCCTAATGAAACAAATTGATACAAAACACATTACACCCATACCAACCAACCCAAATTAGCTTAATTAAATTAGCATAACTCTATGCTATTGTAGGCTAGGCTAGTTTTAGGCTGGTCCATAGTCCTTCACTATTACCAGGTGCAGTTAGTGGACAAGTCAAGATGCTGGCAATATAGACTGCATCCCAGTCTGACTGCCATGGATGGTAGTAGTGATAGTCAAAATCTTTATTTTTATACAGGAAGATGGAAATACAACCATTACAACCGAAGTCCTGTATTCAAGGTGGTCCTGTTTACATAGTTAATATTACAATTTGATCATACACCACATTTAAACACACTTTCTAAATAAATATACTATTGCACCACAACAACTTAGATATACAATTTGATAAAACACATTTCCATGCACCACATTTCCTTGTTCCTAAACAGAGATTGTTATTTACTGCATTAACCCCAATACATTTAGGAGATTTCATTTTTAGTGACAGGTTGTTTCATATATCTTTGTTTTTATATATGCTTAACAGGTTTTTATTTAATGGCCCTTTATTTAAAGTAAAAAAGAGAGAAAAGGGGATCATATTTAATATTATCTGATATTACGCTTTATCCTTTCCTGTAATTTCTATTTAGTAGTACCTGTGTTCTGAAATCAAATCCTTTTTTAAATGAGCGTGGAATAATTTAGGATGGTTCCTTAATTCTTCTTCTTGGTTTTTGACAACGTGCCAGTATTTATTTACATTACATGAAAGGGTCATATTTCCATATTTGGTTTTGACATTTTGAGTTGAAAATATATACTCTTTATTATTTCTAAGATTATATTTATTTTCTCTTTTGTTTAGTTTTTTGACAAGATGGCTTTCCAGATTTTAGTGTTTTGTGAATCAGACATGTCCATTTTAACTTTCTTTTATTTTCTAAATCTAACCAATTTAATCTTTTATACATCGTGCAATGATGTGTTGCATAATTACATTACAGGACAAACCTTGCCATTCTATTGTATGATCTGTGTAGTTTTATTAAATTTGTTTTATTTGCTAAACTGTATATATGATCCCCATACTCTAGAATAGGAATTAGAAGTTGATTTACAACAGACTCCCTCATCTCATAGTTCAGGCAGTGTCTAGTTCTCATAAAACCCCCTAGTCTTATATCAGTACTTGTTGGGGACAGTATGGCAGGATTGGGCTTTATGATTGGATGTTCTTGCCCTTGGGGAGGGTTTGCTTTCTTTGCAACATGTTTCCTTACAGCATCTGGTTGTGGTAGGCTGAGAAGGCAAGGGGTGGGATGCATTGAATGATGGATGCGCAGAGGAGCACCTTGACATTAGAACCCTGGGTCCAGGGGATTGGTAGGGCATGTAGGAAAAATACCATCTCCATGTATTGAATGATGGTTACCTATACCCATTAAGGAAGTTCTATACTCCACACAACCCTCCACTGCCAACATCCTAGGAGGCTCCCCAGCAACATATTACTTCCTTACTTCCTGCCTATGATTTGTGGGGGTAGGCCCCCCCAATCAGGAACAGATATGGAGCCAGTGGGGGAAATGGACATCTTCATGAAATACCCCAGGCCTACATAAAAACATACTGCACCCAGTTGGGGGGTGGCAGCCAGCCTCCTCATCCCTTCATTCCCCAGGGCCCCTGGTAGAGTAGATAGGGGGTCAGTTACAGGAAAGGGACCCCAAGTGATAGTGGGCACCACCCCTGTAAAGTGCCCTAGCAGTGCAAGGGATTTGTTTCTTTATTTGTAAAGCAACAGGGATTTGTTTTGTGTGGCCTGGCACCAGTTTGTTTTCCCTAGTATTCACCCCACTTAACAGAAGGAAACCCATTTCCCACCCCAGCTAGTGGCACCAGCCTAGTGGCAGCAGTTAAACAATGCCAACTCGTGGCAGCCACTGTTTGCTCCTCACATTGCCAGGGACTTGGCATTCCATATGTTAGGGGGCAACCTATACGACCAGCTGCTGCTACGAGAATGGCAGTCATCAAGAGTCACTCAGTGCCATCCAGCAGTGTGGTTGCAAACACGTGTGGTCAGGGCCCCTAGTGTGCATGGCCTGAGGGAGAGAGGGGGGACACAGGATACCATCTGTAAGGGGAAAATGCTTACCAGTAACAGCGATCCCTGCAGTTCTCCTTTTATCCCTCCTTTGGTGTGGCAGTTTTCTGCTGCATTTCCCTTGGTGGCAGCAATGTAGTTGTCACCATCGATCAGTCGTTAGGTCCCCTCATCTTTATGGCTTCTCTTCAGTTTACTAGGATTAATAGGACATAAGGGAGCCAACAGGCCCATCATGAATGCCCCCCACATCTGTGGGCTCATCTATACCATAGTATATTTTGAGTGGTAATATTCATCAAGCTGATTTTTAAAGTTTTCCAAAGTAGGAGTATCAACAGTGTGTTGTGGCAATTTGTTCCATGCCATAGATGCTCGTATAGTATAGAAATAGTTCCTTTTACTTGTCCTTGCTTTTGGTATGACCAATTTTTGGTTATGTGAGCACAAGTTACCACGTGTATTACTGAACTGGATCCCACAATCTACCATAAGTTCAGGCGATTGTAAAAATTTATACATAAACAGGAGATCACCTCTCTGTCTCCGTGTCTCCAGAGAGTGGAGCCCTGTATGTTGTAATCTGTCCTGCTATGATCTTCACTTAAGATTGGGTATTAGTCTAGTAACTCTCCTCTGCACTCCCACTAGGCCTTTTTTATCTTTAATTGTTGATGGTGACCAGAATTGAGACCCATAAGTTAGAATGGGTCGTACATAGCTCTTATATGTTGGAATTATTATTTGTTTTGTTTTAGATACAAAACATCTTTTAATATTCGTTATTAGGGTTCTGGTGAGTCAGCAGCAGCAAAGCAGTAGCAGTCAAGTCAGCAATCTGCTGTGACTTCATTTTTGTATTAATAGGATCAGTGGCTCCAGATGACAGGCTGCGGTGGTGAACAGAGGGGATGGCACACCGCGGTGGTGCGTTGGAGTGGAAGGTGTGATTTCCGCTAAAAGCGAGAGAGGACAGAACCAGCAGCAGAGTGAGGCACGATCCATGCCAGTAACGCAGTGGTCAGCCATGCAGGTGAGAGAACGGGTCGCGGCCTCCTCAGCCACAGCAGCAGCAGCAGCAGCAATCTGGGCCAGTCAGGTCCCAATATATCTACCCAGCACCAGTCTCCTCACCAGTCTCAGCAGCCTCCCCAGACTACACAGCACTACATCTTGGGTCAGGGTGATGAGTCAGCAGCAGCACCTCTGGGCAATTGCCATTCCCCTTTTTCATTATTTAAAAATTAAACAAGGCAGCAGAAACATTTGTGAGCACGAGATTTGTGCCACAGAGCAAGGCAGACTGCAAATGCTGTTAGAGAGTGGGCAAGCGGGCCAGGATGCTCCTCCCAAAGCGGGTGTTATAAGCCCATGAGCCACACCTCATCCCAGCAGGGAGGGCCTATACAAGCAGGACAGCCCAGTAGGGCTTTAGGAGAAGGTCCTTACAAACTGCATCATAGCTGCGATTGGTCCCTCAGTCAGGGGTAGGGCTAGCTTGCATTTTCTGAATTTATTATTTGAATAGCAGTTCCATAAAGGGGGGTGGGGCTACATAGCCGTTCCTCACAGCAATCAGAGGGGTTTATAAATAATCAGCTAATGTTAGGTGAAGCAATGAATACAGCACTGACAGAAAGCTAAAGACTGACTGCATGATTTAAAGAGACAGTACCGATTTAATGCATTATTTGAACTGCTTGCCATTTTGCCCCATTCCACGTATTGGTGCCCCATCAAACTTGTATGTTTAAGATTTCCTGGGCTCTTTAAAGTAAAATGCCCCACTGAACTTCCTGTTTTATTTAGTTGTAATTTTTTAGAGCGCCCTAAGGATGTGTAGTGATACAATGCCACCAAACTGCCTGTTCTAAACTGCCTAAAGGATTACTGTTAGTGCACCACTGAACTGTATGACTGAAGCCTGCCTAACAGGTTACAAATTATTACCTAACTGAACTGCATGTATAAGACTCCCCTATTGATTTATAGTATTGCCCCATATTAACAGCATGATATTAAGACTGCTTACAACATTAAAGCAAAGTAACAGCCAATTGCCTGTTATTTTAAAGTGACAGCGCTTATAAAATTGCATGCCAAAGACTGCCTGTCTTCCTAAGTAATGAATTTATATGCATGTTGAAGGGACTGTGCCTTTATTGTTTAACCACAAACTGTTACACTGATTTGTATGATCAAACAATCTCTGCATGTCTCACAGACAGTGCTACGTAAATACATGAGACCAGCCATGCTGCATGCTACAAAGACTGAAAAAAGGGTTGGGTGTTTAGTTAGGGTAAGGTGACAGGGAGGCCTATTCTGCACCTGGAAACTACAGAACATTTCCCCCTGTTGCCAAATATTAGTCAGAGTAGGAACCGCACCAGTTCAGTAGTCAGGGCTTTCAGATATAAAGTGGGCTAGGGTGTTCCTTCCACTGATTCCAGAGAGGTTTGTGTTCCTTTTCCAGGGTCCACAGTGGCTCGGAGGTTCAGTAATTCTTCAGGTTCTACAGAGATTGCCTTCTGGGATGACAGTGGCTCGGGTTTAGCACTTTTTCAGTTTCTCCAAGGGTTTCTTTATTTCCTGGGCTGCACCACACTTGGAAGTCCAGCATTTCTTCATGTTCATATGCGACTTGTCCTTTTTTCGCTGTTTCTGAGTGAATGCAAGGATTCTTTGCATTTCCTGCCCTTTTTCACGCTCCACCTGAAACAAGCCAGCCCAGTGCTTCATTGGCTTTCTGTGTGCATCCTCCTCAATGAACTCTATCTTGTGACGCCACACACCTATTTGATTCTCTTGTAGTGTGTTTTGTTACTTCTGAAAGTCATTTTGAGTGCCAAATCTAGAATTTAGCCAAATACAGAATTTTAAGCAGAGTTCTAAGTATTTATAGAGAGTATTTAAGACTTACAGTATTTACAGAGCTACAGTATTAGTTCTTGCAATGACTGCATGCCTTTCTTCCATGATCTTTGTATCCTGTGTTCACAAATAAAAATCCTCCACGCCATTACACTGATTCTGAAGTTAGTTTTCTGCCTCTCCTTAGGGTGAGTTTGACCACTGCATCCCTATAACTGGAAGAATTAGCCCAGGACCAACACCACCCTCAGGGTTCCCGCCCACTGCCCTAGTGATCCAGAGAGGAGAAGCCCGAGACTCAGTGGCAATGTGGTTGTTGAAGTGTGAGCAGACCCATAAAGTTAACACAATTCCCAGTCACTAAGTGTCGCTGCAACACTATAATAACCATTTTGTGGTATGCTGGTGCACACATAGGGATGCTCGGACTCCGATTGACGCATTCAGATTTGTTGGATTCTGCTCCAGTTTTAAGATATAGGATTTTCAGAACTGTGAACCAAAAATCCTAAATCCTAAAAATTGGTCAGAGCAGATTCAGAGTCATACCTGAATTCTGAAATTCAATTCCAGAATCCGAAATCTGATTTTTATTGCGTGCAACAAGTGCTTCTTGTCTACTAGGCTTTTCAGGACTTTAGATTCTGATTCGGAATTGCCACCAAAGGAGTCACCACCTGAGAGGGCTTCATCCCTGGAGAGGTATATGTAGGGCATGCCCAGTCACTAAGGGTACAGAAAGTGATCCCAAAAGAAAACATCGACATGAGTAACGGTTGCATCAGTCTAGGCTGTCCAAGTCCTCCTCTCTGAAGTA
>JADMNL010000030.1:43295000-43372500 GCA_016271365.2 Neoceratodus forsteri | reverse complement strand
ATGGCAACTGGGATGCTGCGCATGTGCAGAACTTCCACCTCTGCTCCACTAGTGACTGCCACTCGCAGAGCCAAACAGCGCCAGTAGAGAGACCAGTGAGTTTTTTTTCAGATGGGGCACCAGTAAACACAGGACAATACACGTCCCATATGAATTTAAAATGCAACATGGGACAATCATGCAAAATAAGGGACAACCCGTAAAATACGGGACTGTTGGCAACCCGCACGCTCCAACAAGCATATGAACCTTTTTTAAAGCCTGTAGTCAGGATGTCAGCAACACACACATATGCCATTTCAGTTTGGGTACTAGATCCTTTGTTCTAAAAAGGGTCAGGAGACTTAAAGTCATCCCCCACCACCATTTTGGAATTTGGATTCCTGGAAGGACAGGTGAAGAACATGGCTACATTCGACCCCATACATTGCAGATTTGGTTGGAGGGGGATGGTATCTAAGCAATAAAACATGAGAGGGTGTGGGTTATTGAGGGATTTACCATGCCTCCTATGGTGTGTTATGATGCACAGTTGAATGACTTCACCACATAAGAAGTGGGGACTGCCCTAATCACCCACATGCTGGAGTGCCTTAATTAGGGTTACCAGATGTTCTCTTTTACAAGGACATGTCCTCTTTTCTAGCTGCCAAATATTCTTCATGTACCTTCTCTATCCTGTTGTATTATTATTATTTTTATCATTTATTTACTGTCTCTACCCAGGATCTCCTTGTAAATGAGCTGTGAAGGCGGTGGAGACTTTAAAACCTATTTATTGGGGGTCTGGCACAAGGGCTCATTGGAGAAGGGACTAAGTGTCCTCTTTCTGGCATCCCAAAATCTGGTATCCCAGCATGTGATTATACAATGGACTCTTGTGTAAAGTGAGTTTAAAAATGTGTTTAATTATGTTCAAAGTTTTGTAGTTTTACCAAATCTGTATTTAAATAATTTGATCCACTGGTTATATTTTACTTCTGGTATTGTGTCTTGTCATTGTGTACTTTTGATTTATGTTGTACACACAGTGTCCTGATCCCTTGGGAAAGTCTGCTTTAAAAATAAAGACTGTCTTGCCTTTGTTTTGTTTTTCATAAATGCCCTTCCTTAGCCGTGGATTACTGCAGAATTTACCTTCTGGATAAAACCTGAACTGGCCAATCAGGCTACAAGATTTTGTATGTCCATTGTATAATTTTCTTTAGACTACTATCTCAAAATTTTGTTTTAAATTAGCTGTCAGTAGGTACTCCGACGAACCCCCGATACTGATCCTTGCTGTTCATTTTTGTTAAAAAATCTATTTGTAACCCCCAGGTGGTGCTATCCCAAGGGCTACTACCCCTTCCTGCTTGACTACTAACAGGTTGAGGGGCCTAGGTTCTATGGCGGGTGCCTCCACCCAGAGGTCAGGGTTTGCAGTAGTTAGACTAGCTTGGTCACAGCCCTCTGGGACACTGAGACCCCTGTTATCCCTGCTAGTGGCTCACGCAATGCACAGAAGTTACAGTCCCAATACCCCACATGTACACACTGTTCATTCATAAAGTACCACTTACCCTCGAGACTCATTCTGAAGTTCGTCTCTGAGGACCCCCAGTAAAACAAGATGATGCAGTACAATAGCCACAGTGCAATACCTTAACATAAAGTAACACCAAAGTCAGTGTAACTTAGCTAAAACAAACAGATCTGATTTATTTAAGGAGCTATAACAAGGAAAGAGGGAATCAGGTTAATTAGGTTAGACACATTAATAATCACAGTACTGTGCACATGCTCAGAGTCCCAAATGTCACTCTTGCTGGGTACCCAGGATGGTGGGGGGCTAGCCAGGATCGGTGCAGCTGGTTGGGGCCCTGTAGAGGAAAATATGCACAATACCCAATTGTAATCCAGAGCTGGATGGCTCATTCCATGAAGAAAAGAAACAGCAATAATTAGATGACACACTTGCAATTTGATAGACAGATGGCAGGGAGCTACCCTGATTTGTACTCACAAACTCAAGGCCGAAAACTGGCGCAGATGGCGGTTCTGGATTGCCAGACACACACACACACAGCAGGGGGATGAGGTTCTACAAGCCAAGCACACAGCTTTGATCAGCAGACAGATTCAGTCCGCCTAAATTCACTTGGCTTTCAGTCTACACCACACAGGGACAAGAGAACCCAATTAGCTGTTCCTCCCAAGCATTCCACACATTTATATGTAAAGGAAATTACTATACCAGGCAGCTGCTTTCAGGTCCCGATCGCACTTACTGCTAAACCAGGGAGTTCACACTGCAGCTTCACTTCCTGACAGACCGAGCGCGATTCAACAATTTCTCCAGTCTTCTACAGGGTGAGCCTGGTTTCCACTCTTTCCGCCTCTCTTCTTCTCTGTAGTCTCGGATTCAGTCTGAATTGACTTGGCAATGCAACAGCCCAACTGTAGGCCTTCCACGGGCTTCCTGCAGGAAACTATACAGCGCAGAAGCTCGGAACTCCTTCTCTCATCACGGTCACAACAGATCTAATCTGTCCAGACACAAGGCAGAGCATTCCCTTCGGGTGCCACCCGGTCCAATTGGTGGACTCAGCTGTCAATCGCTCAGAACTCTCCCCATTGGTGCAAATAGGTGCCAAGGTCCAGAACTTCACTTCCCAGAATTACTAGCCATATATATCCTATGGTAAGCTGGCTACCAAGAGAGTCCTGATTCTGGTTGGTCTGAACAAACTCCATTTTAGAGGCCCCCGCTGTACTGATTGGATCTATTCAACAGTTCAGATCCAAAATGGAGGGGCAAAACACACAGAGTCCCAGCTGCAAGAAAGGCAGGTTAGACAAACTACATTCTACTTAATACTCTGGGTTCAGGCCAACAGTTACATCTGTCATTTAGGCTCCCTCTGCGCTCTTAGCGACTGCAGAAATGGAGCATTTATTTAGTGGCCCAGGTGGGATTCGAGCATTAACTACACAGTCCCCCCATACAAACTAATGAAGTCTGCAAGCAGATAGCTCTTAAAGAGACAGTACCAAAAGGCTCTAAAAGCACTTCACAGATAAACGGCTTAAACGCCTAACACCATTCAGGCTGGGAGCACTTAGCCAGCTCCTGGAAGACTTTTGGGAATCCCCATTTGCAGGGGGGTTACATATTTGTATATAGTAGTGCCACATTTTTTACATTCATCATGTTAGAGGTAAGGGCCTGATCCCCAGTGGGGCTGGGATATGCACGGTTTGCACATATCTTATGCGGTCAGGTTCAGAACCCTGCCACAGTTAGATAATGAAAGAAAAGTTCTGAAACTGAGAGTTTGTTAGGAAAATTGAGCAGTGTCGCTGTCAGGCTGCGAATACTTAAAGCCTCGTTACCTGCAGAAAGAGTTATTGCTGATGTGAAATGGATGCGCTATTTTAAGGTGCCTTATCGCAGAGATTGTTACTCCAGCATTTGTCTCAGCCGACTCGTCACCTCGGAGGAGCAAGGCATATTTAACTGAGTAAATCAATTATGACTCATGTAGAGGTCTTGAGCCAAAATTCTATAAGTAATTCCTGTTGAAATTGAGCAGTGTAGCTTAAATTTTTTTAAAATTCCAACTCTGAGTTTGGCTTATGCCCGAACTCGGAGCTGGAATTTTTAAAAACAAATTTAAGCACCTTACACTGCTCCGATTTCAATGGGAGTTACTTGTAGAGGTACAGCTCAAAGACCTCTACATGGGTCATAGTTCAGTTTTACTTGGTTTAAATGTGCCTCGCTCCTCACGAACGAGCATTCTGGCAAAGGACAGGATGATCCGGGAGGTAGTAAGGTCACACTCTGTCTTCCGGTGCAGCGGCACCTTAGAAATGGCGCATCCAGGACCGCATTACAAGCAAATAATAACTTTGCAAAGGTTAGCTGCAGTGATTTTAAACTTTACAGGGTATGTTAATTGGGCATTTCTGCAGCCCTGGTGATTGCAGTCACTGTTTTGCTCAGTTTTCCTTTAACTCATTGTCTCCTAGCAGACACCTGTAGTCGTCAGTAAAATACACTGGTGTGTCCTGAGGACGTCTGCAGAAGTCAGCTACTGACTCCCAGTGTGCCCTTGCAACGTCTGGAGAAGACACTTATATATTTTAATATATAATGTAACAGAATATAATATATATTTGACTGCATAGCACCGTTGGAAAGGTAATTTTATGCTGAACAACTATGTCACTGATATTTTGTGCATATCATGTATACTTTAGGAGTTATTTGCATTTGTTTATGGTATGGTGTGTATGGCTTATGTTGCCTGTTTTAGTAAAAAAATATTTTTTTTGCTGTTTCAACCAGGTTAAAAAAAAATTACATACTATTATTTGCATACCACCATTGGGAAGGAAATTTTGTGCTGAACAACTTTGCCACTGATATTTTGTGTATATCATGTATACTTTAGGAGTTATTCACATTTGTTTATGGTATGGTGCGTATGGCTGACATGTTTTCCATCAAGATCCACCTAAGCAGCTTGAATAAAATTCAGCTTTTTGGCACTTCAGCAGGTATAAAATAAAAACTGTATTGATTACAACTGGCTGCATAGCACCATTGGAAAGGCATTGTTGTGCTCATCAACTTTCATGCTTATACTTTGTGTGTATCACGTATACTTTTGGAGTTATACGCATTTGTTTATGATATGGTGTGTGTGTGGTTGAGATTCATCCCTCAAATCTCACCAAAGCACCTTGACTAAAATGGGGAAAAATTATGTTTGATAGTAAAAAGATATCTTTTTTTAACAAACATAATATTAAAACACCATCTAATGTCCGTATGCTTAATTTGGTGTTGATATTTTGCATATTTTCCAACAAAAAATGGCTTACGTTGCCCTTTTTAGTGAAAAAAATATTTAGTTTGCTCTTTCGACCTGCATAGAAAAAAAAACAAAATTACTTATTATTACAGGCATGCCACCATTGGAAAGGCAATTTTGTGCTGAATAACTCTGCCACTCATACTTTGTGTCTAGCACATACAGTTATTGAGCTATTAGCATTTGTTTGCGACATGCTGACTATGGCTTGATTTTGCTTAGAAAGGCCCAGGATTCACTGTTAAAAGTATAAAGGAGCTTCAGGAGAGGAGGCAAGTGGTATAATCTCAGAGTGAGCCTGTAGAGGCAATGAGTTAAAGAATAAATCAACACTGAAGACAAGAAACGGTTAATGTTTTCCAGCCTTAGCTATAGTTTGTTTATCTCAGGACACTCGGCAAGGGCAGCTTAACTGAGTTTGTAACATGGCATTAATACTGTGCCTGTGATCCAGCACTCCTATAGGCGTAGGAGGGTCACGAGACGGCAGCCGAAGTGGGCATTAACCCAGAGTATATGCCGTGCCCGCTTCGGCAGTACCGTCAGCAGCCAGACCCCCAGCCTAGCAGCACTGGGTCCTGTGGGAAAGCGACAACAGAAGCGAGAGGAGCAGTGCTCTGGGAGCCCCAGTAGGACTCCGAGATCGGAGCGGGGGATGAGAACCCACGGCACACAGCCGCATGAGTCTGTACCTGGGAAGGGTGACAGGCGATATAGAACAGGGCGGTCTGCTTGTGTTTGGCAGGAGGGGCAGCGATGGATGAGTGGGTGGACAAGGGAAGCATTGCAACGGAAGAGTGCCACGATCTGGAGGCCGACGGAAAGGGGAGGAAGCAGGCGCACACAGGACAGATAGCTAGCACAGCCCCACACATAGACCTCCTGCAGGCAAGTGGTGTATCGTCGGAGGAGCATGCGAGAGGGAACGGGAAGTGAGGGAGCCCGCATGGTAATTTGTGACCACGCGCACAGCGCGGCGAGAGAGTCAGTCACCAGAGACCTCCAACGGGAGTTAAGAGAGAAACAGCCGCGCACATCGGGACAGCTGCTGCACGAGCATGCGAGCCGCTCTGGTCACTATTACTACAGGTACACACTGTGTTGAGCGCATCAGCATCGTAAGGCCGTTGTGTGACATGATTTGTAAGTGCACCGTGAAAGTGTACGCATCTCCCCGACTCCCCGTGTTATGTAGTTTTACCAAGGCAAAATGAGCTCCTGGTGACTGTCTCGTCGCGCGGCCCATGTTACAAGCACGCGTTAAGCCACTCCATCCGGGGCTCTAATGCGATGATGCTGGGCGAGGTGGTACCCTCGGCCCTGGGCCTCGGGCACCCACCATCCCCCCATGCATCAATCCAGCATTAGAGCCCACCTCCGTCGTGGCTTAATGCTTACGTGATGTTCTGAGCACAAAAGGTCAGTGAGGTCAGATCAGAAGATCAATAAAAAGCTACAGAAGCCTGGAAACGGAGGGGGGGGTCGGGGGGTCTCTCTATCTCTCTCTCGGCACAGACTCTGAACTCTGAGAAGAAGACAAAAGACTGCCTAAGAAACTCAGAGGAATAAAGAACTAACCTAGTCAAGTAGGTTAACCTGAAGTTGCAAAGTATTTCTCCTACTGCTTAGAAAGGGGTTCTACACTTTTCATACAAGCAAGAACTTTTAGAGCAGATATGGTCTTAAAAAGACTTTGCTAAACTTTCTGTTTATAACTAACATAAAGCAGCAGCCAAGTCAGTTTTCCAAATCTGTTTTCCCATTCTGAAGCCAGATCATTCTTTTGTTGCTGTGCTTTGAATAAAAAGATGCTATTTGCGCCTTGTATCTTTTTCAGTGGTCTGCCTATACTTCCTGACTCACTCCTCTACTACTCCCCACCATGGAGCTCTGCACTCCTATGCCAGTCTACACCTGATGGCATACGGAGCCCCTCCCACTCTTTTCCACACAGGCAGAGCTTGGTGTGGGAAGCTGGGGCATTCCAGCAGGAGGAGGTAGGCAAGACACTGGGCATCTAACAAGATACCAGGCTTGGAATCGGAGTGGATCCCCGTGTCTGTGTGGAGCAGGGGATTGTGGAATTTTGCAGTCCTCCAAGGAATTTTTTATCGCTGTATGGCACTGTAAAGTTTTAAATAAACAAAACCAAAATTAAAAGATTTACCCTCACCTTCCTTCATGCTAGCCTGATGGATTGGGTGCTATAAGTGAAGAGGTGGGCTAATCTAGCCCCACATAGTAGCAGGGTGGTGTGCTAGGAGGACGTGCAGAAGTTACATCTGGCTCCCCTCAATGTAGCATTGGCACCCTTCACACACCTGCCAGGGTAAGTAAAAGTGCGTGTAATGCCGCTGTCCCAGCTGTCCCTGTAGATGCATGGGCAGAGCAGGATCTGGTATGGAGGGCCAGTGCAACACATGCTATGGGTGCTACAGGTGCCCCATGTGTATGGAGGTGCACTCTGTGGCCCTCACCAGCCCTCTGCATAAACTGAAGAGGTCTGGCCTATGTTGTATAGCCTGGGATTAGCCATGATGGGTTCACCCATCTTGGTGCAACAGTCATTTTGTCGACACCGATATGGGCACAAGCAATATACCACCCGGTATTTCTGCACCAGGCATCACAGCTCCTGGGACAGAGAGTGCCAAAGCCCTGTCCTGGGAAATAGTCATGTTTTCTGGGGGACTTTGCCCCCCCACACCCCTCACAACTAAATATAACCTCCTCCAGGGTGGGCATGCTCCGGAGGGCATAGAACTTGTGTGGGCATAAAGGGCGGCATGATGGGTGATCTAAAATCAAGATCACCCCTCTCATCATTGCTCTTATTGTGGCGCCCTAACTGCGGTGACAAAATTCCATCATTGTTCTAATGGTATACCACTTTGATGTCCCCCACAGCTCTTAAAGTGAGACAGCGGTATCATGTTAGTGCATCTTAGTCATAAGAAAGGGGAAGCTAAAAAGGGGGGGGGGCCTGGTGGCCAGTGGTTACCTCTTCCCTAGTTCTGTCCTTCCTTTCAAATGATTGGTGTTGCTCTGTGTAACACATCCCCCCCGAACATATCTTCCAGTTTGCAAGCCTACATCTTCCCCTGTGGAACTTCTTGATGCAATTCTCCAGGTTGGGGGGGGTTGTTGTGGCTTGCAACTGAGTGTGCGGGGGCCAGCAAGGGACTAAGCATGGTGCATAGCCTAAGCAGCATGTTTTCCCCCCTCCTATTTCCTCACGTGGTCATATGTTGCTCAGCGCCTGTGCAGGGAAAGGCTTGCAACCCCATTAATTGCTTGACATAGGTTTGTGTCCTCTTTTGTTTGTTTTTTTATTTAGAATGATTCACCAGACAAACTCATTTGAGTTGATCCCCCTGTTTTCAAACCTATACCATTATGTGGGCAACATAATTAGGATGTCGCAATTAGAGTGACAGGAAAAGGTTGTGAGTGACAGGGCCATGCTGGATTTTTCAGCGGCCTGCAAACATGACTGTTTTCACTGCTGACACTGTTCTCTTATGGTCCACTTGTGCCCGGACCTCAAGGAGGTAATATTTAGTGTTGTGGGGAGGTGGGAGGCTTTAACCAACTGTTCTCCCCCGCTCTCCCTTGTCACCCTACCTGGGTTGTGGGAGAATGTATGAGTCTGGTAACTGCGGGCAACATGTTTCTGGCACCCTAATTTAGGGTGACCAGATTCATATCGCCACAATATGGGGGCAAACCTTTTCACGCATGGTCTGGAGTAAAATGCAATAGTAGCAAGTTCCAAAATTAAGTCCCTCAATGAAGATAATTTACATCAGTTCATAGGGTGTGTTGTTTTTTCTGTAAGATGTTTGCTCACTAGCAAGGTGAATGTTACTGTTTTAACTTTTAATTTGAAGAGACAAACAGAGTTCACATTACTATGTACAGAACTATTAGATTGCATTCATTTTTCTGGATTTGTTTTACAATGCTCCAGGACCACTAATTTTACATCAACGTTGCATCTTCTATTTGAGTGGGAATATGAATAGCTCCTAAAACAAAATTAATATTAAACTAAATCACAAAAGAGTACAATCAAACAGGACCATCCAGTAAGAAGCTAGAATAGTATGTTCCAAGCTGTATAAACATTAGTTTAAAGCATTTGTTATAAAATATGTCCATATTCAGTCAGTCATCTTTGCCATTTAAATGGTATAGTATCCTTTCTTGTTTATACACGTCGATCATAAGGTTCATCCTTGTTTGAAAACTTGGAGGTTTGGAACTTTCCATGACACTGAAATACACTTTTTTTAGCAATTACGCATTCTAGAGAAAATGTTTCCCTTGATCCCTGGAGCATGTTGATTCTGTTTGATTAACCCCCAACAAGATGTCCCTGAATTTTTTTCCATTTAGAATGTGCAGATTTTTCCAGAGTTCTTAACATTTCATCCCAGTAGTGTGTAAATAAAGGAATAATGCATGACAGGGTGTGTGTCGTGCTGGGATAATGTCACGCCTGGGGTGATTAGGCACGAGGTTGCAGGCCGAGTGTGACTAATCACCCCAGAAGTGACGTTATCCCAGCACGACACACACCCTGGAGTGCATTATTCCTATTATACAATGGCTCATTTGTAATGCAAACAAAGAAAAGAATAAAAACTACTTTTAAAATATATTTTTGTCATTTTTATAAATGAGTAAGCTTGCTTTATGAAAAAATAGTGCTGATTCAGCCAGTAGGTGGAGCTGGTGTGGTTTTCCCTTTTAGATGGCCTAGAGACATAGGCTGATGCCACAGCAACATTTCAATAGTGAAGGATGCTACAGCAGCAAGTCACTGTTGCTGCTGTAATGTACCCACAAGATCCTGGCACTGTCTCCTCCGGGGTTTGCCCCCTTCCCCAAATCAGCTCCGACCTGGAGTTGATAATCCTTAGTTACGGGGGGGTGCAGGGGCAGAGCCTTCTGCATGGGGTGTTTGGGGCAAACCCCCCCCCCTAAAAATAACAGGCAGTTTTCCAACAGGCTTATGCTGACTGCAACTTGCGGTCAACATAAATCACTGTAGTGTTGCGTCGGAAATAAGTTGTCGCCGTCGTGTCATGGATCCGCCTAGGGATGCTAATGGATTTTAGTCATAAATGATATATTTCTGATTGTTTTTTTCATCTGGTTTCTAATGTTTTACGATAGTTATGATTAGAGAATTACTTGTGGGATAGTTAATAGATGGTATACATTCTCTCAATTGTAAGTACCTATAGAATTGTTGTCTTGGCAACTTAAATCTCTATTGCAATTGCATGAATGATAACAGTGTTCTGAAGCATTACATCCTATATTGTCCCAATTCCTAGTTTTTCCCATTGTATAAATCCACTGTCGATGTATGAAGACTTGAAATAAATGTTTTGATGTATTAAGGTGAAAGGAGAGGCTTGATCGCTGTATTGTATAATTTCATGCCATTTTTTCCAGCCAGTGTACATAATTTGAGTGGAGAGCAGAATTGGGTGGCTTTTGTAAGATCTATTGTAGTAGACTGGGTTCAGAATGCGTTTAATGTTATTATATTTATGGGAATGTTTTTCAGTTGATTTATTTATGGTTTGATCATATGAGAATCAGTCTTGAATTTGTGACAGTTGTGAGGCTAAATAATTCCTTCCAAAACTGGGTAGGCCTAAGCCTCCCATTACTTTACTAATCCCATGTTGACTGAGACTTAAACAGGGATTTTATCAATGCACAAGAATTTTGTGATGATACGGTCTAGATTTTGGGAAAAAAAACATGTTCATTTATTGCTGTTGTCAGGGACTGAAATGCGAATAAAATCTATGGAAGAATGTTCATTTTAATAATGTTAGATCTACCAATAAGCTTTAAGTATTTTGCATTTTTCTAGGTCCAGTTCTATTGTGGTCAGCAAGGGGTGGTAGTTTTACTGAACAATTTGCTGTGGGTTTTTAGTTATGTTTTACCCCAGAATATTTAATTTGATCAGTCACCTTGCCTTTAAATTCTTGTGGTAAGATATCATCACCTCCGCTTGTTAATATTGGCTCGGTCTTGTCCATGTTTACTTTATAGACAGAGGCCTTTCTGAAGTCTTCAGTTAGACCCAGACATGATTGTAGTGATGTTTGTGGATCTGTTAAGTATACAAGATCTGCATAGAAACTGAATCTGTGCTCTTTTTGATCTGTTGGTGTACCCTTTATTGTATTGCTGGTTCTGCTGTCTATTCCCTTACAGAAATAAAAGTGCCCAGCATGTGTGTAGCATGCAGGTAGCATGCTTATTAAACATGTGGCATGCTTGCTGCATGCCTGCCGCGCACCTGTATTTCTATAAGAGTTGCTAGGGGTTCTATAGCGATTGCAAAGAGCAAAGATTATAAAAGACATCACTGCCTAGTACCCCTTGTTAATCTGAAATGGAATGATATATGCCTAGTAGTATGAACTGTTGCTTTTGGTGATTAGTAAAGAATTTTTAATCAATTAATGTATTTAGGTGCAAAGCTGAATTTTCCAAATATTCCAAGCACATAATCCCATTCTGCTAATCGATGGCTTTGTACTATGGCTTATGAGGCGTACTAACCATATTTATTTTGTCTATTTTTTCTTGTTTGCAGAATTGATCTACATGAGCAGGACAGCACAGGCAAAAGGACCTGATTGGCAACTGACATGCATGGGATCACACTTCTATGTGATGAGGGTACTTTGCACCATGCAGTTTAACAAATGGTTGAAAAAATGGTGTGGAGCACAGGGGTTTGGCTTCATTGGGGACTGGGGTTCCACCTGGAAGGACACCAGCCTATACTGGCAGGATGGTCTGCATCTGTCCAGGAAGGGAACAAGTCTTTTGAGCAATCGGTTTAAATGCTTCATTGGCAAGCCTTTAAACTAGTCAAGGGGGGAGGCACTGATAAGCAGCAGGAAGATCCCAGCCTCCCCCTACAAAACAGGGTACTAAATGAGAAAAAGACCAAGGTAGAAAGGTCAGTGGGGATGCCGCTACAGAAGGTAAAGCCATCAAAAAATGGAGAGCAATGAGTACCAATGCCCGTAGTCTGGGTAACAAGCTTCCTGAATTAGTGGCCTTGATGGAGGAGGAAGATCTGGATATCGTGCAGTCACAGAAACATGGTACACAAGAACCATGACTGGGACGTAAACATACCAGGATACACTATCTATAGGAGGGACAGGGAGGGTAAAAGGGAAGGAGGAGTAGCTCTCACATAAGAGAAGAAATCAAAGCAACAGAACAAAAGGGTAAACAGGGAGGAGAAGAAGCACTGTGGGTCAATTTGGAGGCAAGCAATGGCACCACAATCTGCACAGGGTTAGAACAGACCCCTCTCAGGGGAGGAAATGGACAAGGAAATGATAGAAAGTATACTTAGAATGGCAGATAAAGGGGAGATATTGCTGATGGGTGATCTGAATATGCCAGATGTTAACTGGAGTGCAGTTGCAGCAGCCACTTCTAAGAGTGGGGTTATTCTAGATGCCCTACAGGGAGCATGCCTTAGACAACTAGTATTGGAGCCCACTCGAGAGGGAGCAATCTTAGATCTGGTTCTCTCAAATGGAGATGGAGAGAGGATCACAGATGTAGAAGTGGGTAGCCATCTGGGAACTAGCGACCATCGAACAGTATGGTTCACAATAAACACAGCAATAGAGTCAAGCCATACAAAGACAAAGGTACTGGATTTTAGGAGGGCTGACTTTGCTAAAATGGGTGAGTGCCTAAGGAATGCACTAGCAAATGGGCAGGAAGGAGGGTGAAGAACAATGGGAAATAATAAAACTGCCATCACAGAGGTAACGAGCCTTTGTAAAGCAAATAAACAAATGAAACGAGGTAAGAAGCCACTATGGTTCTCAAAGGAAGTGGTAGTGAAGGTTCAAGAGAAAAGAAAGCATTCAGGAAGTACAAGGAATCACAGAAGGAACAGGACAGAGAACTGTATCAGTTAAAGCAAAGGAAGCTGGAAAGGCAGTCAGAACAGCAAAGGCCCAAACCGAGGAAAAGATAGCCAAATCAGTTAAGAAGGGGATAAAACCTTTATAGGTACATCAGGAGTGAAGGAAGACCAAGGGAGGGATAGTGAGGCTTAATAAAGGGAGGGAGGGTAAGAGGGTGACTGTGAAAAGGCAGAGATACTAAACAAATATTTTTGCTCAGTATTTACAAAGGAAGAGGGGAGGTACCTAAAACAAACAGTAGAAACACTTGGATACAGAAGTTGATACCAGCCCATTTACAGAAGAAAGGGTTCTGAAAGAGCTCTTAAACTGAAGGTGGACAAAGCAATGGGGCCTGATGGGATTCATCCCAGAATTCTAAAAGAACTAAGGGTAGAACTAGTGACACCACTGACTACCTCTTTAACAAATCATGGGAGGATGGGGTGGTACCTGAGGACTGGAGGAGGGCAGATGTGATTCCCTTCACAAAAGTGGGAGCAAGGCAGAAGCAGGAAACTATAGACCTGTTAGTTTAACCTCAGTGGTAGGGAAAATGATGGAATCACTTGAAGGAAAGAATTGTTGAGTATCTAGAGGCCAGAGGGCACAGGACCCAAGGCAGCATGGATTCACAGCGGGAAGGTCATGCCAGACAAATCTGATAGATTTCTTTGACTGGGTGACCAAAGTAGTAGATCAGGAGGGCTGTGGACATGGCCTACCTAGACTTTAGCAAGGCATTTGACACAGTCCCACACAAAAGATTAATATACAAGTTAGCCAGCCTGGGAGTGGGTCCCAAGATGACAGCCTGGGTAAAGAATTGGCTGGAGAATAGGATGCAGAGAGTAATAGTAAATGGAGTCCACTCTGAAAAAGGGGTTAGTAGGGCACCGCAGGGTTCAATATTAGAACAGTCCTCTCAATGTCTTTATGTGACATTGCAGAGGGACTGGAAGGAAAAGTATGTCTCTTTGCAGATGACACAAAGATCTGCAACAGAGTTGATGCACAAGGTGGGGTGGAAAGGATGAGAAGGGACTTGGCAAGGTTAGAGGAATGGTCAAATGTATGGCAGCTTAGATTCAATGCTAAGAAGTGCAAGGTAATGCACATGGGAAACAAAAACCCAGGGGAAGAGTACACAATGGGGGGTGAGATACTAACAACAAAAATGGAAAGGGACCTGGAGGTAGTCATATCAGATGACCTAAAGGTGGGCAAGCAATGTGAGAGGGCAGCAAGGAGGGCTGGGGGGAATACTGGGATGCATAGAGAGAGGCATCACCAGTAGAAAACAAGAAGTTATTATCCCTCTGTACAGACAGCTGGTGAGACCACAGCTGGAGTACTGCATGCAGTTCTGGAGACCCAGTCTCCGCAAAGACATAGACAGGATGGAAGCTGTCCAGAGAGGGCAACTAAAATGGTGCAGGGTCTGCACCGGAAGACATATGAAGAGAGACTTAAGGAGCTTAATATGTATAGCCTCAAGGAAAGGAGGGAGAGGGGGGACATAATAGAAACTTTCAAGTACCTCAAGGGAATCAACAAAGTCCAAGAGGGCAGCATCTTTCAAAAAAAGAGGTATGCAAGAACAAGGGGGCACAATCTGAAGATAGAAGGAGGGCAGCTCAGAGGTAATTTAAGGAAGAATTTTTTCACAGAGAGGGTTGTGGATGTATGGAACGGCCTTCCAGAGGAGGTTGTGGAGTCAAAAACAGTGGTGGAATTCAAGCATGCATGGGACAGTCATGAGGCAATTCTAGGGGGTGGGGGCAGGAAGAAGTAGGCTGCTGGTTAACTAGGATCTGCAACTTATCCATCAGGTAGGGAAATGGACAGACTGGGTGGGTCAAGCGGTCCTTATCTGCCGTCAAATTCTATGTTTCTATGTTTCTATGCCTACAATGTTCCAAATCTAGTTTTGCTCTTGTTTTGGTTTATCTTCTTATGTTTTCTTAATAATTAATATATACATTTTTTATTTAAATTCCTTCTTCATGGGAGATGGTTTGTGAAGAATAACTGGACTCCGCAAACCCAGTTTCTGTTGGGACTTAATAAACAGATATAAATAATATCATAAATTAATTTAAAAATGAAAGTTGATACAGTCCCCAATAAAATCTCCTGTTGTGTTAAAAAAAAAAACACTTTCTACATGTAGCTTATAAAACATTTTACTTCATTGTTATTTACAAAATAATACTTTATTTCTGTCCTCTCTGTAACATAATCAGTCAGATGTAACGCACTGTTAGTTTGATGCAGTACCTCAAGTAGTAACGTCATTAATGATGGCAGGACTGATGCTATATTTAAGAGCAGAGATGCAATACAAACACCGCTCCCTAAGGATCTCAAAGGAGTGATGCACAGGAGTGATCATTGCAGTTATTGTGACTTAGCTGATCTACAGTGATGGATATTTGGAACTAAATAAAGCACTTCAAGTTTGACTACTGAAGATTTTGTGTCATCTGTTCTGAGGATAATAGCCACCTAATCACTGTATCAAGTACTCAGGAGTGCAGGTGTAACTTGTCTGTTGCTGCATTACATTGGGGTTAGTCGCTCCCACCTGCACCTGTTCCACTCCACTGAGTGCAGCACACCTCTCTGTCTGCCTTTCTGAACCCCCCCCCCCCCACATCGCAACTATGGCTTTCAGGCATTAATGTGTTGGCACATATGTTTCCTCATCGCTCTCCTGCATTTCCTCCACAAACAAGTTCAGTGGGTCCTCCTCCTCCTTTGGCATCATCTCTGGGTGGTGCATCTCGGTGGATGGCCAAGCCTTCCCCTCCACCCTGGATGATGTATCCTACACTGTAGAAATAGGAATGCATTGTCAGTGTGTCACTCATTACACATTAGTCAAGTCCCAGTGATGTCTTATGCATGCCCCAGCGGTCCAGTCTCTGTCGCCCATGGTCATCATGCAACTGGCAACTATTGTGCAAACCACACTACACCTATACTGGTGACACAGCTATCCATGGATGTCAAAACAGCACCCACTAACAATGTATTCCACACATGCGCACACCACCACCCACAGTGAATGCCAAAACCCCACACACAGTGGCACATACAGCACAAGTGGCAGCATGCACCAACATGCATGGCAATCACCTTGGTAGATGTGACACACACCCTATGTACATGAGCAAATTCCAGGGTATCTATGTGCAGGTAAGAACCCGTCAGGTTGTCTTTTGCAGATGCTGCTGTGCTGGACAACTGGTAAACACAGCAGAAGCCCATGTCACACAGCACACTAGACTGAAAAAAGCACACAGCATGAGTGTTGTGGCCATGGCTGCTGTGGGATCTACACGTGTACCCATGCACACACTGATGTGTCCCAGCAATGTACTTACATGTCTGAAAGGACACAACCTGGGTCTCAAAACCACCCCCAGGGACCCCTGCCACCTTCACTGTCCTTAGCATGGAAGCCACCATCTCCTCTGTAGGGTGAAGTGGTCTTGCAACTGCTGATGGCTGGTTTCCACCACTGGTTGCACACTGCGCTTGGCAGCGCGCAGCCATATTTTCTTTGACATGGTGCCGAAGGTCCGTGAAGTGCTTGCACACCAGGTTCAGTGGTCGGCCCCAGCTACCAACAGCATTGACTACTGCAGTGATCTCCTTCCCCACTTCTCTGACAGAGGCATCTGTGGCATGGCTTTGTGTCATCAGGGACTCCCTGGCTTTGTATGCTTCGGCCAGGACTTTAAGCTCCTCGCAGGAGAATTTGTGTGCCCACAGTCTCTCTCTCCTTGTCCAAAGGTACATGTTGGAGAAGGTTATGAGACAGTGGACAGTGCCTGGTGTGTGAGTAGAACGAGTGTGTGTGTGTGTGAGCTTCCCCAATCTGAACCACCGTTGCAGCATTGTTATGTACCATGTACCTGTGTTGGTGCGGTCAGACAATGCCCACTGCCAGCCTGTCATAGGCCACTATTGTTCCATGCATGGCCAATGTGGAGCACCAGACAAATGTTGGTGTGTATGTGACACATACAACCCAACCAATGCCATGCAGTGAACAGGTGGCAACATGCCAGGAGCACAGAAGCTACCCTCACAGATGTGAGGGTAACACGTGTGTGTCATATAAGCCTGTGGCGCTGATGTTCCTTTGCAGCCCACTGCCATGAAGGATGTCCTGCACTGCAGGTATAAGATGAACAAAAAGGCCAACGCAGGGACAGTACCTGACATCATGGTGCCTCTGAGTGCTGGCTGTGCCACACAAGTGCATGTGGCATTAACGCAATTCCCCACCACCAAACATGGTCACCTACATGTACAGGAACCTTGTCATCCTTGCCCTGCAATGTGCATGTTGTCAGTTGAATATTTTAGATATCTATTTATTTTTTTTAATTTAAAGTTTTTATTGTTTGATAGTAAACCACATTACAAAGGACATGAACCGGAGAAATAGCATTCAGACTTGACACACAAACTAACTCATTCTACCGCTCCCCCCCCCAATCCACCCTTGGAGTGTGCCCCCCAATGCATGTCCAGATACAACGTATAATATGGAGAGTCAGTACAGGTTAGAGCAGTTAATGTAAATATACAGCATATAGTTTGCTCCACTTTTTATTGAACAGATTAATTCTGTTATTGGAGCTGGCAGTTAGACATTCAGTCTTGAAACATGATGAAATTATATCTATATTTATTTAGTTGTTTAACCAGGTATAGCACACTAAGCTGAAAGCTTTTTTACAGGAGCGACCTGGGAGCACAAGGAGGTTAAGTGACTTGCTCAGGGTCACACAGTATGCAAGTGGAAGTTGGATTCAAACCCAGGTCTGGTCTGCTGGATGTCACCAGATTTGCAGCTCAGAGCCTTAGACCACTGTGCTATACTGCCTCTATATAATAACTGGTCAGGCATTTTTCCCATAGCCTCACCATGTTATAATTTGCCGTTATAACCCGCGGGTTAGAACGGCATGCACAAGCCAAGTCACTCAGACACAGCCATTCCCTCATTGGCTGTTCACATCCTGTGGGCGGGCTAAACAGTTTTTGAAACATGGCGGCTCCTCACTCGTTTGCGAGGAGCTGCCAGACCGAGCTGTCATCGCTTTTTCCTTCTTACTTTTTCCAAAACATGCATGTTAGTGTTTCTAATCCTACCTGGTTGATCCTACCATTAGGAAACCTCAGCACTGAAAAACTCAGACTGATGCTCGGTATCAGATTAATCCTGCCGTTCAGTAGCCACACAGAACAGAAAGTGGCAGCGGGAAGGGCTCTGAGGTAAGATCGCAGCTGCAAAACAAATCTAAATGGAAAAATGTCTGACCAGCAATTATATTTAATAAAGGATGGGGAGGTGTTACTAACTTGGATTTAATGATCGCCCTCAGCGTGGGATGCTGTAATAAACCCCTCGGGCGTTTATGTAGCATCCCACACCTCGGGCGATCATTAAATCCTCATTAAGAACACTTACCCATCCATTATATCTATTTATTTGGTTTTTAGCTGTGTGGATTCTCTGTGTTTTATTGAATTTTATATGCTATATTGCTGTACAGCACCTCGGTTTTGGAAAGGCGCTTTAAAAATAAAGTTTGTCATTATTATTATTGTTATTATTAACTCTGTGCCACTGGTACGTGGGTTTATGTGGACAGACAGTGTGGCAGTGATGCACACTGTTGGGACACACCTGACAGCTGCGGCAGGATATTCTTTGACAGCAACATCCTAGGTTAGGTGACACACATTATTGTAATATATTTTCTGCTGCACTATTGGCAACTCATGTTCCTGCACTGTGATGTACCCCCCATCAATAGGTTTTATTATGTGTGTGGCATGCAGAGCACCTACCTGTGCCTGTGGATGTTGTTTCCTGTGAAGACACTTTTCTCCTGCAGTATCCTGCTTGCAGTTCCAGTGGGATGTGTATGGTGGGGGGGCTCTAGTCCGCTTTAAATAGCTCAGGTAATTTCAACATGTACATGTATGCATATCTGGTTATAATGACATGCTAATGTGATGTTTTGCCCACCAACTGCCCAATGAGACTTTTTTGCATAGCCTGGCTGAATATTGCAAATTTGCACACTGTGCTAAATGGTTTTGCACCTGCACATCATACAATGCAATGCGCGAATGCACTGCACAATGCAGCTTGTGCATTTATGCAGCACAAAAGCCACTAATGCAATGATGTCATGATGTAGCTGTTTGCATTGCCCATTTGCTATATTCAGAGCTGTCTTCTGTGCTGGGCAGTCTTTGCACTGCAACACCTCCATTTGCCCGCTATATTCAGCAGTCTTTGCCCGCAGGCTAATCCTTTGAATATTGCATGCACTGGGTTGTGAGCTAGTGCTACCTGCCAGGTAGTGCCAACCTTGCCTGTGGGCAAAGTTTTGAATACTGGGCCCCTTAAAGTGTAACCCCATATTCAATAGTGAGAAGAAATGACTGCAGCAACAATGCTTTCACTTAAATTATAATCTCAACCATTTCTATTGTGCTCCTAATTTTTTGTGAGTTTTGGAAATCATATGGACTATATGGTTATCAAAAGATAATCTTTGGTCCAGTGTTAGGCCCATGCATTTAAAAGCAGACATGTCAGAGAGCATTTCCCTACTTAATAGAAAAATGTTTTTTGGGTTCGGTGAATTGACATTACATTGATTATTTTTAGACTTAGGTCTGAAAATCATTGATTTTTTTCCTTGGTGTTTGAAATGAAATTATTGTCCAACAGTCATTTTGAAGTTTGGGGAATTTTGGTTGTTATTCATTGTTTTTGTCGATCGGGAAAGGAAACCTAGACAATACAGCTTCTTTATTTTAATTATCATTGAAACTATTGTTAACAAAATGTGGAAGAACAATTAGAAATGCTTTTTGGTTTAGTTTACCTATACACTAATTTATGTGGAAAGTTACATTCGTTTTATTTAATTGTGTTATTCCATTTGTTTCTATGGTTTTATACATGATGTTATAACTGGTGTGTTTACATTTTTATAAAACAACAAACTTTCTTAAGGAAAAAATACTTCCTATTTTCAGCCTTCGTTCGGGGGGGGGGGTTTGGGAACCAGATACAAGCCAACTGAAACTGAACCAGATTAAGCTGTTGGTGGTATTTAAGTAAATGGGAGAAATTTGGCCAGGACACTGGATAAATTCCTCCACTCCTTTTATAAAATTCAAGAGGAGCTGAAATTATTATATGACTTTCAATATAGAACTAAGTCAGCAGAAATATGTTATAGTTTAATAGGTATTAGCAACCACAATATGGCATAATGCTTGTGCAACTTGTTGGTAGTAGAAGGCTAGTTGTATGGTGTAACCCGTGATATGGGCAACTCAAATTGAGCGACTCGATATGAGCGAATCAGTTTGAGTGCCTGTGTAAACAGTGAGTGGAAGTAAATAGTGAAGTGGAATGACAGCGAATGGGAAAGACGTTAAGGGAGTCAATAGTGAGGGAGAGTCAGTAAGAGAAAGGTAAAGGGTATTTTTGAGAGGGCTGATTCCAGCTGGCCATCTGCCATGGTGGTTAGGGTTACTGTCTTGGAAGCTGGTGGATCGGTGTTCGGGTCTGGCATGAGGTTCTTATTTTCTGTCCTGTCATGGATTTGTTGTTTAGATTTAGTTTTTTAGGTTTTTATGCCTCATTTCACCAACTTTGTTTCCCCCCTGCATGCAGGTTGCCCCCCCCAACGTTCTCCCCTGCAGACCAATGTCTCTGTGGAGTAGTCCCCTCCCATCTTTTCCTGTCTTCCCCAGTGTTTACCCCCCCCCCCAGAGTGGATTATTTATATAAGGAGGGGTGAAGGGGTGTAGCCCACTGCATAAATAAATAAATAATAAATACTCTGTTTTCTCCTTTTGTTGCTGTTGTTTGGTCGCCGATTGTTCCTGTCACTGTAGTGTTGATTGCCCATTTTCCTTCTGGCAATTTGCACTTGCTCTTTAGGTAGTCACAGATGTCTCTTCACTCATATCACATGGTACTGTTGTATGGTAGGCTGTTGACTGACATTTGTAGTTCCTGTGGCCATTTGCACTCTATGTCCCCTGAGGGACTACCACCCTGTTGAGGTACTGGGAAGGTAAAGGAACATTCTGGAGGAGGGTTACCGTGATGGCAGACTGAGGTGCAACTTCCAGAGGAGAGAGGGAATGGCAGAAGTGTAGGAAAAGGCAGGCCACCATCTGATCCAAATCACAGTGGAAATTCTACCACTGAGTAAATGGTACTGAAAACTACTTTATGGCCTTTGACACTCAGGAGAAGAAAAACACCCAGTGGAGGAGGATCTCTTGGGATCCATGTCCTTGGCTGCCATCCCTCCTGGCATGAGTACTGTTATTAGGCTCACTGTGCTAATTTGAAAGTCCAGTTCTGGAGAAACTTTGAATGGATACCTCTTGCTCTATTCCTCCAATGGGATAATAATGGAATAATGCATGACAGGGTGTGTGCCGTGCTGGGATAACACCACACCTGGGGGGATTGGGCACGAGGCCACAGGCTGAGTGCATCCAATGCCCCAGGAGTGGCATTATCCCAGCATGACACACACCCTGGAGGGCATTATTCCTATTATACAATGGCTTGTTGTTATATATAAAATAAAAAAATGATTTTAAAGAATGTTTTTATTAGTGTGGAACAATATTTTTGTTTCTTAAGAGGAGATGCAAAAAAAGAGCTCCAAACAATTAAGCACATGGTCATCTACACAATCCTCAACTGGTTCACATTGAGGCTGAGACTAGACCTGTGGTGTTATGCTGGGATAATGCCATGGGTCCAGCCCCAAACTGACCAATCACAGTTCAAGAGTCTTTCTTGCTATTGCATAATATTTTGTGAGTGCCACAACTAGCGCTCAAAGCCAAAGGAGGTACCTTAGGGAAAGAGGCCCCCAAAAAATGCAAACTGAGGAGAGAGCAACTACCGAAAGGCTAGCACCCAGCCTTGAGACCATGAGGAGGTCTAACCTTGACTGGAAACTAAAGGAAGGGGAACATATCAAGATCAGGTGGGCCTTAGGCAAACCCAAGGAGAATAGCTTTTGGGGGTGCTGTCCACATGGTCTGCACAGTTAAAGGATCCCATATGAACTTTAGGCCCTACCCTCTGACAGTGAACATCTTAGATACTACATTGTGAGTTGCAGCTGACTGTGGGTCTGCATGGCTGAAGCTTCCCTCTGAACAGTGGACCTCTTTATCACCCAGTGGGACTGGCAGGAGGCACTGCAGTACACAAGCAGTCTTATAAGGACCCCCCACGAATGATGGGGGCTCACTCTCATTCTGCAGATTTCAAGGGAAGCAAGTGAGCTTGCCTGATAGTGACCAGTCGGAATGTGTTCATTGAGCCTGATGGCATGATACAGAAATGGGCTGAGTGGTGAGCAGTATGATGAGGCTGACAGGCCAAATACTTATGACCAGTATGATGGCCAGCAGGCTGATTGCTTGTTAGCAGTATGCTGTGGCCAACTGTCCAGCTGTTTGGCTGAAGAAGGACTCATATGATAAAAAAGTGTTTCTGAATAACAAGGTACTGAAAATATGAAGGCAAGGCAAATGTTATTTTTCTGGCGCCCAATCCCGAAAAGCTCTGGACGCCGAACAACAAGAACAGATTATCAATACAATAATACAAATCAATATAAAACAATAAAATATCAGTATACATTAATATATTTAACAAATATATGTCTAAAAACTGATGCTCAAACAAATAGGCCAGGTGCCCAGGGTGGACTAATGCCCAAGATCTGGGAAGGCTTGATTAAACAGGAAGGCCTTGAGGAGGGCCTTAAAGACCTCAGCTGAAGGGGCCTCCTGAATTGATGGAGGCAGCAAGTTCTGCAGGATGGGGCCAGTGATTCTAAATGCTCTGTCACCGGTAGTTTTGAGCCTTGTCCTGGGAATCAACAGGATTCCCCTAGATGAGTACTGGAGGGAGCGGACCGGTACAGCAGGTGTAAGAAGGTCTGACAGGTAACCAGGACCAAGCCCACGTAGGGCCTTAAAGGTGAGCAAGCTGACCTTGAAGAGAATCCTTCACCTAACTGTCAGCCAGTGCAGCTCACGCAAGACCGAAGTAATACAACAAAATTTCAGCTGCCCGGTTAGCAGCCTAGCGGCCGCGTTCTCCACTAGCAACCGGCGAAGATTCCCACCACAGACCCCAAGGTAGAGCACATTACAATAATCAAGTCTAGATGTCACGAAGGCACGTATCAAGGTGGGGAGGTCCACAGATGAAATTAGGGGTTTAACCCTGGTGATATTCCGAAAATGGTAAAAGCTTATCCGGACAATGGATGACACCTGAAAATCAAATGACAATCCACTGTTAAAGGTCACACCAAGGTTTCACATCCTAGAGGAAGTCCTCAATGGCATGGATCCCAGGAATAAACTGGTTTCGGTGCCAGAGGACAGCCTGTTCCGTCTTCTGTTCTACTCCACCACCAGTACCTCCATCTTGTCAGGGTTCAGTTGCAATCAGCTGGAGGACATCCAGTCATTTAACTCCATGTGGAAGCTATTTAGTAGTTCCACTGCACTAGAAGTTCCCGTAGCAAAAAAAAGATACAGCTGGGTATCATCAGCATAGCAATGAAAACCCAAGCCATACTATCTAATGAGCTCACCCAGGGACAGCACGTACATGGCAAACAACATTGGTGACAGGACTGAACCCAGAGGTACTCCAGACAACAGGAGGCTAGAGTCGGAGGAGGTATTGTTCCCCATCACTACTCGTTTTCTCCTGTTCATTAAGTAAGACTCAAACTAGCAGATGACAGAGCCGGTGATCCCACAAAATTCCCTCAGACAGTCGAGCAACACACAATGGTCTACCATGTCAAAAACTGATGAGAGATCGAGAAGGATTAGAATTGTCCCCTCCCCCTGATCTCTAGCCCTGAGGAGGTCATCGTGCACCCAAAGCAGTGCAGTTTCAGCACTATGCCTCACACGGAAACCAGACTGGAATGGCTTATAGAGATCAAAGGCCATGAGGTGCTCCTCAAGTTGTTGCACCACAACCTTCTCAACAACTTTTCCCAAAAATGGGAGGTTGGAGATTGGATGATAATTTGCCTTGACGTCAGGGTCTAATAATGTTTTTTTCAGGAGAAGGTGAACCAGTGCCTCCTTTAAGGCATCTGGAAAAATCCCGTCTATCAAAGAGCACCAGACAGTCAAGGTGAACACCAGGCCAACAGTGCTGACACATCTTACCAAGAAACACATCAGCACTGGGCATGAACACATAACAAAGACCATTATCTTGGAACATGCTAAGCCATGAGCAGAAATGCAGGAGCAGTAGTACAGCAAGGTCTGTGGGACAGTGTTGACACAGACTGTTTGGGAAGGCTGGGCTGAAATGATTGAGTTAAGTGGTGGCAGCTGTTGGCAGAGCTAGCTGGAGTAATTGAATGCAAATCATGCAGAGGAACTGCAGTGAAATGTTTGCAAGTATTGGTTATGAACAGTAGATAAATCTGTGAAAAGGTAGAAAGCATTTGGATATGAAAAGTAGGTGAAGCAGACTGTGAAAAGAGACACAAAGTACCGCAGCGTAACAGACGCAGGACACAGAACTGATTAGGCACACTGTAAACACATTGCAAGTAAGCGTTGAGTTGTACAAGGATACACAGCAGCAGGAGTGGCTGCCCTAAAAAGACAGAGGGGAGAAAGCTACAGCCAGAGCATCAAACAAAATACAGCAAAACCCCATTTACCAAAATGTGCAGGGGGATATAGAAAATGGTCAGATAATGGGGTTTCATATAATCGGGGTTTCCATTAGAACACACACACACATATAGCAGGCTTAGCATACTAAAATTGCTTTATTACACTAGATATAAAAACTGTTAAAAAGTCTTGCATTGTGGTTTGCCTTGTTTGTTATCATTTCTCTGCCTTACTGCCTTCATTCAGTGCTGCAGCAGTAGCAAAAGCTGAACCCCATCGGCATCCTGCTGTCTCTCAAGCCAGTTGATACATTTCTCACAGCAGTCAGTGACTTCAGTATCGGCAGGCATGGCAGGCTTTGTGAGACAGCTTCAGAGGATTCATCCTCCTCAACCTCTGTAAGGTCAGTTTTATTTGATTGAATTATCTCAGCATCTGACATTTCTCCGTAGTCAGTTTCACCTTTATCTGTGTTCACCCCACCCAGTTTTCCAAAATATTTTCTGGCAGCTTCATTTGTTCGCTGACTGACTGCAGTGCTGCTGTGACCTCCACCATCTGGTCAATGACATCACTGGGATCCAAATCTGTGCAAGGTGTATCAGGTATAAATAACTCAGATTTTAGCCAGCACTTCCTGCTTGTTTCTAGCTTTGTCTCCTTCCACGATCTGACTAATATTAGAAGGGCATCCTTTATTATTATGGATCAGATGATATCCACAGGAGATGTCTGCTCGTTCTCTTCCAGCAGAACAAGGATGAGAAGCTTTGTATGGTACAGCCTCTCTACCTTTGATAAAATGCCCTGGGCCATAGGTTGTATGGTGGCAGCTGTGTACACCAGGAGGAGTTCACAGAGAACAAAGCCATCATCGATCCACAATGTTTCAGAGCTGAGGTGCACTCCAATATTGTCTATCTGTGGGATTGCTCTTAATGATAAATCCTGAGATCTCAGGTGACGTTTAACTGATGGCACAAAGTTGATGGAAAAGCAGTCCTTGAAGATATTGGAATTCATCCTTTCACGTCTTTGTGAGCAGTACAGTGCAGGAAGGCTATTTAAGTTCATGTGCTTAAACCATCTAGGAGACTGAGATTTCCAAATGATTAGCAATGCTAGCTTGTGTGTACCATGTGTGTCTAGGAAATCAAACTGTAAACAGCTGGAAAAGATATAGCACAGATATACTTAACACGTTTCTGGCTTACAGGACAAGCTCTATCATGATGGTCTAAAATCATTCAAGCTTATGTCGCCTGAGACCAGAAGGTTGAGGTGTGGCTTGCTCCTACTGTATGATATCATTAATGACCCATTCTTTATGTCAGAATTGGGTATTGAGTTTAAAAATAATTTAAGGAACACCAGAGGTTATCTGCTACAAATTATAGGAAACCAGTACCTTGAAAAGAAAATATTTCTTTACCCTTAGAGTAGCAAACCACTGGCATCAATTGCCTCTTGAGGTGGTTATTAGCAAAACTAAAGGTGAATTTAAGAAACATCTGATAATTTCATACTCTCCAGGAGAAAATTACAATGCTATTCTATGTAAATCTTAGGAACGATGTGCAATTTTGCTCTCTCGCGCTTCAATCTCCTTACTATGGTCTTTAGTATGTTTCTACCTGTGCCCCTGTGTCTGGCATTGCTATCTGCAAGGATACTAAGGCACTCTATTTTTTTGAACCCAGAGGATTTTTTCTGCAGATGAAGAGTTTATTCTGGTAGCAGCCACCAATAGCTCCCAGTCTCATTCGCATTGTACAGTGCTTCCTCAGAAAGATATTCTCTAGCCATGATGTCATGTAGTTTATGTCTAAAGGGCTTGATACTTTTAGTGTTCGAGGACCTCATGTCTCCAGCCACAGCAAGCTGCCTAATTCCATACCTGTACTTGAATTTATCAAGCCAGCTTTCACTGGCAGAGAAAGAATAATTGGTGCTGAGCTGCTTGTGAAAATGTAATGCTGTTTCCTTCAAAATTGTGCCAGATATAGGCATCCCCTTACACCTCTTCTGGATGAATCACATAAAACCAGTCTTGTCCAGAGCATTGTCCCTGTATCACTGCATCATTCCTCTAGCATCAGGACTTATGCTGTAGTCCATCGAGGATGAAAAGTCTCTTATTTTGTCCTTTGTCTTCCTTATGTCAAGTATCATTGTGTTGCCTAAACTGTCCGACAACATCAATCACTATTTGGCCACTTTAGGGGCACTCATGAATATGAAGCTTCTGCTCGATATCAAAAACAGACCGTTTTCATTTGGGCATCAAGGTTTAGGGGTTCAGCGGCTCTGCAGCTCAGCAACAGACAAAGGTAGGGCAATGAAAACTGAAACCTTACCACTTAGATACCTTCTGATGGACCGTGAACAGCTGAAAACAATTAATTGATTATCAGTCTTGGGAAAAAAAAAATGAGCCGCTAATCGGCAACAATTCGCAGGTGTTTAAAAATCGCGTCAGTGCTTTGGAACACATGGGCATTTTGGATAACTGAGAGCGTCTGATTTCTGAGGTAGGAATAAATAGATTTTTATTGTACTAACCCAGTGCTTCAGAAGGCAAAATCCAAAAAGAAAAGACCAAAACAACAGAGCGATATAAGCAGCAACCACAGTGGGGCAGGGAGGGATGCAGAACCTTCGGCTGCAGCGAAGGGATGGAGCTTCCAAAAGATTCTAGAGGCAGTTGGTTTATAGAGCCCAGGAAGTTGGTATGGCTGGTATCTCCCACCCATCAAACCTCAGACTTAGCATTTTAATTACTGGAAACGATCAGGTGGCTACACTGAGGAGGCATGACAAGTCTATGGGGTTTCATTAGGGCTGGTTATCTATCCAGTCCCCTCTCTCACAAGGAGCACTCCATTTTTGTAAATGTTTGCTTAGTTAATCTTCAGTTTCCTTATTTCAGGTGATAAGCTGTAAGTGAGGAATTGTCCTTTGTTTGATCTCTTCTGTTGTAACATTTTTGCTTGATGTTTGTGTTTGATATTTTGCTTTCTCAATAATAATTCCACTGCACTTCTGAGAAGTGCCATGGCATCATTAACATCCCCTGAACAACCACCAGAAAAGGCAGACAGGACTTCAGCTTAATGTCTCGTCTGAAAGGACAGTCAACCTCAACAGCCCCCTTTTGGGTCTTTCTGCCACCACCACCAGCCTTCTTACTGGATACAGACCTGTTGGGGGAGTATATTAAGCTTCAAAAACCACTGTTTGAAAAAAATAATCACAACTTTATTGGAACCTGAAAAAAAGTTCTGATAAGGTCCATTTAAAGAAAATGGCATAGGTTCTGGGTGGTGCTAAACTTATCTGAACTGGTTCTCCCATTCCTATACAGCTCATGATGCTTTGCATTATGGGGGTATGTGTGATTTTGTATTTCTTCGAAACTTGACTTCCCGGCCAATGCCCTTTGAGGTAACCTTTGCCTCAGTGCTTGCGTACTAAGGTTCTTTGTCTTCCTATACGTGATCAGCATGGAGTTGAAGAGGGCAATTTACCACTTTGTGTAGATCGTTTATGAAAATGCTAAATAAAGTTAGCCCTAGCAGTGATCCCTGTGGTACACCATAAGATAGCTCTAGGGTCTGAGAAGTAAGCGGGTAAAATAGCTGTCGAAAAGAACCAGACAAATAAGAGGAGCTACCACAGGAGGGATACAGAGAACACCAAGGTGAATTTAGGACAGATCCATGTTAGGGTGTGGGATACACTCCAGTGTATCCCAGCCTGGCTATATGCACCCCAATACCCATCTACACTGGATGAAAAACACAACCCCTGCCCATTGTGCTCCTCTAGTGCAAGCAGAGGGTGGCAGGGGAAGGGGGTGGTGCTGTTCTGGACTGCATCCATCTAATCGAGTGATTATAGGAAACAGCAGTCCTCCAGGGACTGACGTGTCCCCACTGGAACATAACAATTATTTAACTCATTACCAGCTAGTGCCAGTTCTGCCCTCAGCCCACTATGGATCCACTGTTGGCTAGATGTGGGGGGGGGCCTGTTGGCCAAGTGGAGAGGGGCACTTAGCTACTGTACTACTGCGCCCTTAGGACTATGAAGCCTCCAAAACTTCCACTGTCCCTCTGCACCATGGAGAATGTTTTTGGGACTGAATGCGTTCCTGCTCCCTGGCCCGGAGGATCAAGCATTCCAGAGGATGTTCTCTTCCTCCGGGAGGGAAGGCTGCCAATCTTCACTGTGCTAGTGCCACCTGGGTGACTGCAGGTAATGGTGCATGCTACAGCTGCAGACTGCTAGCAGGGAGGTTGAAAGGTCACCAAGGACATGCATGCCAGCACGCCACAAGCATACATGCTTACCCTCACAGGGCCCAGGTTGTGACCTAGGGGTCAAGAATGGAAAACTATGGAAATGCCCCTAGAATGATGCAGAGTGATGCTTGCCCTGCACCATAGGCCCTGACCTGCCCTACTGACTGTGGTATCCACCACTTACAGTGCTCTAACTCCATCAGTGAAACAGGTACCCCTCTCCAACAGCCTACCTTGGGGAAGTAACCAGGGAGAAATAAGTAGTGAGTGGTGGTAAGCTCTGAGGAAGGCAGGTGACAGGACTGGGTGTAGCAGCCCAGCCAGTCTGAGCCACCTGGGTGGAAGAAGGGGGGGGGGAAGCACAGTAAATATGAAAAAAGTAAGTTACTGAAAATTTGTATCTTTGGAGTATGCTCCAACTTCTTGTAATCGAGGCAATCTACAGGATCAGGTTTCTCTGTGCCAGACTGTTTCCAATAGGTTAGGTTTTGTCCTGAGCATGGTATGTCACGAGCTGAAGCCTTGTTTTGTTTTCAGCCAGTCACCCCCTCCCCCCACCCAGAGAAGGAGATTGTCCTCAGGGACACTCACTCTCTTCTCACTGCCGCCCTGCTACAACCCAGGCTCTATCCTGAATCCAAGTTGTCAGTATCCCAAGCAGCAACACTGCATATGCATTGATGGGCCAACTACATGAACTACTTTAAAGCGGTTTCGTATCTATTCTACTATGCAAGGTACCCTGTGATTCCCATGGAAAGTAGAAATGGATTCAGGCTTACCTTCCCAGTTTTACTGGAGTGTTAACCAGTTCAGAGACACAAGACTGCACAGCACGTGCCACCAGTAATAAAACACAAACAAAACGCAGTGATGTGCAAACAGCTTTTACACAACCCCTACCAATTATGCTCTACTAGTGCAAACAGAGGGTGGCTGGGGAAGGGAGTGATTCTGTCCTGGACTACATGCATCCAATCGGGGATTACAGGATACAGCAGTCCCCCAGGGACCGACGTATCCCTACTGGAATGTAACAATAATTGAACTCATTGCTAGCTGGTGCCAGTTCTGCCCCAGCCCACTATGGATCCACTGATGACTAGGGCTGGGAGGGGAGCTGTTGGCCAATTGGAGAAGGGTGTGTAGCTACTGTACTACTGCAGTCCTTAGGACTATGAAGCTACCAAGCCCTCCACTGGTCCTATACACCACAGAGAATGATTTTGGGATTGGACGTATGCCTGCCCCCTGGCCTAGAAGATCAAGCATTCTAGAGTCTGCTCTCCTCCTCAGGGAGGGAAGGCTGCCAACCTCCACTGTGCTAGTGCCACCTGGGTGACCACAGGTCATGGTGTATGCTAAAGCTGCAGACTGTCGGGATGGAGGTTGAAAGGTCACTGGAGACTTGCATGCCAGCATGCACAAGTGTGCATGCACACCCTTGCAGGGCCCAGGTTGTGACCTAGGGAACAAGATCGAAAACTATGCAAATACCCTTAGAACAATGCAGAGTGATGCTGGCCTTGCACCATATTCCCTGACCTGCTGACCATGGCACCCACTACCTACAGTGCTCCAAATCCAGCAGGGGACAGGTGCCCCTCCTATGGACCACCTTGGGGGAGCAACCAGGGAGGACCAGGCAGTGAGTAATGGTAAGTCCCGGGGAAGGGGAGTGATAGGGCTGGGTGAAGGAGCCCAGCTGATCTATGCCACCTGGGTGAAAGAGGGGGATAAAAGCAGTAACAAAAAAAGTAAGTTACTGAAAATTTGTATTTTTGGAGTACGCTTCAACTTCTTGGGATAGAGGCAATCTACAGGATCTGGTTTTCCTGTGCCAGACTGTTTCTAATAGATTAGGTTTTGTCCTGAGCATGGTATATACTGAGCTGAAATCTCATTTTACTCTCAGTCAGTCACTCACCCTCCAAAGAGGAGCTGCTTGTCTTTGGGGATGCTTGCTCTCCCTCCCCCGCCAGCCCTTCTATGACCCAGGCTTTTTCCTGAACCCAAGCTGTCAGTGTCCCAAGCAGCAGCACAGCAGGTGCATCGATGGGCAAACTACATGTACTACTTTAAAGAGGCTTCCTACCTATTCTACTACCCAAGGTACCCTGTGATTCCCATGGAAAGTAGAAATGGATGCAGGCTTATCTTCCCACTGTTTTACTGGAGTGTTAATTTTTACTGCTGTGTTTTAATGCACCGAGTTTTATAGGTTTACGAACAACAAACAAAGGAACTACAGAGCCAAGGTCCCTATGCAGAGACCTAGTAACCAGTTTGCAGACACAAAACTGCACAGCACTGACCACCAGTAATAAAACACAAACAAACTGTAGTGTTGTGCAAAAAGCTTTAATTTCCCCCAACATTTCACTCTCGTGAAGGGTGACCCTTGATTGAGCTCTATGAGAGTGCAACATTGGCAGTGTTGTGCACCGCCTGTCTGCCTGTGTGTTCTACACATCAGTCTGTGTATCTGAGGAAATACAGGCTTTTTGAATTCTAATGTGCTGGATCTGTATTCTGCTACTAGTGGTGAGTGCTGTGCAGTTTTGTGCTTTTGCAGGTTTATATTAACTTATAGTAATTTATCGGTCTTAGCTTCTTTGGCGGATTGTTTTGCTTCAACTGTGTGTTACCTGTGGAAGGTGTGCCACAACAAAATATAGCTGCCGTGCCTTTTGCACAACCCAAACTCCAGGCCAAGTGCAGTGGCTCAGTGGATTGCACACTTTTATCTGAGGCCACAAGATTTTAAGGTTGTGAGTTCCAGTCCCACACCAGGAACTTGGAGTAAAACCCAGGACTGATGCTGTAGTGCAGCATAAAGGGGGTGCTGCAATCCTGAGGTGCCATCTGTGAATACATTATCGAACTGAGGTCCCATCTGCCTGTTCTGGTGGTTGTTCAGGTGGATGTTAAAGTCCACTGGCATTTCTCAAAAAAAGTAGAAGGATTTCACCAGTGTCCTGGCAAGTTTCCCCCTTTCACCAAAAATATACCACCAACAATTAATCCTGATCCAATATGCCACTTTTACATCTATATCTCCATCCCTCACTCACCTGGGACAACGCTAAAATAGAAAAAAATTGCCTAGCTCTCCTTTACCAGTCACAAGAACATGTACAGTGACAGCAGAAAATAACTAAAGGTGCACCTAGTCTGCCCAGAGTTCCCTAGCCGCTAGGGACCTATTGTCCATACAGGGTTTTACAAAAATTAAATAAATAAGTCTTCAAAGTTGCCAGACTGTGGCACAGGTCCTAGGATTGAGGTAGAAGCCTTGTCATTTTTAGTTAACAATTTAAAGCTTAGAAAGCCAACTGGCATGTGGTGTGGGCAGCACAGACTGCTTAAAAGAATGAAAAGGCCAAAAGGAACTGCCAAACACTGACAGTTTTTACTGATAGAAAACCAACATCTGATTACAAAGAGGCGGATAAAATAGACATTTTTCCACTAATAGCAGTCCAAGAATAACCTTTCCTTGGAACAATGGCAGCCTGCTGCTTAGGAAAAAAAAATCTGAATTATTAAAGAGGATGCTTTATTAAAGATCAAATATTTGGAACTGACTTTGCTGATACAAGAGCAACAGGGCAGCATCACCCTGTTGGCAGTTCAGCAGAGGTAACGGGACAATGGGGTATGTTGATGAACTGAGTTACCTCCTGCTGATCTTCAACTTCCGAACTCCTTCAAGTTCATGTCTGCTACACAGTGAAGGTCAAGTCAAGTTTATTTTCAACCTGTAGGCCTAACACATACAATTTAAAGAGCTGCCGATGACTCAAAGAAAACTTTGAAAAACACAGTATTTAGTTAGGTGCAATTCGGCTTGCGTTCCATATGTATTCTATACATTTCTTATGCTCATTATTTACTGCCGAGAAAATTAGCATTAATTCATAATCTTTATCCCTTAGAACTCATTTGCCACTATAGCGTACTCGCTATTTCAAGTTATAATCTTCTGTTGTGAACTTGTAGTATCACAGTCTACTGTGACAGGAGTAATTGTGATGTCACAAGCACTGCTTTATGACCTTAGGTAAGGAAAAAGCAATAGGAATTGATTAACTCTTCAGGAGCAAAGATCTTGCTTTCATGAAAATTTCTTCAGTAATAAACGATAGGGAGGAGAAACACAAACCTAATATGAAATAATAGCTATATTGTGTCTAAATATTGTGTTTTGTTAAAATTCCCCTGAAGGCATCAGCTGCTCTTTAAAACAGAATAAAATATTTAGATAGTAATACATAACAAGTTAACATGCACAGCATCAGTCCAAGTGTTTCAAGGTATCTTTAGAGGAACTGTTGAACAAGAATTTGTCTGTAATATATGGGCTGTCACTTTTTTGAGAGAGAAAGTGGGACACTAGAAATCTGCAAAACTGTTGATTCTAAACTTCTTTTTCATAACACTATTGATCTGATGTCAGATAAATAGTATTATAAACAGGAATGCCAACTTTTACGAATCTTTGCGGGTGCTCATTGCCCATAGGTAGTATTTTTCCTGGGACCAGGTTCCCTAATAATCTTTTGTTGCAGGCTGCGCTCGAAATATTGAGGGTGCTTATGTCAACTTTTTGGGTGCTAGAACACTCAAGCACCCATGGAGTCAGCTCTTATGATTATAAAAAAGAGTGTGTGTCAATGAAGCGCAAAGGCAGCTTGACAGTGGCGTCCTTTCTCTAAGGTCACAGTGGTCGTCCTGCTCTGTTCTTCTTGTCAGCTTCAGTTGGAATATCACTGCAATGGCCAGTCTGCACTCCCTCAAGTCAGTAGCCACTGTTTGGGTGTGGTGCATCCCAAACCACCCAGCCATCCATATTCAAACCGCGGGGTGGGGACTCGGAGTGATTAGCCACTGCCCAGATAATTGCGCCTGCTCCATTGGATTGGCCATTGCCCTGACATCCCGCTCGGTAGCCACAGTGAGTGAGTGAATGACAGGGACTGGCGCAGTAGTCATGGAGCTAAGCTGTCATCATGGTGAGCATGACAAAAGAACAGCCTGTGTGAGCAAGAGTGAGGGCCACGGTGGTGACTCAAATGCATAAACAAAATCAGGGAATATTTAAACTAAAAACATTTCAGAAAGAGTCCCATGTATTACAGAAACAACACATGGGGCTTTTAAGGTGCTGTAACACCATCTTGGGATCCCATGATATCATAAACCTCTCAAGCTTCACTGTCAAGGTTTATGACGTCATGGAATCCCTCAATAGTGTTACAGCACTGTAACAGTTAGAGCCCCATACATTATTCTATTTATGTTATCCAGTGACATATACCAATTGCCCATTATTTTACCTAGACACGGGGATCTTTCTTTTGTGGGCCAGTTACTTATCAGAGGGACATGCTCAATGTCTTTCTAACCCTTATTTTTCAGTTCCTTTCACACTGTTAGCTTTGCTCTTATCATATCTGGCTATTAGCATATTACTGTGGACAGTCTGGAATTATATCAAGTAACTGTTTTCCCATGATCAGGGTCATCAAGGATGAAAAGCATGTTTCCAGATTATGCACCTCTTTTATTTTAGCCAGCCAAGGGCTACAGAGTGTCTTAAATTCCTAAGATCAGACATATCCTCTCTTTAGATATATCCGTTAATCTGTTCTTTGCCTCTTGCTAGCTGTTGCAGATGTTGCAGTTCTTCACCTGGTAAAAACAATGACGTGAGATTATCTGTGGTTATTTTCATTGGCTGTGCCGAGAGCTGTTAATTCTGTTCTAGTTGCATTAAGTCACCATTCTGAAAAGGCTCATCTTGTCTACTTACAGTATCTCCCTGCAATAACTCCTCCCCTGAAATCTGACCACTACTTATTCCAATGTACTGTCACAGTGACACCCTCTGATGCCTAGTTCACACTTGTACCACAGTGATACCCCAGTATCTTAACCACACAGACATACACACGCGCACACACACACAGAAACCCTCAACAGCCAGTGTATATATACATACATACATACACTTTTATACCCCCAATAGTCAGTGAATACATGCACTGTCATTCCAATAGCTCACACACACACACATATACACACACACACACACACACACACACACACACACACACACACCATACGTGCAGAGTATCACAATGGAAAACCTCACAATCCCTGTCAAACTGATGCATCAATGGGCCAACCTGGTGGTGTGGAAGGCTGAGGAGCTCTGCACCTTACCTCTTGCCATGCTGGTGACCCGAGTTTGGGAATAACTTGGGTCACTGGATGTCAGCTGGGGAGGAGAAGCTCAAACATCCAGAGGACTGTTCCCATCTCCCAGGGTGCGGAGATATGCCATCTTGGCCCTGGCTGCCTCCCCTTCCCTGGGGAGACCTGGGAGGCAGTACTGTCATCTAAGTGTCATGAAGGGAGGAGCTGTGGTTCTGTGGCACGTACATGCCTGCACACATGCTTGCCTACGTGCCACTATGGCAGAGAGCGTAGGGAGAACAAGGAAAAGAAGGGGGATTCGGGCTCCATGAAGTCCCGCCCATTTCACCTGACCTGCACTGCCATGCGGCTCACTGATCCACACTGGATAATGAGCTCCAGGTAGGGGCTTCCTGTCCCCACCATAGAGGCAAGCCATGAGGATCAATGGATCAGGTGAGTACGAGGGGCAGGCAGTGGCCAGTCAAGGGTGGACAGTATGGGACCAAGTAGCTTTGTCTGGTCACACTGAGAACAAAGCAATATGGAAAAAAAAAGAGTGGCACATAAATAGCCTAGCCACGAACACTGTCTCACTGATATCCTGACTAGTGCTGGGTGAAAATATAATTACACGTGTGAAATTGCATGAAATTGCTGACTTTGCTGTTCTGCAAATTTTGCAAAATTGCATCAAAATGTGGTGCCATTTTGCCAATGCTTTTTGATTCATATAGCACCATTTCCCCCAAATTGTGCATTTCTTAAATAAGTTGTTAAAAATGCACAATTTCAGAAAAGAGAACTGTGCATTTTTTAAAATGGGATTTTTTTAATGCACAAGTTCATTCAAAACTGCCCATTTTAAGCATACTGTTCCAGTTAAAAAATTGTGATAAATTTTGCAAAAATGGTACAATTATGTGAACATTTCACAAAATTGATTTTTCTATTTCACCTGGCACCACTAGTGATCCTCCAATTCCCTCCCCTCCCACACACACACACACACACACACACACACACACAGTGTCAGTGACACCTGCAAGGAAAATCAGGGCTGTGCACTGGAGACTCAACATCAAAGCCCTGCCAGTGTGGACTTGGACTCATGAGAAGGCAGCACAGGACAGTAGCTAGAGAACAGATCTATGAACCAGGAGCTCCCAGGTTCAAATCCCACCACAGCCACTGGCACATGGTGTAAGTTTAGACAAGACATCATGCAGGAAACCATTATGTTACATTGTGGTGATGGCATCCACTATCACACTGTGGTGCACTGTAGTGACTACTATCATTACTGATGACAATAGCTACCCCTGTCTCCCCTGTGTAACAGTGGAGGGGGGACAATGGCTTGTGACTTTTTCCATTTTATTTCCCATATTCCACTATCAGACTCTTTTTTTAGGCACTGGTTCTGTTTTTGATGTGGGTCTTCTTTTGGATTTTCTACCATTATAAATAGCTGAAAGCCTTCTCAATGCAGATAACTATTCTGGTGGTAGAGTACAGTTAGTTTTGTTCAGTGGATTTTCAGTTTTTTTTTTATTTTTTTAATTTTTGTTATTATAACTTATTTACCTAGGATAGCCCAGTTAAGAAACAATGTCTTGTTTACATTGGAACCTGTTTCTACCCATTTCTGCAGCTGGGGAGGGGGGACTGGAGCAATGGGAGGTTAAATGGTATTTACCCAAGGTCACACAGTGGGTATCTGGCTTTAGTAGGGTTTGAACCTGTGATAGCCTGCTTCACAAGTCAATGTTCTAACCACTAGATCACAATGCCTCCTGCAAGTGTGGAAAGCTTCTTTAGGCTGCCTTTCAAAAATTTTCTTCTTTCCTTTCTATCAGTTCTGCTTTTTGTGCGTTGACGCTATGTTCTGTTCTTACACTATAATATAAAACAAACTTATTTTGTAAAGCAGATTTATTTAAAGTTATTCCAAATTACTTGACTTGAAGACAGATACAATGACATCACAGAGAAAGTAAACAACTATGATATACAGGAACAATTAATAAAAGGTGAGAGAGAGAGAGAGAGAGTGAAATCAGAATAAGCAACAAATTCTGATAAGGGTACTGAGAAAGGATTAAGTCAAAAGTCCTTGGCAGTGCTATTTGTCTCCATTGCACAGAAAAAAACAGTGATAACTAATTGGAAATTCCAGGCTTACATATAAGAGATAAGAAGTGAGTTTGAGGTGGGATTTGAAGAGTGGCTGGGAATCGTTAGATGCTGAAGGAGTGCCCACCAAAGATGAATCCTCTATAGTTGGAGGAATGGGAAGTAAGGGGTGAGAAGCAGGTAATGATGAGGCAGAGGGACTGAGGGGAGAAGGCTTTGAAGAAGTTTAAAATCAAATAGGATAATTTTAAAGTGAATGTGGTATTGGAAAGACAGCAAGTAGAGATGATGGAGGATGGGTATCATGGGTGCCCCCTACCAAAGAGTAGTTAGGACCCATCAAAACCTGGGAAGAAAGTAAGGTGCAGGGCAGGACCAGTTGCTGGAGGATGATGTGCACCAATGTGAGAAGTCTAGGCAACAAAATATTGGATTTGCAAGCACTGGTTGCAAAGGGTAATCTGGACATGGCGGCTGTCACAGAGATGTGGACAACCCTGAACCATGAATGGGACATGTCCATTCAGGATATTCTTTTTTCAGAAAGGATAGGCCAAAAGGTAAAGGAGATGGGGTAGCACTTTACTTGAGAGAAGGAACAGAGGCCAAACAAATACATAACCTGGGAGACTCAGGAGGGTTAGAGTCTCTGTAGGTGGTGGTAACATTGGGGAAAGGAAAACAAATTAGAGTGGTTTACAGATCACCAGGCCAAGACCAAGGGGCAGATAAGGAACTAGAAGAGACGCAGAGAAGAGCAGCCTGGTTGGGGCAAGCAGTAATAGTAGGAGACTTTAACATGACAGACATGGACATTCCTTCTGGATCTGGTGCACATTAACTGAGAGGATCCAAAATGTGTCAGTCCAGGAACCACTAGGGCCCAGTGACCATGAGATTGTGAGGTTGAAGGTCCAGCTGGAGGCTTACAAGGGAACATGCTCAGTAAAGGTGTGGGATTTCAGAAGGGCCAACTTAGGCAAGATGCAAAGGCAGCTGTGGGAAAGCATGAAGAGAATAGGGGTGTGGAGGAAAAATGTGAGGCATTCGAAGCAGCGATGCTAGAAGCGGCAGCAGACTGAATTGATAGGTTATCAAATGGTAAAAGAGCAAGAGGCTTACTGTGGATCATGTCAGCTGTACATAGTGCAGTGAGAGTGAAGAAGAAGGCATTCAGCAATTATAAAGGCAGCCAAAGGAAGGAGGATAGTAAGGAGTACATAAGGGCAATCAGGGAGGTTAGTAGGAAAATCAGGGGGCCAAAGAAGAGACAGAACTTAGGTTTGCTGGCGGGAGGTGAAACTCAAGTTCACAGGGTGGGAGGTATGAAGTAGGGAGACAAAGCATTTTTCAGACACATCCAGAAGACATTCATGACCAAAAGGGACATAGTGAGGCTGAAAAAGGAATGTTGTGAGGAGGGGGACAGAGGTAAGGTAGAGATACTGAACCAATACTTTTGTTCACTATTTACCAGGGAGGAAGAGGATCCTCTGCCAGAATGCATGGGGGGGTGGAAGAAGGGGGGTGGGCACCCAAATAGTATGGGCTATATAATAGAAGAACTGGTGCTGCCATGGTTAAAAGGGCTGAAGATGGAAACAATCTATGGAGAATGTTGGGCTGTATTCTAGGATACTCAAGGAGGCATTGGAGGCAACAGCAGCTTCACTTGAAGGCATTTCAGCTACGTATTGGCCACAGGGGTGGGGTGAATGGAGGATGTCAGGCTTGGTCCTTCTGCAAAAAAGCAGAAGGAAAGATATGCTGGAAAACCATAAACCAGTCAGCCTGATACCTATAGTGGGGAAGGTAAGGGAGGCCATACTAAGGGAAGAATTTGAGGACTTTCTACAAGGGGATGGGCTGCAGGACACCAGGTAGCATGGGTTCACTGGGGGGTGGTTTCGTCAATCAAATCTTACTGAGTGCTTTGATTGGTGGGCCAGGGCAGCTGACAAAGGGCAGGCAGTCAATAGACTATACTCTACATAGACTTCAGCAAGTTTTTGACTAGGTCCCCAACAAGAGACTGGTAAAAAAAAATCAAAGGAACCTTTGGGAGGAAGAAAGGTTGACAGCTTTGGTGGAAAGCTGGCTGTGAGGAAGGACACAAAGGGTAGTGGTAAATAGGGAGTTCTTGGAGATCAGGGAGGTCATAAGCCGGGTGCCTCAGGGATCAATACTGGGCCACTTCCTCTTCAGTGTATTCTTATGTGAGTGACATAGGGCAAGGCATAAAGGCACAAGGATTACCTGTTCACAGACGGCACTAAGATGTATGCAATCATAGACACTGAAGAGGGGATAAGGGAACTATCTGGGTAGGCTGGAGAAATGATCTAAGATCTGGCAGCTGATCTTCAATGCAAAACAATGCGAAGTAATGCACATCAGGAAAAAGAGTTCAAGGCTGCAGTACAAAATGTATTGTGGGGGTACTAGAATGCACAGTGCAGGAGAAGGACCCAGGGGTCATAATATCAGAGAACCTAAAATCTATATCACACTATCTGTAATAAGCTGTTTGGAAGGTGAATAGGATGCTGGGATGCATAGGGAAGGGGAATTGTCAGCAAAAGCTGAGAGGTATTCCTCCCACTCCACAGATCATTGGTGAGACCACATCTGGAGCACTATGCAAAGTGCTAGAGTAACGAGGAAGGACTGCCATAAGCTGGAGTCAGTACAGCATAAGGCACCCAAGATGATCCAGGATCTGGAGTGCATGACTTACAAAGAGAGGCTGCAGGACCTTGACATGTACAGCCTTGGGGTGAGAAGGAAAGAGATTGACATGGTAGAAATTTACAAGTACCTGAACAAGGTAAACAGGGTATACTAAAAGGCCATATTTCCCTTGAGCACAAATATGGTGATGAGTAGAACCTCATAAAAACTGGCAGGTGGGAAACTTAATAAGGATGTCGTAAATACTTTTTCACTGAAACCTTGGTGGACAAGTGGAATAAACTGCCAGAGGAGAGAGTAGGGGCAAAATCAATGGACAGTTTCAAACTGGGGTAGGGCAGATACATGGCCTCAGTTTGGAGGGGCAGAGGTAAGGGGGTGGGATGGCCACTAGGGCCAGAGCTGTGTAGTCGGGTAGGATGGGCAGACTGGTTGGTCCAGTAAGCTTTTATCTGATGTCAGTGTCTATGTATCTGTGGCATAATGTGGTTTGGTTGCCAAAAATGGGTGAGCAATAGTGAAGTGGTTGCATTTGGAAAAGTTTAATACTTAGGTAGAAGGGACTTGAGAAGTACATAGTGGAGGCAATTGCAGTATTCAAGGTGAAGAGAGATGAAGGCATGGATAAGGATTTCAGCAGAGAAGGGGTCTAGGATATGACAGATGCAAGCAATATTGTAAAGATAATAATAAGTGGATGTTGCAGACTATAGAGATATGCAGAATGAAAGTGAATTCCAGATCAAGGTGGATGCATAGATTGTTGACAGAGAGACATATCAAACGAGAGGCATTGGACAAGGAGAATGGCAGATGTTGACTTGTGGGAGAGAATATGCTTTTGGCAAGATGGAGGATCTCAGTCTTATCAATATTATGATGAAGGAAACTAACTTAGAGTCGGTAGTTGATTTTACTATCACTGTAGAAGAGATATCTGAGGTTGAAGTCAGAGATGACATGTTCCAGGGGAAGGAGGTAGATAGAGAAGATAAATGGGCTATGAACAGAGCCTGAGGCACACCATAGAGTACAAGCTGGTGGAGACAGAGAAAGAAAAACCACCACCAGAGACAAAGTAGGCATGATTAAAGAAAGAGGAGCAAATCAGGAAAGCAGAGTACCAGAGACTGCAGTATAGGGTTCAAGATGATCAAGGAGGATGAGACCATCAGCTGTGTCAAACACCAATCTCAGGGCAAGAAGGATAAGGAGATACAAGGAACCATCATCAGGGGCAATAAGAAGATCACTGAAAACCCAAAGGAGGACAGTCTCAATGGAAGGAGCAAAAGCCAGATTGAGGTGTGCCATGGAGATTGTTAAAATAGAGCTGATTAGAGAAATGAGTGAAAACAACTTTTCAGTGACTTTATTGATGAGTGGGAGATTTAAGATAGGAGGATAATATCTGGAGAAGGAATCAGCTTCATGGGAGGATTTTTTGAAAAGGGCATGTTGGCAGTCTTATGGTCATCAGGGACATGGTGTCAGTGGAGACGAAATAAGCAAGATCACTGTGATGTAAGGTGAGGGTTTCTCCATAAGATTAGTTGAGGATTTGTCTGTAGGGTGCAATGAGGGTTTGTCCATAAGGTGAAGTGAGTGTCTGCACATATGGTAGGATGAAGATTAGATGAGGGTTTGTCCATAAGACCAGGTAAGGATTTTTCCATAAAACAAGGTGAGGGTTTGCCCATTAGGTAAGGTGAGGGTCTGTCCATAAGGTGGGATAAGGGTTTGTCCATAAGGTAAGTTCAGGGTGGTGTCTGGTCAAAACCACAACAGCAAATACGCGCAGTCAAAAACTTTGTGGTCATAACAGTGCCACATGATTTCAGAGTTAGCATATCTAATCTAGCACGGTTTTGGACCATGTGGTTTTGTACTGGCCATGCTATTTTACACTGCGCAGTTTTGACTTAGCATCATTCAGGGTTTGTCCAAATGGTAACATAAGGATTTCTTTAGAGGGTGAGATGAGGGTTTGTCCATAAGGTAAGGTGATGGTTTGTCCATGGGGTAAGGTGATAGTTGGTCTATAAGGTAAGGGAAAGTTTCTCCATAAGGTAAGTTGAGGATTTGTCTATAAGGTAAGAGGAAGGTTTCACCATAAAGTAGGATGACAGTTTGTCTATAGGGTGAGGTGTGGGTTTCTACGTAAGGTAAGGTAAGGTAAAGGCTTCTCCATACTGTAAGCAGTGGGGTTTGTACATAAGGTAAGGTGAAGGCTTGTCCATAAGAAGAAGGTTTCTCCATGTAGTAAGGTGAGGGATTATCCATAAGGTGAGGGTTTATACATAAGCCAAGGTGAGGGTTTGTTCTTAAGGTAAAGGGAGGGTTTTTCCATAAGGTAAAGTGATGGTTTCCCCGTACAGTAAGCTGAGGGTTTGTACATAAGGTAAGGTGATGGTTTCTTCATAAGGTAAGGGAAGGGTTTGTCCACAAAGTGCAGTGAGGATTTTCCCATAAACTAAGGGGAAAGTTTCTCCATAAAATAGAGTGAGGGCATGTCCATAAACTAAGGTGAGGGATTGTCCAAAGTTAAGGTGAGGGTCTGTACATAAGGTGAGAGGAGAGGATGGTTGGGCCATGAAGAAAGGTGATGGTTGGTCCATGAAGAAAAGTGAAGTTTTGTTCATAACATAAGTTGAGGGTTTTTCCATATGGTAAGACAAGTGTTTATCCATAAAATAAGGTGAGGGTTTGTCCATATGGTAAAATGAGGGTTTGTCTACAGGGTGAGGTGAGGGTGTCTCCATATGGTAAAGTTGTAGGTTTGTACATAAGGGAAGGTGAAGGTTTGTCCATTAAATAAGATGAGGGTTTGTCCATAAGGTAAAATGAGGGATTGTCTTTGAGGTGAGTGGAGGGTTTCTCCATATAGTAAGGTGAGGGTTTTCCCATACAGTAAGGTTAGGGTTTGTACAAAAGGTATGTTGAGGGTTTGTCCATATGGAAAGGAGAGGGTTTGTCCATAAGATGAGGTAAGGGTTTGTACATAAGCTAAGGTGATGATTTCTCAGTATAAGTTAAGATAACAATTGGTTCAGTGGCCCAAGCAGCCAGTATAGTGTTATACTTGTGCAACTGTGTTAGTTTGGTTTTGGCCATTCACACTCTGTATTCCAGAGGAATTACCACCCTGTAGGGGTAAAAGGGCAAGGAACCCTCAAAGAGGGTTCCACCTTTAAAGATGCAATGGGACGGTTCCCATGGCTAAAGATACCTTAGGAATCCCCCTAAGGAGAGAGTGCTTCCGCTGGAGAAGGAGGGGGGGACGATGGTGGGGCAAAGAAAAAATGCTTCACAGTGAGGCTTACAGGAACTGCTTATATAGGTCAGGAAGTGGGAGTGGCTGGCTGCTTGGCCACCGAACTACAGGCAAGCCTTTCATTTCACTGCCCTATGCAGCCAGTATAGTGTTCTGCTTGTGCAACTGTGTTAGTTTGGTTTTGGCCGCTCACACTCTCTGTTCCAGAGAAATTACCACCCTGTAGGGGTACGAAGGCAAGGAACCCTCGGAGAGGGTTCCACCCCTAGAGGTGCAATGGTACGGTTCCCGTGGCTAAAGGTACCTTAGGAATCCCCCCAAAAATGTAGTATTATCCCCAAAAAGGAGACATGAAGCATATGAGCAAGCAGTAACTGAGACATAGGAGTAGTAACTGTAACGTAGTAGTAGAGAAGTATATGCAATCTGATAATGCAATGAGATGCTCAGTTGTCGTAATGACTGCCCAGGGCTGCGTAGCATGATACCGATGGTTTGCTTTGAGAGTAGGTGATCCCCAAGGAGAGAGGGAATGGCAGGACATACTCCACCTCCATCCAACAATGGAACCTACCTAAAGAAACTAGGGGAAACAACTAAGCTAACTAAGTGTTATGACCTGAGGCAACGGAGGAGAGAAAAAAAACCCTATGAGGAGGAAATCTCTGGGGATCCAAGGCCTAGGTCACCTTCTCTCCAGGCTTGGGATAGTTTGTTTAGTGACAGCTCTGCAGCTGCAATTTGGAAAACCCAATTAAAGGGAGGTGGAAAATATTCCAATTTGGAGGAAGGCTCTTACTCAAACCCTCTAGCGGGAATGCCGTGGAAGGTTGCAAGAAAACTCTGCAACAATACATGCATCCAAGGCACAGGAGGGGAGCAACAACTGCTGAGGCACTCACCTGGCCTACCAGCCCTAAATCAAACCAGGTGAACCAGAGGCAGTCATAGGGAGGATGCGGTGAAGGTGCCTCGCTAGGGAAACACTATATATTTTATTAATTTATTTATTGAAAAGAATCTGAATTACAATACTTTGAGTCATAGACTCTTTTGCAAAGGCTTCACATCAGGTAATGTAAAAGAATAGCTTAAGACACAATATAGATACATTAACAGTAGTAGTTAAAAATGCAGGTTAGATAATCTTGGCTTACGTTAACTTAGTAAGATATATCATCTGGGAGCACGTTGGAGTCCCCGGGTCAAGGTTAAGACAGGCAGCATTTTCGTAGGGTCCTGAGGGACCCAGAGTCATTGTACTTGCATAAAGGGATAGGGAAAGATTGTGTGCCTTGGGCGGGAGGCTAGCAGCATACTAGCAGTCACCCTGGGGGGTCAGCTGTTATCAGTGGCTTTTGTGGGCTGTGGGGGAGAGCTGCAGAGCCCTCACTACCTCCGTCATCCTGGGGGGTCAGCTGTCACAGAGCCAAAGGAGATCGCAGTAACCACCCTTCACCACTAGTCTTAAACTCTACACCAGGAGCTGCTGTTGTGTAGCAGGCAGCTAAAGCCAAGCCCGGGGCGAGGACATTCCCAGCTATGGGCCAGGTGAGAAGGATTCCACCCCAAGTTGGACACACTCGAGATATCGACTTAAAGCAGAGCGAGACCGTTGGCTGTAAGAACCCTACGCCAAAATAGAACATCTGGCATGCCCCAGAAATTATTTGAGAGCTGAAAGCTGGTGAGCTGAATGAGCATGGCATGCTAAGATTGTAATGAGCATTGAGTGCTGAGACTTACAAGGCTGAATGCAGATTGAGTGCAGCAGAATCCCAGGCTGAAGCCGAGGGGATGGCAGTAGGCATGAAGCAAGCATTTTGTAAGCAAGGAGCAACAGTTACATAAGCAAGTGTGGACCTAATAGGTCAGTAAGCAGTAGTAGTGATAGGTGGACCTGCATAACATACCATATAGCAATAAACAGCACTGAATTGGGGCAAGCCAGTCAGACAGTTCAAAGCTAAATCAAGGTGACAAACTCTGAGGATTTTCGGTGGTGAAGACAGGACTTAGAACAGAATTAATTAGCCACAGAGGCCACGATCCCCCAAACACCTCCCAGTCCCTGCCGTAGGACAAACAAGGAAGTGATGTAAGGTCAAGAACCACATGCAGATATAAAGCTAATTTAATAGCCTCAGCAGGAGCATCAGCTAACCTCAGAGTAACACAATGTACAATAGCAATGGGAGTAAACAGGTAGTAGCAGGAAGCAATTAGGCCTGTGCAGCAATAGTGAAAACAAATGAGTACACGGAGTCATAACTGCAATAAATAAAAGGAGACATAATGCTCTTAAAGCACTGTCACCCGGCAGTGCAAAATGACTTTTTCAAGGAGGTAATTAGAACAAGCATGAGTGAGCTGTAGAGCTAGATTGTAAAACTGAGTCAGGTGAAAGTAATACAGTATGCCATGGAGCAGCTTAGTTGAGCTGAAACACACAAATCAAGTTTGCAGTTGCAGTGCAAGTAATTTGAGAGTTGTGAGTAACTGAAGCAAGCAGTATGAGCTCTGAACAGCAGCAAGCTAGGAGCTGAGAAAAAGTACCCCCCCCCAAAAAAAAAGAAGGAAGCACACACAGCTGAAGGCAAAATACAAACCAAAAATGGGAAAATAAACACAGAAGCCCTGCAGAGACAAGCAGGAATGGGGTTGGGAGGGCAGGCCTCAGCCAGGGAGGCCAAACCAGCTCAAAGGACAAACCGGCAGAGCCTTCAGCTGCAAAGAAAAAATGCTTCACAGTGAGGCTTAGAGGAACTGCTTATATAGCTCAGGAAGTGGGAGTGGCTGGCTGCTTGGCCACCAAACTACAGGCAAGCCTTTCATATGTTTTTTGGTGCAGTATTAGCCACTGCTAAGCAATTTAAATCACAGATTGTAATGAGAAAGAAATAATGTGACCTACTGGGAATTGAACCCAGGCCCCTGGAATACCATTCTGCTGCTATAACCACTGAGCTACAGGCTCACATGGTTGGATTTTGGGTTCCCGGTCACACTTTCTCTAGTAGTGCATATCTTGCAACTAGGAGTAATCAGGATAACAATTAGATGTTTCTTGGTGCAGTATTAGCCGTTGCTAGGCAATTTCTCACTACAGTTTGTGATTTAATTGCTTAGCAGTGGCTAATACTGCACCAAAAAACTGGACTTCTGTCCTTGTGCTGGCATCCTCAGGGATAGGGGTTTTGTGGGGGGGGGTGTTAAAAGCCCCCACTTCTATGCAGCATGATCCTTGATGGCGGAAACATGGATGGTCACTACAGCCACCATTGAGCCGTGCCGGCAGTGGGTGCTAAAGTAAAAAAAAAAAAACCTGTCATCTTTATTATTCCTAGTTGCAGAATCTGCAGTACCAGAGAAAGAAAGTGTGTCTGGGAACCGCCGGAACTGTATTCCAGGTGCCTGGGTTCAGTTCCCAGTAGGTCACATTATTTCTATAAGTTAAGGCGGGGGTTTGTGCAGTACATAAGGTGGTGAGGGTTTGTACATAACATGAGGTGCGTGTTCTCAATAAGGTAAGTCAAGGGTTTCTCCATACAGGAAGGTAAGTGTTTCTCTATAAGTTAGGTGAGGGTTTGTACATGAGGTATGGTGAGGGCTTCTCCATACAGTAAGCTCCAGATCTGTACATAAGTTAAGACGAGGGTTTCTCCATAAGGTAAGAGGAAGGTTTTTCCAAGAAGTATGGAGAGGATTTGTCCATAAACTAAGGTGAAGGTTTCTCCACAAGGTAAGGTGAGAGAGTGTGTCCATAATGCAAGGTGAGAATTTGTCTATAAGTTAAGGTGAGGATTTGTACATAAGATAATGTGATGGTTGGTCCATGAAGCAAGGTGAGGTTTTGTCCATAAGGTAAGTTGAGGATTTCTCCATATAGTAAGGTGGATTTTTTTCCATAAAGTAAGGTGAGGGTTTTTCCATAAAATAAGGTGCAGTAAGGGTTTGTCCATAAGCTAAGTTGAGGGTTTCTCTATAATGTAAGATGAGGGTTTGTCTATATGGTGAGTTGAGGGTTTCTCCCTATGGTACAGTGAGCGCTTGTACCAAAGGTAAAGGTATGTGCATAAAGTAAGGTGAGGGTTTGTCCATAAGGTGAGGTGATGGCTTTTCCAAAAGGTTGGTTGAGGGTGTTTCTACGTGGCAAGGTGAGGGTTTTTCCATAATGTGAGGTATGGGTTTGTACTTAAGGTAAGGGGAGGGCTTTTCTATAAGGTAAGGTGAAGGTTTCTCTATATGGTAAAGTGAGGATTTCTCCATACAAAAGGTGAGGGTTTTTCCATAAGATAAGGTTAGGGTTTGTACATAGGTAAAGTGAGGGTTTCTCCACGAGCTAAGGGGAAGGTTTGTCCATAAAGTATGGTGAGGATTTGTCCATAAACTAAGGTGAGGGTTTCTCCATAATGTAAAGTGAGGGCATCTCAATAAAGTACGGTGATGGTTTCTCCATAAGTTAAGGTGAGGGTTTGACATAACAGGTAAGATGATGGCTAGTCCTCCTGGGAAATTGATGATTGGTCCATAAGGTAAGGTGAATTTTTGTCCATAAGGTAAGTTGAAGGTCTTTCCATATTTATTTATTTATTTATTTATTTATTGAAAAGTTTCACCAGGAAAGGCACACACTGAGCAATCAAAATTGCTCATTTCCCAGTGCATCCTGGGGAAGAGGATAAGGGTGTAACAATAATACAAGCACATTTGCTAAGGACAGGTAATACATTATTCATAAAATGAAAATTATACAACATGTCAAAATTCTAAGACGTGCTTAAACGTGTTACATACAGTGAGTAAATTAGGAGTGCATATTAAGTGCATGATTTATCATTATTATTATGGGGGCACTATAGTGCAGTGGGTTAAGGCTCTGAGCTGCAGATCTGGAGACCTGGGTTTGAATCCCACAGCTGCCTAGGTGCATACTGTGTGATCCTGAGCAAGTCACTTAACTTCCTTGTGCTCCCAGGTCGCATCTGGAAACAAGCTTTGGCTTTGTGTGTCTCTCCTGATTAAACAATGTTCCCTTCCTTCTCAAAGTAAATACAGTCACATTAGAACAAGGTTGGAAAAGTATGCACATTTTATAGTGCTGCAACATTGTGAGACACAAAATTACAAACAATACATGTATATGGTAAGGCGAAGATTAGTACATAGTTTTTGTGGTTTTGTCCATATGGTAAGATGACAGTTTACTGACAAGATAAGGTGAAGGCTTGTCCATAAAGTACAGTGAGGGTTTGCCCATGAAGTAATGTGAGGTTTTGTCCACAAGGTAAGATGAAGGCTTGTCCAAAAGGTAAGGTGAAGGCTTGTCGATAAAGTAAGGTGAGTGTTTGCCCACAAGGTAAGGTTAGCATTTCTCCATAAGGAAATGCATCTATTTGTCCATAGTGTAATGCAAGGGTTTTTACTGCCTACACAAACATTCACCTGTGCCCTCCATTTTCTCCCATTGGGGGTGAATCCACTGATCATCCTAAAATGGAGGGGGTGACAAGCTGATGAATGACGCCCAGCCACTGGGCTGGGGGTAACAAAATGTACTTCAGTGTTGGAGGTGCAGGGTCTGACTCCAACACAGGGCTGCCGGCGTCTAGGGTGAGGTGTGGCAGCAGCTATCTCAGGGAGTGGGGAGAGGGGTCCAGGAACCACTTGCCAAACTGCTTGACTATGTTCTTGGACAAGGAGCTCAAGTGGCTTTGACGTCATAGTTGACTATGTAACCTCATACCCCAACCTCTAAAGTATAGGGTTGGCGATGGTGGCTGTGCAGTCGGGAGCTGGGCAGGATAAAACCTGAAGAAAATGGGTCTGGTTCCCAATCTGCCATCTCCTGTTGAATCCTGGGGAGTTAAGCATCTTAGATGGGGTGAAACCACTGGCTCAGAAGTGGGGGGCAGAAAAAGGCAGATCAGGTACCAAACATGGTGTCAGATCAGGAGCTGGAGAAATAAGGACCAAAGGTAAAACCAACCAGGTTTTGACAGTAGGAGGGAAGAGGTATTACTAACTCTGTATAGATAACTGGTGAGGCCACACCTGGAATACAAGAAAACCAGATCCCCTTTGATTGGAAAATTGTGTATGTTATGCCTATGTTCAAAAAGGTACTGTGGCACACTCCCAATTATAGACCCATTAGCTTAACACTAATAATTGTGAAAATGATGGAAATCATTGTTAAAGATCATCTGTTAGCACACTGTACATGGAAAGTGTAGACATCAAAAACCAGTACCAGCACAGGTTTGAACGGGGTTTGCCAGTGGATGTAATACTTCTCAACTTCAAAAAGGCTTTTGACATTGCATCACACACTGGGCAATCAGTATTAAACTCAATAAATTAAATTTCCTGACCAACACAGTGAATAACTAACTGGCTGGAGAACAGAACACAGCAAGTCATAACTAATGGACTTTTATCATCAAAAAGGCAAAGTCACTAGTGGTGTCCATTAAGGGTCAGTCTAGGGTCTGACCGTATTCAGTATTTTCATCACTGACTTGGACAGGCACATGGTGGGGTGATGCCAGATGCCAAGCCGGGGTAGTAATAGTACAGAAGAATGTAAAGAACTGCCAAACAGGGCATGGAATTCAATGACAACAGATGTCCTGTTATTTATATGGGAAAATGAAATATTTAATGCACATACTCCCATAGGTTTTCAGTTAAGAGAAAGAAAACCAAAAAGAGACTGTGGGTACTAGTTAGACAAGACTTCATTGCCAACCTTCAATGCACTGAAGTGGTTGCCAAAGCAAATCAGGTCCTTTGGTCAGTCAAAAAAATACATTAAAAGTTTTAGCTCACAGATACTTGGACCCTTATATAGAGCCTACATGCACCCTTTATTATATTATAGGACCCAATTTTGATCTCCCTACAAATGGGGGAAATAAAGAAGTTGGAATGAGTACAAAGGAAAACAACTGAAATGTTTCACGAGTTAATAGAATGCTCAACTCTAGGCTTTTGTTATTCAACCTTGTGCCCCTGTCCAGTAAAATAATCCAGGTAGATTTGCAACTCTTTGCTCTAGTAAATGATGCATTTCCGATGACACAGTTAAATCTAGCCTTTAAGTTGGATCACAGAGGGACTTCTGGGCATCCCTTACAGATCAAAAGGAGAACTTTTAGAGATGAAAGGAGAAAACATTTCTTTACCCAAAGAGTCATTGGGTTGTGGAGTAGTCTACCATTAGACATAATTATAAGCACAAAAAAAGCTGATTGGGTAAGTACATAATGCATCTACATAATATTGAATACTACCGCCGACAATAGTGGGTGAGCAGCACACATGGGCAATACCGCCATCTCTTGCTCTAACCCTTCCACTTTATAGTATAATCCATACTATAGTATGGAGTACTGTCCACAATTCTGGAGCCCTCACCTAAAGAAAGACACAGACAGGCTACAGACAATGCAGCAAAGGGTAACCAAAAAGATTCAGGGCCTGCAGGACAGAACTGATCGTACCAGGATCGGCATAGGGCACTGAACATGTACTCGCTGGAGGCCAAAAGAGAGAGGGGTGGTATGATAGAGACCTTCAAGTTCCTAAAACAAATGAACAAGATAAAATGCAAGGAACTACTAAACAGGAACAGCGAATCTGGAACACAGAGACACGAGTGGAAGCTAGCAGGGAGGAATTCAGGAGGGATGTGAGGAAGCTTTGCTTTACACAGAGGGTGGATGAGCCATGGGACAGTCTGCTGTTGATGTGGTGAGTGCCAAAACCATTGATGGTTTCAAACACAACTGGGACAGAGTTAAGAGCAAAGTAGTTTTTATTTCTTTGGTACCCTATCCACAAGGCCCAGGGCGACTTACAACAATCAACATAAAATAAATAATATTCAGCGCACCCTTCTTCTATTAGACCGTGCCATATCATGTCACATTCCAGCTGCAGTGCATAGTTTAGATGCTGAAAAAGTGTTCAACAGCGTGGTCTGTCCTTTTTTGTGGCCACCCTGTCAAATGTCAGAGGCAGTATAGCGCAGTGGTTTAAGGCTCTGAGTTGCAAATCTGGTGACATCCAGCAGACCAGACCTGGGTTTGAATCCCCACAGCTTCTACTTGCAGATTGTGTGACCCTGAGCAAGTCACTTAACTTCCCTGGGCTCTCAGGTTGCACCTGTAAAAAAGCTTTCAGCTTAGTGTGCTAGTTCTGGTTAAACAACTAAACAAAAAAAAAAAAAGAATGTTGGTATCCTGGACAAGGCTGTACAAATGCTGCAGGGAATGTATGCTTTCCCTTAGGCATATTTAAAATGTAATGCTTCCCTTTCTGCCCTGTTTCCTCTTGAAAGGGGCACACAGCACGGTTTTCTTCTCTCTTCCCCCCCCGTGCTCTTTGCCCTGTATCTTGAACCATTAGCAGTGGCAGTTTGCACTGATCCATTTATCTCAGGGATACCGATAGGTAGAAGGGACTACAAGCTCTCATTGTTTGCGGACAATGTCCTGCTAACCATGACATCCCCAAAAGGCTTGATCCTAGCAGTCTGGGATGTTCTGCTGTCTCTTGGTGACTTTGCAAGCTACAAACTTAGCATGCAGAGAACTGAGGTCTTGCTTTATAACTATGTCTTTTCCTCCACCTTGAAGGGGCTACTCCCCTTCAAATGGCACAAGGGAATGCTCAGATACCTGGGGATTAAGCTCACTAAACATCTGGAACACTTGGCACTCCTAAAGTTTGAGCTCTTAACTCAGCAGATGACAGATGACCTCTCCAGATGGATGCAGTTATACTTGGGCTTTTTCTGTCGGATCAAGGCGATTCGCCAGAATGTCCTCCCCAGGATATTATATTTTGTCCAACCCTTGCCTGTCATGGCAGCTCCGATTTACTTTAAATCTTGGAATAAAGGCAGTTCCAGATTTATCTGGCAGGGTGCTCCCTTGTGGGGTTGTCTTCCCATTCTGCACCTGCTCAGAGAGTGAGGAGGTGTCAGTCTCTCAAATGTTTGATGGTACGCACAGGCAGCCCACCTGTGGACACTCTGTATATGGCCCTCTATCCAGCCATACTGGAAGTAAATCTAATTCAATTTGAATGACATATATAACTTAACTTAGACTACTACCTATTTGGCAACCCCTCAGGTTGTCTCCCTCTGATAAATTTCACTCAGTGTACAACTGAGATCTTCACACAGTGGACGGTGGTCAGGAGAGTATTCTTAACCCGGATTCATGTGTTTCATTTCAGGGCTATCTCTCATGACTCTGTCTATCCTCCCAGTGGGATAGATAATGCCATGCAGGGCTGAAGTAGGCTGGGCCTTCGGTTTATTTTCCAGATGTTGAACTCCCATAGTGTCCTTCCATTTGCTTCTTTCCAAACAGCCTTTCAGCTTCCCCCAGCCGACCATTTCTGGTATTTGCAGCTTCAGTCCAACCTATTGGATCATGGCAAGGGTTATTTCACATTGCCTGATAAACTCTTCCAGCTCCACAGGATCCTCACGTCACACCTGCGCAGTGAGACCTGGAGACATCTCATTGGTCATCTCTACAAGGCACTGCAGAAACCTGTCTCAGACTCCACAGATACAGTTTTACAGAGATGGAATAAGGAGCTGCCATGTGCTCGACTGTTTGCATGAATATGCAGTACTTGCTTACAGACTGATCGCTGCCACTTATTAGACAGAATTCTCCTGGAAGTGCAGATATCATTTCTTCCACTCTCCAGAATGTGCTTGCTGAAGAGGATGTGGATAGACTCTACCACTCATGCTTACATTTTCTGAGAGTGCCCCCTGCTTAGCCCCTTTCTGGCAAGTAGTTATACAACAGCTAGAGGAGATTTGTAGCTGCCTGGAGGAAGTAAGTGCTCTGGGGACATCCCTCAGAAGGCATTTCCCTTAGGAGTCTGATTCTGGAACTGCTAGTAATTTTAATCCTAGCCGTGAAAAAGTAAATCACTAGACTATGGCACACCACCCTGATACCCACGGTTGATGGCTAGCACAAAATCGTATGGGAAATATACTCACTAGAAAAGATGACATATGTCCTCACTGACAGACAGACCCTTTTAAAAACCAGGTGGCACCACTGGGTCTTATATCAGCTTGATAACGATCGAGATTTTGTTCCATGAGGCCTCCCTTCCCCCTTCTGTCTTCTGTCTAACCTTATTCTGTTTCTTCCTCTTCGCTACTTTGTCTTACCTTGGTGGAACAGCAGCCACTTACTGTGATTTGAGGCCATAGGAACACCCTACTAGGCACCCCAGGTCTGCAAAGATCACAGACTTTATTTTCAATTGTTTCCACATCAAAACCACAGATGGTCTGTGGGTGTCCATAGTTAAGACTGTGAACTATGAATCTGTTTTTTCAAGTTACGACTCTCTATTTGGATTTCATGTCAACATGAATAGACCTCTCTGCAGCACTAATGGACTTGTCACTCATAATACAGAAAAAGACAATGGCTCACTGTTGATTGTTCTATTCTAATTTGTTTCTACAGGTTCCTACAGTTTTATTATTTGCTAACTAAACTCGTATTTCTAATGTATTATGTACACATTCTGTTATGATACACTCTGTGGACTGTTTTATATTTTCAGACTGAAAATGGAAAAAGTCTGTTAATAAAAACACAGTTAAAAACAAAGTTTAAAAAAACATGAAATAAATAAATTTTGGGTCTTGAAGCCCTAAAGGTAGATAAAGCCCCAGGGTCAGATGAGAATCACCCAACGGTGCTCAAGGAATTGACTTCTGAACTGTCTGAACCCCTAGTAAGGCTACTCTATAGCTCAGTTTAGACAGGGGTAGTTCCAAAAGACTGGAGGGTAGCAGACATAGTCCCGCTACACAAGGGGGGACAAGGAGCAAACAAGGAATTACAGGCCTGTTAGCCTTACCTCTGTAGTGGGTAAATTGATGGAGTCACTGATCAAAGAGAGCTTTGTGGACTACCTAGAGAGTGATGGACCTCAGGATAGTAAACAGCATGGGTTTGTGGCATGGAGGTCTTGTCGGACCAACCTGCTAGTTTTCTTTAACTGAGTAACAAAGGTAGTAGATAAGGGCCATGCTGTGGATTTACTGTACTTTGATTTCTGTAAGGCTTTTGACTCAGTGCTGCATAGAAGATTGCTGAAGAAGCTGGAGGACCCAAGCACAGCTACAGTATGAAGATCCAAATGAAAACACCGCGAATAGATAGTCCAGTAAATGACCATGCAGCTCTCAAAAGGGCGGCCAGCCCAAATACCAAACAAACTTCCAAAGTTAGAGAGCGCAATAAAACCTCTAGCACTAAATAAATATTAAGTATCAGTGAGGACCAAAAACCAAAAAAGGAGCATTTTAAAGTGAAAAAACACTCAAGCTTTAATAAGGTCTTCACAAGTAAAAGTACAATAAACAGGTAGTGCAAGGTGATTGCTGCAAGAAGAGAAAACACCCCTACAGCTACAATATGAACAGTCAGATGGATAGGAAGCAGGTTGAAGGAGAGATAGTAAAGGGTGGTTGTAACTGAAGTTAAATCAGAAGAGAGGGAAGTCACAAGTGGGGTGCCATAGGGATCTGTCCTGGGTACCATCCTCTTCAACACAAATCAACAACAGTGGAGAAGGTATCTGGGGCAAGGTGTGTCTCTTTGCAGATGACTCGAAGCTCTGTGGTGCAGAAGGTAGTGACAATGGGATCAGGGAGATGCAAAGGGATCTGCAAAGGCTAGTGAGGTGGTCTAAGGGCTGGCTGTTGAAATTCAAAGCCAAAAAATGCAAGGTTATGCACCTAGTGAAAAAAAACAGGGCAGAGTACTAGATGGGAGGGGTTAAACTGAGCACTACGGCAGAGGAAAGAGTCCGGGGAGTCATCATAAGTGATTCCCTCAAACAATCAAGCCAGTGTAACAAGGCCAATAGGATGCTGGGGTGTATCAGAAGGGGTACTGATAGCACAGAAATCGAGGTACTACTACCTCTATATAGGTCACAGTGAGGATGGGGCTGCATCTGAAATACTGTGCTCAGATCTGGAGTTCTCACCTATGGAAGCCAGACAGGGACAGACTGGAGATGCTGCAGTGCAGGGTGATCAAGATGATTCAGTGCCAACAGGGCAGATCTTATGAAGATTGCCTGAAGACATTGAATATATACTCGCTGGAGACCAGGCGGGGTGATGGAGACCTTCAAGTAAGAGCTAAATAAGTTCCTGAAGGGAATAAATAAGGTGAACCTCTGGGAGGTACAAAGTCAGGAACTCAAGGTCATGAGTGGAAACTGACAGTGGGAAGGTTTAAGAGGGATGCAAGGAAGTTCTTTTTTACCAAAAAAGTGGTGGAGTCCTGGAATAGTCTGCTAGCAGAGGTGGTGGGCACCAAGACAGTAAATGGTTTTTCAAGCATGGCTGAGACAGAGTGAAGGGTTTGGTGGTTGCTCAGGTCAGTAGAAGTAGGGAGAGGAGTGGAGGGGAGCCTAGAGGGGTAAAATCCTGTATGAACCATAGATCCCTGGGCAGATTGGGAACTCTGGGCAGACTAGCGAGATCTTTGGTCTTTTTCTGCCGTCATTGTCTATGTTTCTATATCAGTAATAAATAATATAAATAAAAGTACATAAATAGTTAAAACTAGTTTATTCTGGATAGGCCTACGCAAATGGATAGGGCTTAGTAATTTCTTAGGGACATAGCAATAGGGCAGGGAAGATTGGGAAAGCAATGTGGACAAATACCCAGTATAGAAAAGGGGTCTCAGGGTGGGATGGGGTGTTACAGGCAGTCTGGATGGATTAATGGTCACTTTCTGCCATCACTGCCTATGTTCCTGTTTCTATAAACAAATGTATCTTAAAAAAAAAAGTCTGAGTGGTGAAATTAAGGCAGTGGTGGAGCAAGGGTGGTGGAGATACTGGACTGAGGGGGATAACTGAGATGTTATTTTTTTAATTTAATTTTTTATTCTTCACCGCTCTCCACTCAGCCCTCATGCCTGGGGGAGCACCCCAGCCCAGACTGCCACTAACCCACACCTACCCAAATCATGGTGAGAAATCCAAGGTGTGAGCTCTACAACATGCCTTGTATCATGACTGTGGCATAGTTCCCCTCCACATTGTGTTCCCTCCCACGTCCCCTGACATCGGGCCATGCCTTTTATTAGTCTCACACACTGTAGTACAGTGCATTTGTGTACAAACCTACACCACTTGTGAATGAGTAGGCTTCCTAGCCCACTCACAGTGGCTGCACGGCAGAACCCTTCCCCCATTTCCCCTGTAGGCTAACTCGCACTGCACTTGGCAGCACTCCCCAGTCCGGGTCACAGTGGTCCCAGCTCCCTGAGTCTCCTGCTGAACCCAGGTCACTGATGCACATGCTCAATGAGCTTTCACTGAGCCATCAGCTGACCTAACTGACATGTTTCCATGGCAATATACAAGACATCAAGTTGGCACAAGAAACGATATACTTAGCATCAAATTTAAGACTGGTAAGAGGAAGGCAGTGGGTTGCAGCTGGAGGTAACAAAAACTTTGGAAAATAAAGAACCTGAATTACATTATCTGGCTTGTTCAGTCCATCCTCCCCACTCCCTTAGAAAAAAGGACCTCTGAATGCATACAGCAAAAATCTGGCAGACAAAACAAGTCGCTGTTTGATTTTCTTTTTTTTTTCTTTTTTTTGGCAGCCAGCCTTTCTGTTTGGCAGGAGAGAGCAGAAGTTATACATATATATAAAAAAAAAGGAAGAAAACAGAATGAGGCTGAGACTGAAGTGAAAAAAAAGTCAAAGTGAAATGAGCCATAGAAGCCAGTGTGTTTGCCCTTTCTAAGATTACGTTGTGTTCTGTTTGGTGTGTGTGTGTGTGTGTGTGTGTCTTTCTCTCTCTCTTTCCCCCTCCCTCTCTCTCTCATAGTGTTTTTTTTCATGTGCATGTCCCTCCTTTAAAAATCTCTTCAAACGGCAATTAAGTAGCCGAGGATAAAACGGACCAGCTCACAGGGATCTGGGGCAGTTTGGAGCAAGATGGCCAGCTGTAAGCTTCTGTGGATCCTTCAAGCAGTCTTAACGCTGGGTCTGCTGAGGACCTCTCTCCAAGGAGGTAGGAGGAGGGAGACAGGGGGTGGGGGAGAGAGGGGTAATACACTTATCCCTCCTTTCGAGGCAACTTTTGATAGAAGACTTTCTTTTCTTTTTGTAAGAGATTGCAACTGTCTTATTTAACTTGAGAAGTGCTCTGTCCAGAACTTTTGCAACTATTAATCTTGTCAAGAAAAGTTTTTCCTTGAGCATATTTAGGTGTTTTTCACAGTGGCAGTTTCTACCATAACATTATCTACCTTTCTTAAACAGTTGTAGAGTGCACCAATACAAAGAAATCCACCTGAGTGTGAGTTCCATATACCAAGCACTATGCAGGCAGTGTCCCATATGGATTTTGCTCCTATTAATATTGTAAATTTCTATCCGCATCCTGTGTCATTTGGGTCTTCCCAAAAACCTCACTAGAGCCAGTTGGTCATTCTAGCAGACTTTGCATTTTAACAGGGGTTCTGCTGTCCCAGGGACATCAGCAGGGTAAACTACGGTACATTCCCTCACCCCTGAAATTTCAAACTGCTTATTCAGCTGCAACCAGGTGTTACTGCTGTGTTTACAACAATAACTAGCAGCAGATAAGCAGCTTCATTTTACAGTTCCGTGGTTTGTGACTGAAGGGAGAAACAGATTTAGGGGTGTGTTGCAGTGTCTTATTAGTGTCCTATTAATTTTTCAACCTTTTCACAGTTAACTGTCAGCACTGACCACAGCAGAGTCTTCAACGCTCTCGGCATAACCACTGGAGAGGGAGAGGAGTGAAACAGGTCCGCCCCCAATTTATTACCCAGCTCTAAGATTATTGGAAGCTCACCTTTAAAATCCTACAGTTGCTCTTAAAGTCCCACAACATTTTCTATGTGGTTGATCTTTGCTGTGTTAAAATGATCCCCCCCCAACTTCACCTCAGCAGTGTGCTGTCACTAATGACTTTTCCGTGGCAGTATGTGCATATGTAAAGAGCAGGTGCCTAACAGAAGACACAAGTAAATAACAGTTAACCTAATTTTTTTTCCTAAGTTTTCTTGTACCAGCTTTTTTAACTCATTTTTTTTTCTTGCATGGAGCTGCATTTCAGTTTCTTTCTTTCATACCCATCTGTCAAGTGAGCAGGTTTTCTTGAGAGGGTTGCACAGCCTACACTGGAACAAGGAGTTGTCTCCATGCTTGTGGGTTATCAGTGGTCTAGATTACCCTGTAACGTAACTTGCCAATTAGGGTGAGCGGCTCCAGACTATAACGGTTCCAGACCTCTTTTCCCTGTCACTTGCTCCAAAACCTGACTCTAAATTAAGATTGGGGTGAATGTAGAATTTTTTACTTCGGTATAGAAAAATGTAACTTTCTAAGCTCTTTCTTTTAAAACGCCAATACAATTAGTGCTGGGCAAAATGCAAAAATCCGCCTAGTGCACTTTCTGCAAAATTACGTCATATTTGTGTAATTTCATGTAGTTTCACAAACTGAGTTGCGTTTACAGTGATATGTGTCTTTTTGCACAAAATGAGCAAAACTGCGCAATTTTGCAGATTGGGGGTTATAAAAATGTGCATTTTCAAAAGTTTATGTTTCAGTATGTGGCATTATTTGCTACAGTTACACATTTTTAAGAATCTCCATTTTTAAAAGTGTGCAGTTTGGGGAAAAATGGTACTATTTGCTGAACTCACTCATTTTTAAGAACTCACATTTTTAAAAGTGTGCAATTTGAAGGAAAAGGGTGCTACTTGCTGAAAATGTGCATTTTTAAGAACTTATGTTTTGACTAATGTGCAATATGGGAGAAAAATGCACAATTTTGGAAAAAGGGAAGGGAAATTACACTGGATTTTGATGCAATTTCATGAAAATTGGTAATTTTGCACTGTTTCGCAAAAGTACTGGAAATTTTCACCAGCACTAATTACAATACTTTAGATTAGAAGAGCAGCAGTAATGTCTGCTGTGAGGATAGCAGGTATTATTTTGCAACATACCTGGACCCAACAGTGGACGTGCTCACCAAAAATGCCACAAGCGTTTGTGATGAATTCCTACAGAGGATTTTTATCGTTACTTTTTCACCACTATCCAGTTGACAAACAATTTTATTTATTTGAAAACTGGTGACTGGGAATGGCACACTGAGCCGAGGCTCATTTCTAGGCATGGTCCCGGGGAAGGGGAACGATCCCAGGGAGGGGGAACAGTAAGTAACAACAGGTAGGATTAAATTGAAACAATTACAAGCAAGCTGTAACTCCAGTAAAAGCAACAAAACCAGCACAGCAGTAGCCAAAGTTGTGTTATGCCCCCATGACTGGGATACACAGTAAGTAGTTAAAATAAGAAACCTGGATGCAATAAATAAAAAGAAATATCAAATGTAGTATTTGTACTGCCTGGAGGCATGCCGCTCATCTGCCCACATTAAGAGTCCCTCACTGTACCTCACTGAACCCATCTGCCCCATGAGTCCTTCATTTTACCTCACAGAACCCCTCTGCCCCACATTACATGTCCTTCATTTTACCTTGGAGAACCTCTCTGCCCCACATTATAAATCTTTCCTTTTACCTTACAGAACCCCTCTGCCCCTCACATTTTACCTCACAGAACCCCTTTGACTCACATTAAGAGTCCCTCATTTTACCTCACAGAGACCCTCTTCTCCATAACAAGTCCCTTTTTTTACCTCATAGAACCTCTCTCCTCCACATTAAGAGAATCTCATTTTACATCACAAAACCCCTCTGCCTCACATTAAGACTCCCTTATTTTACCTCACAGAACCCCTCTACTCTACATTGAGTCCTCTATTTTACCTCAAACTCCTTTGTCCCACATTAAGACTCCCTTATTTTACCTTACAGAACTCCTCTGGTCCACATTACGAGTCCCTCATTTTACCTCACAGAACTCCTGTGTCCCACATTAAGAGTCCCTCATTTAAACTCACAGGACCCCTCTGTCCCACTTTAATCACTGTAACTCATAGAACCTCTCTGCGTAACATTCTACGCTAAGATTTGAAAGCAAAGAGTCACTGCAATCCTTTACTTAAAGAAACCCAGTTTGTAAACGTCAGCACACACTTTTCCTTGGAGATTTGTGCTTCTGTCACTAAGGTGTGATGAGACGTCCTAAAATTTTCATTTTTTTCCCTAATATCTCAAGGACTAGCGTCTCACTTTTTGCTGCAGAAAGGTTGAGAGTGATGTGCAGAAGTAGGCTTCTCCTGCCTTGTGCAAGCCGTAATGCTGAGCCCTGGTTATTTTCTGTAACTATATCTGCTGTGGCAGTGTTACGGTGACCCTCATGAGTAAGTTCTGGGCCATGGCAGGTTTTCTTTAACAGAAACAAGAGAAACAAAAATGCACAGTTAGGTGTGATTTGCGCTACGCTTACATGCAGGTTTCCATATTAAGAAACTGACAATTTTCCAGGTGTTTCTAGATAAATAAATCTGCATATAAATTGTACTGTTTCTCATTAACTAATAGTTTTCCAGAGAAAGTGTTTCCAGTCAGAGATTAACCAGAAATCCTACTGTTACTGTTTAACTGCCTGCATGTAAGCATAGTGATAGAGAGGAGAGGCTTTCTCGACAGCACCATGTGTGTCACAACAGGAAACTATCTCATGTGAGGGGGCTAAAATATCACCTTAATAACTGATGTTGTATCTTGTCAACAGGACTTATTAGATCTAACAAGTGTGTAAAACGGTATGCTTTTTACCCAGGGCCTCCTCCTATAGAAGGCACTGCAAGAATCTTTAAATTATACCCTTTTGTGAACTTCTAATATCTGTATGCCACCCCTCATCACTGCCTTAGAATACCGGTTCCTCTTGTGCACTGTGATCTTAATCCACTCATACAGAACTCTGGTAACCAGCCAGGCTACAAATGTATGAGGTTCTGTAGCCCAACTAGAATATAATAATGTAGCCCTAGCTGGTTCAAGTCATGTGAGGGTCATATCAGACCATGCAAACCTGTGCTCGTCACCCCCCAAACCAGATCATGCATATAGGTGCTCATCTCCCCATCCCACCCCCACCCCCAAGATCCTGAAGGAAATTTTGATTTCTTTACTATTAGCACTTTCCTAATTACATGTTGTTTACTTTTTATTTGCTTTTTGTTTTATTTACAATATATTTACCCAGGATAGCTCAACTAAGATGCAGTACTGTATCTTGTTTGCAGTGAAGTCCTGCTTATACCCATTTCTACAACTGAGTGGACTTCACTGAAAGGCTAATTGAATGATTTTAGGCTCAACCAGTGAATAAGTGGCTTTGGTGGGGTTCGAACCTGGGTCTACTGGTTTCCAAACTTGTGCTCTGGCCACTAGACCTGGCTGTCTTCTCAAATAAATTACAAACTGCACTAAACCATTTGCCCCCCACCCCCAGTCCTGCAGGAATGTAAAGTGTCTGCAGAAACTGGGAAAAACAAACAAGGCATCCCCAGGGTTCAGCACAACTGCTTACAAATGGGCAGATGGCCCAGCCTCCTGGCACTGAGTAACCAAGCCATCTTCTGAGGGAAAACATGTGGGCTACTGCCTCTGACTATCTGGAAGCCCAAGCAATAACCTGATGACTTTTAGGCCAACGAATACAGCTTGTGGTCCTTATAGGTTTACACTATTCAGGGGTGTAGCTAGAAAAATAAAAGTTTTAACCCCTGGACCCTCTTTGGTGTCCCCCTCCCCCCCAGCTGTATACATATCCCTGTTTGTTGCCCTGTCTGCTTGTGTACCCCATATTAGAACTTAATGCATCAGTATTTGTTAGCTGGCAACAAATGGCATATTTTTTTTTAGCTGTAATACATTTCTGACATAATTGGATTCATCAGTATACTGTAGAACTGTTAACGTTTACTGCAAGTTTAATTTCACTATATTCACTGACTGAGTGGCTCCCACGATATTAAACTAGTGATACACTTTAATAGCAACAGGTGGCAAATTCATTTTCTCCTTTACTCAATTAAGCCCTTACAGAAAAACAAGTGCACAGCATGCATGCCACATGCTTATTAAGCATGCGGTAAGCATGCTGCACACTTGTGTTTCTGTAAGGGAGGGTACTAGGATTTCATTGATAAAAAACCAGCATGGTGTCCACGTTTGCCCAGTGATTGTCTGAATGGGTAATACTCCAGTGCTCTGAACAACTGAATGATGGGTGACATTGTAGTAATACTAGGATCAATACTAGGATTTTTGAAACAGTTAAAGACAAAATGCCTGTGTAGATTGTCCCCCCTTTCTCAGTGGTTGAATCCATTTGTGTTGTTTTCTGAAAGGTATCTATCTAGATTATGCTTGAATATCTGTTCATTCCTGGACAAGACAATTCTTTCTGATAGCGAATTTCACATTCTCAAAACCCTGCATGTGAAAAAAATTTCTCCTCAAACTATTGTAAACGACTCAATGTTCTAAATGAAGTTTATATCTTCTCAAGTTATGGCTAAATAATTTATTTTTGAATCTGAGTTGTTTGCTTAATTTGTCATCCAAGAGTATCTTGTCAAGACATAATGAATCACCTCTAAGCTGTCTGCTTTGTAGGGTGTGTAAACCAAGGTGATTGAATCTTTGTCCTAGGGTTTATTTTTAAGATGTGATATCATTTTAGTGTATCTTTGCTGAACTCCCTCTATTAGTGTAATGTCCTTTTTTAAATGAGGGTTCCATACCTACGAACAATAATCCACCTGGGGTCTCACATATGTTCTATACAGAGGGATTCTCATGTTTTCTGTCTTACTGGTATAAGCCTTTCTGATAACACCCCAGTATTCTATTAGCTTTACTTCTAATGTTTTTTTACTGACCTTCCCTTTTAAGTTGGTTGTTGATTATTACGCTCAAGTCCCTTTCATTGTGACCTTTTTTTAGTTTTGTGCCATTTAGACAGTACACGTTTTCTGTATTGTTTTTACCAAAATGCATCACTGCACAATTTGATACATTAAATCCCATGTTATTAGTGATTGTACACTACTCTAATAATCCCAGATCCTTGGTAAGTTTGTTTTTGTTCGCATCGTTATGAACCAGACCTCCTAGTTTGGTTTCATCCGCAAACTTGTATATAAACATTTCACACCCCAGATCTAAATCCTTAATAAACAGACTAAACAGTACAGGGCCCCAAACTGAGCCTTGCGTGACCCCACTACTGACTGGGCACTCTTCTGATAATGAACCATTGATTCTTACCTACTGTATTCTCCCGGTAAGCCATGCTTCAATCACTTTTATGAAGGCATTTTCGATATTAGTGCGTAATTTGTTAATTAGTTTGGTGTGTGGGACCATGTTGAAGGCTTTTATGAAGTCCAGGTAAATTACATCTGCTGGTATATTTGAGTCTAATAGTTGTGTAGAAACATAACAGGTTGGTGGTGCAGGATCTCTGTTTAGTAAAGCCATGCTGGTTGATATCTGAGGTTCTTGCTTCCTTGGTATTATTAGATATTTTCCTCTAGAATTAAGCTTCCACAGGTCTTGCATATTACTGATGTGAGAATTATGGTCTGTAATTTTCTGGTCTGGCCTCACTCCCTTTCTTGAATATAGGTATTATTATCACCGTCCTCCAATCCTCTGGTAACCCCCCATGATAGATTTATTAGTTTTGCGTTTGGTTCTGATATTTCTGTTTTGAGTTCAAACAGAACTCTTGGTTGCATGTTATTAGGTCCAACTGACTTATCAGTGTCCAAATTGTTCAGTTTTTGTTCAATTATGCTGCAGGTAGCTAATTGGAGACAATGTTATTTGTTTTGTTATTAGCGGTTTTGTTTGTGTTTTTTACCGAACCCGCTGTGTCATTACACTGACCCAAAGAATTTGTTTAGCTCCGCATCAATGTCAATTGTCAGTGTCAGTGGCTCAGCAGGTAGCACACTCGCCTCTGAAGCCGGGAGATCAGAGGGCTGTGGGTTCAGTTCCCACGTCTGGCACTTGGGTTAATATCCCAGTACTGACACTGTAGTGCAGCATGAGAGGGGTGCTGTACTTCTGAGGTGCCGTCTTTCGGATGAGATGTTAAACCGAGGTCCCATCTGCCTGGATTGGTGGTAGTTCAGGTGGATGTTAAAGATCCCATGGCACTTCTCGAAAAGAGTAGGGGAATTTCCCCGGTGTCCTGGCCAAATTTCCCTCATTCATTAAAAATACCACCAACAGTTTAATCTGGTTCAACATCAGTTGGCATTCATCTGTATCCCCCTCCCCCGGGTCATGCCTGAAAATAGGCAGGATTTGTCTAGTGCACTTACCCGGTCAACAAAAGCTAAATAAATAAATAAAATCAATGTCTATGGCATTACTTTTTATTGTGCCATTAGATAGCAGTGGTCCTATCAATATATTGTTTGAGTTATGTGAATCTACATAAGCATAAACAACCTTATTATTCCCCTTTGTAGTTGCTAGCTTAAATTAAATATTTCTTTTACTCTCTCTCGTGCTCATTTTGGTTGTACTAATGGCATCTTGATAATCCTTTCCATTAGCCAAAGTAGGTTCTTTTTTGTACTTTGTAAACAATTTCCTTTTCTTGTTTATTGCCTTTCCTTGACAAATGACTTTGGGGGGAGAGAGAGAGAGAGAGAGAGAGACAGAGAGAGAGAGACAGAGAGAGAGAGAGAGAGAGAGAGAGAGAGAGAGACAGAGAGAGAGAGAGAGAGACACAGAGAGAGAGAGAGAGACCATTCAGTGTGCACCCAACACCAACGTGATGACCTCACCAGCCAAACCAGTCATCTCCACTTGTTTAGTACCAGATTTGGCCATAGTCCATTGTGGGGATGGCACCAGATTGATCCCTGTCTCATCAATATTTATTACTAACACTGCGGGGGTCAATTCCTGGCTTGCAGCCTTAACAATTCTGCCAACTGAAGTCACATTCAAAGTTTCAAAATTATTGGGCATCTTTCTTCCATTTTTTAATTTTTTTTTACTTTATTTATGCCCAGACTCCTACGAGGCATCCTTCGGAGGTGCCCACACGATCCTGCCCCTACTTGTCCCCGCAGTGACCAGCCACCATCAGTTCACCCTCTCTCAGAGGAACTTCCCAGCATTCCAGATCACCACCCCAGAACCGGGCCCGGGCCCACCCACCCTCGGTGGCTCTTTACTTAAGTTAGAGGGTCCATCCCCTCGAGAGGTCGGCCTGGATCCCCAATGTGGCGTGGTCCTGCATTGGGGATGAGAGGGAGATCACTGGAGCCCTCATCATCTTCTCAGGAGCCAGGGTATTTTAGTGTTTTTTTCCCTTCCCACCCCTCTGGAGCACGGTTTGCAAGGCAACGTGATGCCGTGACTCCGCCCACCCCTGGCGTTCACTGTGCTTGCCCTTTGGTGCACCCTGGCCACCACCAGAGGTCGCCGGAGAGCGAGCATCACTCACCTCCCTCGAGAAGAGAGAGCAGTCTCGGATGCTCAATCTCTTCCTGTCCTGCTGGGACCCCGGCGACTCCTGCTCATTCCCGAACCCAGGTCGCCAGCGTGGCGCGAGGTGTGGCATTCAACGCCTCCAACCCTCAGCGCCACCAGGCCAGCTCCTTCTTCCATCTTGGTGTCTTTTCTCTTACAGTAGTCCATATGACTAAGGAACTGCCAGTCCTACTGCCATGTAAATGTGATGTTCCCCCATTCTCTGTGAGTAGCTGCTAGTTCACTGTTTTCACCACACCCTTTGCCACGGCCATAACAACACTTGCATTAACGACAGACCCTTCAAACTGCAGGCGTTTTATGATTTTTTTCAGTTTGACCTCAATATCATCAACCAAGAGAGTGGGACATCCTCTTGGTTTAAGGGGGAGCCAGATTCAAATTCTAGTACGGGGCAGCTGAGTAGGGTCTGGGGTCACTTGTAGCTGTCAAAGTAGTCCACATTGAATATGTGGACTGTACTTACATTAAAGGTTGCTGAAAAAGCTAGGGGATCCAGGTACAGCAAAAGATATAGATGGGGGAGAAACTGATTGGAAGAGAGACAGCAGAGGGTTGGGGTTTACAGAGTCAAATCAGAAGAGAGGGAGGTCACCAGTCATGTGCCGCAAGGATCAGTCTTGCGTCCAGTCCTTTTCAATATATTCATTAGCAACAAGCGAGAAGGAATCCAGGTGAGGTGTGTCTCTTTGCAGATGACACTAAGCACTGTGGCAGGGCAGACAGTGAGGAGGGGGTTAGGAAGATGCAGAGAGAATTGCAAAAGCTAAAAAGGTGGTCAAAGGTTTGGCAGTTAAAATTCAATGCCAGAAAGTGCAAGGTGATGCACGTAGGGAACAAGAACCCGAGGACAGAGCACTGGACGTGGGGGGGGGTGACCTCAAAGAAAACACCTAGGGGGTCATCATCAGTGACTCCCTAAAACAATCAAACCAGTATAATAAAGCCTACAGTAAGGCAGACAGGATGCTGGGTGTACAGGAAGGGGTATTGGCAGCAGAAGGAAAGAGGTATTACTTCCTCTCAATGGATCACTGGTGAGGCCCCACCTTGAGTACTATGCACAGTTCTGGAGTCCTCACCTAAGGAAACATAAGGACAGGCTGGACACAGTGCAATGTAAGGTGACCAAAATGATTCAGGGCCAGCAGGGCAGATTATACAAGGACTGGCTCAAGGCACCGAACATGTACTCGCTGGAGGCCAGACGAGAGAGGGGAGATACTACAGAGACCTTCAAGTTCCTGAAAGGAATGAACAAGGTAAACTGCAAGGAACTATTTAGCATAAGTAGTGGATCGAGAACATGGGGGCATGAGTGGACACTGATGGGGGGGGAGTCAAGAGGGAAATGAGACTGTTTTATTTTACAGAAAGGGTGGTGGAGCCATGGAACTACCTGCCAGCTGATGTGGTTATCGATGGTTTCAAATGTGAATGGGACAGAATGAAGGGCTTAGTGGTTGCTCAGGGTGATAGCGGTAGGGCAGGGAGCATGGAGGTGGACAGTGTGGGTCAAAAACCTGTTTGAACAATAGGTCCCGGGCCTTTTAGGGGTTATGGGCAGACTAGATGGACTAGCTGCCTTTTTCTACCATCATTTTCTATGTTCTCTGTTTCTATGATAACTAAGCCTGCTTTCCCTTACTTCTGTGTAATAATTTCAGATACCCCATATGCTGTATCAACTATGGAAATTTTTTTAATTTTTTTTTTTTCAAATTGTTTTAACCAGGTGAGACACACTGAGCTGAAAGCTTGTTTACAGGTGCAACCTGGGAGCTCAGGGAAGTTAAGTGACTTGCTCAGGGTCACACAGTATGCAAGTGGGGGCTGTGGGATTCAAACTCAGCTCTCCAGATTTGTAGCTCAGAGCCTTAAACCACCGCGCTATACTGCGTCCTGGAAATCAGTAGTTCCTTGTGTTAAAATCTGTGCTGTAGCTTCTATCGTATTTTGATATGTTTACAGATGAATTCTGCTGTATGTCTTGTTTATTGAAAACTCAACAGAGATAAAAAGAAATACTAGGGCACAGCGCGCATGCTGCACACTTGTATTTCTGTAAGGGTTTGGCTGTAAAGGTGCACGGCACTCATGACCCTAAACTCACCAATGTGTTTCCCTGTGGAAAAGCGTGCCCCTGAAGGGTAACGGGTGTATTCAGAATGCTGCTTATTGTAGAGAGGCTGGATCTTGGTAAGCTCCCGAACCACATTTTCAGTACCATTAACAGACACATCAGCAGCTTTACTGAGTACTTCAGGGGCGAGAGTGGTGACAACCACAAAATCTGTTTCCGTTTCCCTTTTCTGTAACTTGGGATGACACAGCCATTGATGAAGAGACAATCTTGGAAAGCTCAGACAATATTAGGTAAACTCATATGAACTCGGGTAACCTCTGGTAGCTTCCCTACCTAACAGCCTAGTAATGCTGCTATTTATAGGGTGTCATTTGAATGACAGACAATCAGCTCATCACCTGGCCGCAGTCTGGTCAACTCAGGTAACCCTATCAGCGGTAGTGTCTGTGAGAAATAAGCTGTTCAGTCCAGTATGAAAACTGAATAGTGCTTTGAAGCTTCTCTGTCTCCGAACGTGAAATTAAGCTGAAGCTAATATTAACAGTTTTGCGTATTTGCAATGCTCTCAGATACACAGCTTGTATTACTAAGTTTATAATTAATGACTTAAGTCATTCAAAGATGGCAACCACTATCAGTTTTTAAAAATCCCTTCCCTCAAGATTACATTATGACTTTATGTAACATGAAATATGCTGTCGATATATTAGGATGGTACTGGCAGACATTTCCACTGACAAACAGCACAGCACCACACAAAAATTGTTAATGTATTCATACTGGGCATGACCAGAGGGGTGTTACTTTTAAAAACTTCCAAACCCCCATATCTCAGTTCCAAAATGAACCCTTACAGAAATCAAAGTGTGCAGCATGCTTGCAGCATGCAGGGCGCATGCTTATTAAGCATGCGGTATTCATGCTGCACACATGCTTTGCACTTGTATTTCTGTAAGAGAAATCCAGTGACAAGTAAAAATGGGTATATTGATGTTTTGCCAGTAATACATTATTACTAAGAAAAAAAAACACATGTTAAAATGTTTTCCACTGACAAATACTGCTGCTTTAGGGACCTGTATAGTAAGAGCAAAAAGAGTTTGCAGCAATAATTAAGCAATAAGGCATGAAGGAGTGTGGGTTATTGGGGGATTTACCCATGCCTCGTGCAGTGTGTCACGAGATACAGCCAGGTGACTTAACCACATGAGAAGTGGGTAATCCCCCGATTACTCATGACCTGGAGTGCCTCATTGCAATTATAGTGCACTCGTGTAAAATAAATTTATTTATTTTTTTTTTGCTATCTAGTTTTCCTCCTTGAGCCACCAGACTGCCTACCTGATCACTTCTGGCATCCCCTTCAGGTCTCCAGCTGCCATCTCCAGAAATCCGGCGCTCCTTTGTGGGTCCCGCGGCTACCCCATGGCTTACCCCCCCCGTGGCAGGGTGGAGTGGATCTTCTCCCCTGAGCTCAACCCTCCTGAACAGGAACCAGTGCCACGTATCCACTGAGCCGACCGGTCTTCCTCACAAAGGATGGCATCAAGCCACCACGTCTGGTGCCCGTATTTCCTTGTTCTCCCTCCCGTCATCTATGGCGTGCAATGATGCCCAAGGACCCGAGCACGCATGCGTCCACCTGCACCCTGATCCTGGCATCCTGCCACAGTATGAGCCCCATACATCCTACCCATGCTCAGTGATCCCCAGCCATCACCAGGGGCTGCCCAAGCACCAGCAGCAGTCCACCCCCCTCCCCTGCTGACCTCTGATGGCACTGGCTCATTCCCAAACCCGGGTCATCAGCGTGGAGCGAGGTGTGGTGTCCAGTGCCTCAACCCTCAGCGCCACTGGGCCGGCCAGTAAAATAAATTTAAAAACATGTTTAGTAATTTTTTTTTTTATAAATGCCCTTCCCTCAGCTGTAAGTTATTACAAGGTTTATTGACCTTAACTGACCAATCAAGTTACAGAATTGTTTATGTCCATTGTATAATTAGCTTTATATTAGCTTTAAGAAGTTATCATTGTGTTTAAGTTAAACAGAGCATGGAAATCATCTTAAAACAAGGATGGGGATCGGGGGGGCAACCAAAATTTACAGCAATGGTCCAGAATGGCAAGCCCTCTGCAAATCAACTTGTAAGCAATCACACATTCATATGGCATGTGCATTCTGGCACCCAAGGAGGTGTTTAAATAGTTTGTTTCTTTGTTTGGTGGGATGGGGGGGAGACGCACATTCTGTTTCACATGGATCCCATGATTCTACTATAATCTAAGGGTAGGAATGAGCACTTAAGGACATTTTCCAAATGTGTGCCCCCCCCCCCGAATCTAGGAGTTGGAGAGACCCTATTGAAGACTCCAGTGCAGTAATGGTGAAACCCCATGAGCTCAGGGCAGACGAATCCTAGAAAAGGAACACAACTTCTATGCACCAGTTGGCAAGGGAAAACCTTAGCTTGAACTTAAAAGGCACATGGCTGTCAGCTATGCTTTCCTAGCATGTTCTGCCTGTCATTTCTCCACGGTAATAAATTACAACTTATAGTATGGAAAAGCTCTGCTTTAAATCAGAAATATAATATAGGTGACATGAAACCTTATCTGGATCCGTCTGTCTGAAAAGTAAGCACATCATGCAATAAACATGGCTTGTGGAAAACTGTTATCTCATCCAACAGTTCTGCTTAAACATGCAGTGTGTGATTTTATCAGGGTACCCCCCAAGTCACGTTTAATCAGGCAGTAAGGGGAATTGTAAACTTGCCCAATATGTTATCTAAATGGATTTGATCATATCACAGGTTCACTTTGTGTTTAAATGCAGTACTTATAAACCACTGTGGTCTGTGTGGTACAATCGTTTAAATGAATCTGAATGCTTGGGAAAATGCCTGGACTTGGATTTTGCTAATTAATCCAGCTAGAGTGCAGTTGCTAGAGTCTTTATTTTGGGGTTGCTGGGGGCTGCTGTTGATCTTCAGGTTGTAGTCTCAGGCCCTTTTGACCCCTAAAAAGGGTTTCCCCTTGGATGGTATGATTACTGTGTACACATTTTGAAAAGTGTGTGCACCAACAGTACTCGATGAAAGTTTTATGATGTCAGCAAAATAGCCATTTTAACATTCACACAATTTTCTTGAAATAGCATCAAATCTGGTGTAATTTGCTAGTATGTTTTTATTTAAATGGTGTCATTTTCCCTCAAATTGTGCTTTAAAGAATGTGATCTTTTTTTAAAATGCACAATTTGAACAGACAGTGGCATTTTCCCAAATTGGGCATTTTTATAAAATTGATTAAAAAACTTGCATTTTCAACAACAACAAAAAAAAATGCTCTAATTCACAGAATTGCACAAGCTAGCACACTTTTGTGAAGTATGCAAAACAGAGTTTCTTAATTTCACCCACCACTAAGCACTACACAAGTGAAAGGCAGATGACTGCAAACTCTGTGATCTCTTTTCTGGGTTTCATTTCTGGATTCAAACTTACTATTCTGTAAAGATGTTTTAATTTTTAAAGGGGTCCTGAAAAAATGGGACTGTGGTTATTAACTGAGTCCTCCTGGGAAGCAGTGAATGAGGTCATCGTTCTGCGGTTTCATTAAAAGATGAGAATTCTGCATCTGCATCCCACCTTCCCTCCACAGTTTACTCTCTCTATTTTGTTAGAATCATTAACCATACACAGAGGTACACACATGTGCTCACAGCTGGTTTGCTCCTGCCTCGCTAGAGGATTTTCTCCTAGGCAGGGAGAGCAGGCAGTGGCAGGAAGATTTCACAAAAGAGGTGCTTCAAGCTGTCTTAGACAGACATGCGTCTGTCCTTGCCTGAAGGATGTGGTTCAGGACTGCTGGTCTTGGCACCCAAGATGTACAACTTCTGGTCCTATACAGGAACTGAAAAGGCATGTAGGAAGTTCATACAAACATCAGTAGCCTCACAGTCTGTGGCAGGTGGAATATGCCTTCTCTCGGCTTCTAGTAGCCTCTGCCAGAGAACTTAGAGAGGAAAAAAGTCTTTTTTTTTTTTTTTCTTTTCCCACATGATGAACAGAAAACGATTTTTAGGACATCTTTAGAACTAGAACTTGGAATGAGAGAATAACTCATAGACTTTTTGTTTGGCTTTCTGGACACTAATCATGTTTCCTCTGTTAATTAATTTTTTTTTAACAGGCTAATTATCCCCTGACATTGGCACTGCCCTCCTCTGCTAGAACATCTCCCAGTCCCGTCTTCCACTTCCCTGGCAATTATCTGCACCTGCCATGGGGTCCACCTGGAGAAACTCTTGCTTTATGGTGGATTCTTTCGGGGGGGGGGATGCAGCTGTCCCCCTGCAGGTTTGGCTACTGTGTGGAAAGTAAGTGGCTATTTGGATCAACAGTGCTGTGCCAGCTTCACACAGTGCACTCAGGGACTTTTCTTCCATAATTATGATCCCTCTGGAGGCCAATGGCCAGGATTTAAGGAAGTGTCCCTGCACAAGCAAGGCAAGCCTCAGTCAGTGGCCGCCCACCCTGAGCTGCTCTGACTGAACTACCACCTGTAGTCACCCAGGTGAGGGTACAGCAGTTGAGTCTGCTGCCCTTCCTTCATGGAGGAGGGTATCCATTGGCACACTCGATCCTCTCCCCCCCAGCCAGCTTCCAATATCTTGGGCTCATTCCTGAAGCCAGCTCACTGGTGCCTTGAGTGGCAACCCTGCCGTGGTAACAAAAGTCAGTTTTCAAGCTCAAACATATTTAATTTTGGGCTGGTGCACCAGCACAGTGGTAGCCCTACTGCTGCGATGCTAATGACCCAGGTTCAGGAACAAGCCTGAAGCATCAGGGGGCTGGCTGGTGGGGGGGAGGTAGAATGTGCATCTGCTGGACTGCTCTACTTCTTCATGGGCGGGGCTGTCACACCCAGCATCAGGGTGACTCATAGTGGATGCTAGGAGCTCAATGGCAAGGAATTGCACAGAGAAAGGAGGGGAGACACCTGCAGATGTTGGTACACCATGCGTGGGAGTATGTGTGGCAGTATGCACAGCTGCTCGCTCACCATCACTGCACAGCCATGCCTCCATGGGACTGCAACTTAAGAAAATCCCTCTGCATTGGAGCAGGATGACACCCTGGACCGGGACCTCCCTCACGCTCGAACAATGCCAGTGTAAGTCTAGGCTAAGGCCTCAGGGTGATTTTGTTCTTGCTCCCTGTGGGAAACCCCTCCATGAGGGGGGAAAGTCACAGTCCTCCCAGACAGGGCAGCTTGGGGTATGCCGGGGGGGTGGAGGGGCTCGTAAGTACAGTTAGCAGATGTGGGGTACATGGGTCAGGGTGCCATAAAAGAAATAAAAAAAAAATAATTAATTTAAAAAACTGCAAATACTGTATTCTAACCAACCCAATAAACTAAATGCACAAATTAGTGGCTCCCTTCTAAAGGCAGAATTTGGAACCACACTCGAAACGTCAATGCATTTGAGAAAAGTTGTGTTTGTAAACAATTCTGTTTCTGTGCTACAGGCTTTCTTAATGTATCTGTTCTTTGATGTCCTTTCTAAGTGTCAGCATGGCTCAGTTGATCACACATCTAACTCTAGGCCAGTAGGCATTGGGTTCTAGTCCCACTTGGGGACTTAGGTTCATACCATAAATGTTGGTACCCAAGTGCAGTACTAGGGGAATCATGCACTGCTGAGGTGTTCTGTCCTTCAGATGACATTAAACTGAGGTCCCTTCTGCCTGTCTCTGGTGGTGTCCAGGTGGAAGTAAACAAACCTATGGCACTTTTTCAGGAGTAGGGGTATTTTTTATTAAAAAAAAAAAAAAATACAAAGAAATAACCCACATATGATACAATAACAAAAAAAGCAAAGAAAGACCCACAGTTCATACAGGTGACTATAGAAAACTTACCAAAAACATAATAAAGAAATTATACATGCAAGTTCATTAGGACAGAAAGAAAAAAAATAACAGGAGTAATGTACAGTATAAGATTCCAGGCTTGTTGCTAAATGGCAATAAATTGAGCTTCTGTGCAAATGTACTCCAGTATTCAAATTAAATATTTCATGACAGAGACCTATAATCAGACTCAAAACACTATGATGGCGTGATAGTATTCAACAGATTCTCTTGACGGACTTCTTTTTGTTGTAAAACTAGCAGACATCTGATTTGCCAGATATAGTATTTGATGCTTGAGAGAACCACACATAAAGTACTTGGATGATAGGAGCTGCAGGCAGGAGTAAAAAGTCCTAAAACCAAGACTGGATATGTAATAGTAGAAAAAAAGGCTCCCAAGACTACTGGATACCCGCCCCCCATGCCCTGGCTAATATTCCCCTCCAGTATAAAACTGATTCAGGAAATTGTGCAAGGCTGTGTGTGGGTGTTGATGTGCAAATGGCTGCCACTAGTTGTTTACAGTCTCTTCACTACCAGTCTCTCCTGTAAAGTGCTTTGGGATGCAATGTGTAGGAAAAGCACTCGCACTGTAAGTGCAAAGTCTTCTTCTGCCTCTTCTTCTTCCGCTTCTTCTCAATCTCCTTCCTTTTCTTCCTTTCTTCTTCATTACTAAGGCTATTTGCATGAAAACAGAGAATGAATGTGTCACTGCTTTCTGCCCCGGTAGTCATGGCATTCTGCTTGTGACATCACAATCACTTTCTGTTGGAAATGAGCACGGTGTCCCAAGCTGACAAGATGTACATCGTGATTCCAGGTGTAGACCAGCAGCAGAAACAGGTGAAGTTGAAATTACAAAGACCTTGTTTCCATGCGAATACCCTGAGTAATAAAGAGAGGGAGGCTTAGGTTTGAAGATTTGAGGTGGGGGGGGGGCTGCATTCAGCCAAGAGAATAAAGAGCAATTATTGAAAACAAAATCAGGGTTAAATGACCTGAATCAGGGGCACCTCTGGAAAAGAATAGTAATATAGAAATTTAGAAACCGTTATAATTACGGTCTCAGTCTAAATGACATTTTGGAAGAGGGGAACTTTTTAAATGCAGGCCAAGTATTTGCATCATGATTTTCCTGCATTCCAGATGCTTGCATCAATAAGGTATGTTATACCTCCTTAAAAATGGTCTAACTCATTTGCACAGGTGGCATGAGTTGTGACATTACGGGCGACGCATGCATTAGAAAATTGACAAATGCATTGCTTTTTCGGTGCAAGCAATTGTAAAGCAAGGAAACTGCTGCAGATGCTTGAAAACAGCCTTTAAAAGTTTTGGCACATTTATTTTGATGCAGTCTCAACTCACAACTGGGAGTTGCAGCTGTATCAAGACTTTAAAAAAATTCCAGCACTAGCCTATAATTTCGATGTTCAGCAGTAGTTTATGCTTGCTGTCCCTGTTCCTCACCAGTGTTGCTGGTATGAAGAGAGGAACAGTTTGAGGTACAATTAGGGACACTGCTGACAATTCAGGACAGTTGAGAGTTATGAGTACAGCTAAAGACCCTTTGCTAAAAGAAGAGATTATTCCTGGCAAAACTATGCCAAACAGGACTAGAAAAGGCATTTCTTCATAGTAAAATTAAGCATGACAGCTAAACACCCTTCTTTAGAATGGAGCAATTATCCTGTGAGAACATGTTGTGGAAAGGTAGAAGAAGGGCTACTACTTCAAGGAGAAATACTGACACACGGTACTTGTCTTTTCATCTAGAACTTAAGCGGAAAATTTTCAGGCAGTACAGCTCTGTTGTTTTTGTAATCTACCTGCTTGCCTTCAATAAAAACGCTCTTTGTTGTGTTGATGTACTGGGTAGAGGTGGGTCCTGCCAAGCTCTGCCGCTGTCTCTGTGTCTCCATGAGTATTCTGGACTTTGTTCTGATAGCTCCAGTATACAGGGGCTGCTCACCCCTCTGGAAGTACCATGGACCCTTCCATGAGTGCAGGTCCATTTTGGTTTCTTTATATACGTGATTGACAGGGTCTATCCCTGTAGGCAATGGCAGATGTGGGAGGAAATTTACATGGGGAAAATTGTATTGGGGGAATGCATTCTGGGAGCTGTCTGGGGGAGGCAGTTATAAAAGAGTCCTTATTATCTTGCCCCCCCAAAAAGAAATTATATTTTGGGTGTGTTACTGACAGAGGCTATGTGCAAATGCTGGTTTGCCCCCACTCTCCCTTCCTTGGGGGCCTAGCCCCTCACTTCTGTGACACTCCCTACACCTCTGTAGCTCCAGTGTGGCACTCTGGGCCCTGAACACAAAACGCTGTCTCCCAGGTGGCTACGCCATGTGCTGTCCCCATGCTGCTGCACCAGCCCAAAGACCTTATTTGTGGCAAAAATTGGCATTTCATTGGGTTCTGTCCTTTCCAAAGTTTGGTGTTGTGCCATTTTCCGTTCAGGCATTAAGGCACAACCTGGGACTGGTTAATTAAGCAATAATACATGCCAGTGTGTGGTACAGAATACACAATATCATCACATGTTGGGTATGTTGTGAAGCATGAGATTAAGATGAGGGCCTTCAACCACCCCTGAATTGACAATATCTGGTGATATGTACCACACCCTACAGTGTATTGTGTAAGAGATAACACATGACATGGTGTGCAGTTATAGGGGAATATTGCACACTTTGAGTGGATGTTAGGCACAAGGCATAGCTGAGTGCAGCAACCACATGAGAAGTACATCATTCCCTTATGACTGTACATCTTGCAGGGTGTTATCCCACTTATAAAATGGGCTTTTATATGTTAGAATCATATGTAGTTCAGACAAAGTGTGCGGCTCTCAGAAAATAATCAGCGGTCATGTGATGTGTTTGACCAAAGAGGTTACAGGATTTTCATGGCACATTTTATAATGCTATCACTAAAGGGCCCCAAACTGTTGAGATATGGCTCATTTTGGTAATCTGTTTTAAATGATGATGATATACTGAGATATCATCACAGGTCAAAAATTGCTTTCAGCCAATCAGCTTTTAGTAATTCTCCTATTACTTTTATATCCAAAGTTAATCAACCCCTAGGGGAGGTACAGTATGCTGTCTGTGGAAAGGCCCATGGCATTTGTCCCATCAGGAACATTTCATATTTACACAATATTTTGTTTTTTTGTTAAACCACGGCTAAGTTTGCAGTACCTCCTCAATGAGGACAGTACCTTTTCCATATGGCACAGATCAACCCCTTACAGAAATACAAGTGTGCAGCATGCATGTTGCATGCTTGCTGCATGCATGCCACGCACTTGTATTTCTGTAAGGGATGTTGAGGAGTAAGATGAGGGACGTCCCTCGTAAAAAGGGATAGTTGAGAGATACAGTGGTGCCCCCCCCAGGATGCAATGCAGTGTCACAGATTCCTGCATGACAAAAGGGATTACTGCCATTGAAACTGCCTTGTTCCCTGTCAGAATGCTGCAGTATTGCATTGCATTCTGGCATGTGCCACTGTATACTGTGGAACCTTTATATATACTGTAGGTACAATGGTTTGCACAGTGCCACAAGGTACTGTGCACAGGGACTATTTATTCGTCTCCATTTAATACTGCCAAACCATTTTAAGAAATCACTATTTCAAGAAAAAACAATCTTTTATTCACTCTAATGGGGAATAGGCCTC